>PYHW01010664.1:70233-104005 GCA_013186435.1 Turdus rufiventris | reverse complement strand
CCTGGGGCATTCACCCCATACCTGGGGGATTCACCCATGGGAGAGTCACTCCGTACCTGGGGGGATTCACTCCATGCCTGGAGCATTTACCCCTGGAGGATTTACCCCTGGGGAATTCACTCCATGCTGGGGGCTCATTCCCTGGGGGAATTCCCTCTGTGCCTGGGCTCTCACCCCTGCTGGGGTCTCACCACCCCCTGCCCCGCAGGCAGAGATGCCACCAGAGCCTTTGCCAGCGGCGATTTCACCCCGGCGGGGCTGGTGGACACGGTGTCGGGGCTGTCACCCGCAGAGCTGCTCTCCATCCACCGCTGGCTGAGCTTCTACAGCGACAACTACGAGCCCGTGGGTAGGTGTCAGCTGGGAGTGGGCTCATGCACAACCCGAGGTCCTGAACCCTGAAAGGAACCAGCTGGAGCTGCAGCCAAGCCAGACCTTCAAGGTCTGCTTCCCTCCCATGGAAAGTTCAATAGTTTCCCCACCTGGCTGCTGTCCTGCTTTGGTTGCCTCTGCCAAGCAAAAAGCACGGAGCCAGCCTGAGATCACCAGGACTCAGGAGATTGTAGGAACAGCAGTGCAGGGAAACTGTTTTGGGGAATGAGGTGCATGGGTGGGATGGATTCTGGGTTGTGCAGCTGAAACTGGCTTTGGTTTTCAGATCTAATAATGTGACTGTGCCTGAGCTCATCCTGCATGGATTTATTAATGTGGGTAAATTGCTGTGTGAGCCAAGGGTTGAAGGGATGTAAGCTCAGTTTGGTTCTAAAATTGGGCCATGGTGACATCTCCTTTTATTTTTGTCTTTAAATAACAAATTAAAAATAAAACCCCACCAGAACTATGCATTTTCCTTGCCTGGAAAAACTGTGGTCTTAATTGATCTCCTCTCCCAGGGAAGCTGGTGGGCAGATTCTACGATGAAAATGGGGCACCAACAGAAGCCCTGAGGGAGGTTGAGGCTGCCATTGAGGAAGCTCTCAAATTCCAAGCAGAAAGTGAGCAGAGGAAGCAGCAGTTCCCACCCTGCAACTCTGAATGGAGCTCTGCTAAAGGCACCCGGTTCTGGTGCTCCAGACAGAGGTAAGCTTGTCCCCTTTGGAGCAGAGGCTTTTTTTGGGTGCCCTGTGCTTTGTTCTTGCCTCTCCTGGCAGGAGGGCTGTGGGAAGATGTCCTGGCTCCTGCAGCCACCACACTCCATGGGTGGGTCAGGTCTGTGACCTGGCACAGGCTGTGTGTGCAGTGGTGCTGGAATGTGCCAGGCAGGGACTCTCCCTGTCTGAATTCACAGGGTTGTTCAGGTGGGAAAAGCCCTCTGAGACCACCAAGTCCAGCCATTCCCCCAGCACTAACCTGTGCCCCCAAGTACCACATCCACACAGCTTCTGAGTCCCTGCAGGGGTGGGGACTCCACCACTGCCCTGGGCAGCTGTGTCAGTGCCTGGCTACCTTTTCCATAAAGAAATTTTCCCCAATATCCAGCCTAAACCTCCCCTTGCACAACTTGAGGCTGTTTCCTCTTGCCCTGTCCCTTGTTCCCTGGGAGCAGAGCCCACCCTTCACATGACTTCAAACTCCTGTCACGGAGTTGTAGAGAGTGAGAAGGACCCACCTGAGCCTCCTTTTCTCCAGGCTGAGCCTCTTCTGTTACACTGGAATCAAAGAATTTACCACATGTGCACCTGATCTTCCTGTTCTCAGCAAAACAGCACAGAAATCCCAGTAAGATGGGGATTCAAACAGGTTCTGTCACCTATGAGAAATACAAGCTGTACCCTGTGATTTTTCAGACAGTTTCATAGCCTGGCTCACAGGCTCATACCAAAACACTGGTTAATTTTCACTTAAACCACATAAAAATGAGCTTAAGCTTTGAATAATCATTTCCTACTTGCTTTCCTGTTAGTAACTATCTCTCAGTTTAAGGACTATTTTGTTTGAAGATGAAACCATTTCACAGACCATACTGCAAAATGCTTGGGCTTCATGTCAGCCCAGCAGCAGCACTGTGTACCCCAGGGATCTTCTCTGTGTCACTGAGCTTGGGGACAGCCTTGGGACCAGGTGTCATGTGGCAGTGACTTGTGTGAGAGGCTTGAAAGGTGCAATGGTTTGGGAACAGGCAGGATTTGGCCCATAGAAAGACTTAGACATAAAGAGACATGATGAATTCGTTGGGGAAGTACCTTTTGTTCTGCCCCAGTTCTCAAAATCACTGTGGTCAGTCAAGGCACACAAGAGCCTGGTCTATTGGAAGGTGTCCCTGTCTGTGGCAGGGGTGGACTGGATGATATTTAAGGTCCCTGCCACCCCAAGTCTCTGTGATTCTGTGAAGATGTGTGGTCACCTATGAGCATTCAGATACCTCCAGGAAAGACATTTTGCTGTGCTGCAGAAGGCTGTGATTCCTCTTCCAGCAATGGGAACATGGAATGCAGGATTGGTCACTCTCAGAAGGGCAGAGCCTGTGCCAGCAGTGATGAAACCAGGTTCAGGCCCCAGGTTTCTGAAGCACAGCCAGTGGAAAGGGATCAGCTGGGAGCAAAGTCTACCTCAGTGTTGGTTGCAGTTTTCCCAGGTTGTGTTCGGTTTTCCCTTGGGATTCTCTGTTGACTGGGAGCGTTTCCATGGGTTGGGATGGTAATGGATTTCCATTTTGCATTCCCAGCGGGGGCGTGCACAGAGACTGGGCTGGAGTCCCTCGGCAGCTGTTCAGCCCCGGCTGGCAGGGGAGCCGCTGTGTGTGTGTCAGGAGCTCGGGCCCTCCCTGGGGACAGCCACACTCCCAGCACAGCGACAGAGGGGACCTGGACAACCCTCACCTGCAGCAGTACGAGGGCTGCCCTCCCCTGGCCGAGCAGTGTGTGCTCCCCACGGGCTGACGGCAGGGCACGGAGAGTCCTGCACTCAAACCTTGCCCTTCGGGTGAGCAGCTCCAGCTTCATCCCTTCCATCTGTCCATGCAAAGGGAGCAAGAACAATCTCATGTTATTTGTGATGCTTTCTAACATATGAAGATGGAGCTGAGAGAAGGAGGAAACACTTCAGCCAGGTTAGGGGCTAAAAAATAAAGGAATGGGATGCTTTCTTTATTTCTGTAGGAAATATTTTTACACCTAGAAACAAACTGTAAGATGCACAGCCTGAATTGTGCTTCTGCACATTTCTTGTGCAGTCAGGAAATGGATGTTTGTGTGCACAGTGTGGGACTGTGCTGTGGTTTAAGGCAGTGAGGTCAGTGAGCACAGGAACTGCTGCAGCATCACTGCCCACAGTTCCTGCAGTCCTTAGGGCAGTGCTGATGCTCCTTCCCAGGCACCTGACTCACTCCTAAGAGTTTAAAGGTAGCAGGGAGAACCCTGATTTTCCCCTGCAATTAAGGTCTGCAGTACCTAGGAACTTGCACAGTTTAGTTACACACAAGCTTTTATCAAATTCTTGGAGTAGAGAAGGCAAAGGCCAGAGTTGTATTTCCTCACTCAGTGTTTGCATTAGATACTGTGCCAAGATATTGAAGCCACCTATGATAATTGTTGTTTGATATTAACCTCACTCATGGTCTGTGATTCACCACTTTCAAACTGCTCTGATCAGGAATGAGTAGTTTTAAATAGCTTTCTTTTTGCTGCCTGGGTGGCAACAGAACCATCCTACTATAATCTGCCTCCTGTTTCCATTCTGGTATAAGACTTCCTCCCATCTGGTCTGTGCCTCTCAGACTATAACCTGAGCTGGATGTGCCCTTACAAGACCCAGCACTCTTAAAATCCATACTTGCTGTATCACAGCTGGCAGAATTCAGCGGTGTGAGTGACTCCCAGAAATGCAGGCAGGTTATTACCCTTTCTGGGTTGGACTAAAAGGGAGGAAGGATGCCTGCACAGGGTTCAGGCACTACAGACCTCAAGCTGCAGGGAAGCAGTTGCTGGTTTTAAAGGAATCTGCTGTTAAAATCAGTTGTGGTGTAGCTGAGCTTTGAGACATATGCACATGAGGGTTCAGTGCTGGCAGAAGTCCCTGCTGAGTTGTGGTCAGTTCTTGTCCTTAAGGCAGCTAGCACCTGTGTCTAAGGAGCTGGAAAGTGTTTATAAACTGATTTTTAGCTACCAGCACCTCTAAAGAGAGGCCCAGAATCCAAGTGATTAGTTAGTTAATTAGGAAGTTTACAGGAGGCAGCATTCACTCCCTTGCAGTGGGACACATTACAGCATTGCTCAATGATAAAAGCTCGGAGGATGCTGCAGCTGTCAGGGATGAAGCCACACAGCAACTTAAATATGTACACACTTGTTGTAACAGGGGGGTTGTGTTTTTATTTTGGGGGTTTTTTACCTCTCATCATCCTGAAGAGAAGCTCTTGCAGGCACTGCCCTGCTCTGCCAGCTGGGATCACACAGGGGGAGCAGGATGCGCGGCAGAACCAAACCTCAGCCCTGGGCTTGAGCCATCTTTGGGGGTGGAGGGAGCAACTCGTTTCACACAGTGCTGCAGATCAAGCTTTGTAAAAAGTGCTGGAAAGAGCTGCAAAGCAGCACCTCACTGCCTTCACAACTCTGGCCTTTGCCACATTTAAGAAGACACCACCCCTTTAAAAAGAAATTGCATTTAAAGTAGTGAAACCATATACCCAAATGATTGGCAAGTGCCTTTAAAAGAGCTTTTTAAAGCCATTTAAAAGTTGCAGCAAATTCCAGGCTATTAAATGCTGTAAGTAGTAGTTTGTGAGGGCACACCAGGCCCAGTGAAGGTGGACCAGCTTGACTTTCTAAGCAAGTTTCATCTTGCTGTAACACTCAATCACTAAGCAAATAGTGCTGAGGGGATGGTTTTGATGGCAAGAGCTACACAAAAACCAAATAAACTGCTGCAAAAAGGCAGGGCAGGAAGGTGTTGGTTCAAGTTGAAGTTGGTTGAAAACCAGTTCCCAGCTTATTCCTCAGTTTAGTGTTTGGAAACACTGGAGAGGAGAGTTTGTCTTGCACTAGGAATAAGTCATCTATTAAAGCAAACAAGGAGACACCCTGACTGACCTGAAGTGCTCCAAGACTCCAATTCAGCAGCTCAGCTGGATTCTCCCATGGTGGAAAAGGGTGGGAAGAAAACAGTGATAGCTACAGAGGGCTCCAGTCACCAAAGACAGTGCTCTAATAAAGCTCACCATTCATCTGTACTTCAGTAAGTTTTATTAATAAAAGACTAATGCATCACAATCTCACCCAGAAGTCTTGGCTGGGTTTGCTATTGCACTGAAGTTTTCCTTTTCCTGAAGTGAAGCTGCAGCAGCTCTCTGCTCTCCCAGGGGGCTCAGCTGCCTCCAGTACACAAGTGGGTGCATCAAGTGTTGGTAACGTGAACTGATGGACTCCATGAAGCAGCTCTGGCCCGTGGGGAGCTCGGGTTTGTTTCACAAGACTGATTGATTATAGGTAAGTCTAGTATAAGGCATTCAAGATGACTACATGGTACAAACTAGAACACCAGACCTTGACAGCCAAAACAACAGTTGTAGCAGTTCCACAACATGGACTCATTTCAGAACAAAGAATAAAGTTGTTATGCCCAGTTGGATGTTGTATCCCTGGTTTTCTTGGTGGTTTGTAAGGATGAGCTTGCAGAGGGGCAGCTGTCTCTACAGGAGCAGATACTTCCTTAGCAAGGTTTCACCTCACGATGCATCAGCTAGTACTGTGTTTTATTACAAGTAGAATCATTACACAACAAAGTAATGCATATTGGAAAAATACATTTTTACAACGACTCCAGACAAACATTGCAGATAAAATGCCATTGTTCTAAGACTTCCTTTTCTATTTCACAGAGGGTATTAGAAGGTTCAGTTATTTCTGTCACTCATACAAGCTTTGATTTTTTTAGATGAGTTTGCTGCAGTGACCACCTCTGTTGGTTACAGAAAAAAGAGGACTTGCCTATTAACATTTGATCTACAAATCCATCCAACTTTGCCTCTCATACTGTTACATGTTAGTTTATAAGCACTACATGAGCAGTTGGACAAGCTGTTATCTCCAGCATGGGAAGTCATTAAGGCATCTGTCAGCTTTTAGCCAGCAACTTACTCTGCTGCTAGTACCTTGAACAGCAACATTCTCACTCCACTCACTGGTATGAAACAGCGACTGCACTTTTTACAGACAAAAAATTTCAGCCAGACCACGGTTTGTGCTTGTGTAAGTGCTGGACCATGGGATTTGCTCGTGTAAGAGTGCTGGGTGACTGCAATCCAAAGGAATCCAGTCTCAGAACAAAGAGCTACAGCATGAACCACCCGACTCCCCATGCAGCCCTGCTGAAGTGCCTGCAGCCTCCTGTGAAGCAGCCCTTCCAGGGACACAAATTCATTTTCCATCTAACCTTTTGTTCAGTGCTTGGCAGACTTGAGTCTTGAGTTAATATATACACTAAAAGTAGGGGTGAGAGGGGTGGGGGGTTTGGTAACAACTGTATGACACTACAAAAAGGGAAGAGCAGTTGTTTAGAGTTAGAAATGTGTTGACCACCACTACATTACCAAGTGCCTCATTCACATTTGTACCCTGTAGTGGAGCATTGCCAGCAAAACTCCCAAAAAAATCTCAGCGGTCTGAGAGTTCAGACCAACACTAGGCAGAGTGTGTGAGGGACTGAGTCCCACCAGTTGTCTGGTGGGGTCAACTCCTCAGCTGAACTAGAAAAGAACTAACTTGGGTTTTGGTTCAAGTTGTGAGCTTTTCCCCTTTAGCTCTGGCAGAAAGCTATTTCGAGTTGGCTGGAAGGAAACTATCTCAAAGGCACTTTAAAAGGATCAAATTTGCTGAATTTAGTTGCTTTAAATGACACCTCAGGCTGTATATTTAACAATAACCTCAACTTTCCTTTCAGACTTCAGTAAGTAGGCTGGGACAGTACTGGCTGTAAACAGCAAACCAGGAGCACTACAGATGGTTTCCCAGATCTTTTTCACAGTTAAAATCAATATCCTGTTTTTTAGAAGAGCAACTACCCAGCCTTAACTTGCCATTCAGTTAAACTGAATTTTCACCAGATCCACGTTTTCCATCATTAAAAAGTTTGCTTAATCTGTTAGAGCTGAGCTCCCTGTTCCCTTGTCCTTACATCAGAGAAGCCACTGAAAAAGTGATGTTCAGTGCTTTGGCAATTACATACTGTGCAGTTTTCCACTTAAGCTGAAGCCTTGGAAAACTCCTCCTCTGCACTCTCAGCATTCTGAGCAAACTCTTACCCCTCCACAACACTTCAGCTCCAAACCAAGAAGGAAAACAACATGTTATCATGGCACTACAGTCAAGACTTCTTTCACCAAATGCACTTCCATCATTCTTTCACCGCTAGAGATCTGCAACCAGCGACACCCTGAAATATCAGAAGTACAATGTTGTCCATCATCTCTTTCACTCAAAACCCCCCAAACTGTAGCTTGTGGTTAACTGACACCTTCAATTGCTGTAGCTAACATTAACTGACACCACCATTTCCCCCATTCACCTACAATATTATGCCAGAGATGCACCATTTGCATTAGTAACTGTGTTAGAAACCAGCTGTGTTACCCAGAGCATTCTGTTGCAAGATGACAGCAGCAGACATCCAACAGTGAGGCAAGTTTGTATTGTCATCCATTGTTCTTCCCTAGTGGTACAGGGGTGATTCCAGTTACAACATATGCATATTGGGAGATCAAAGTGCAGATGAAGTGAGACTTGATGTGAAATGAATGATACAAATGTCAGCAATTACACCCTCTCCTCTCCTTGTACAAGCTTGAGAAAAACTGAGCAAGTGTCCCATAGCAGCACCAGTCTGGTTCATCATCTCATCTTACTCTTTAAGACCAACAAGTCACTGCTTCAAACAGGGCAACAAGTCTTCACCTGTCCGTACTGTTCAGCAGAGATAATAGTCATTAAAAAATGCACACCAAATCATGGAGTAAAGATGAGGAATGCTGAATTGAGCCTATACTAGCTTTATCTCTTGAAATAAAAACAGCCTTAACATTGCATGTAGTTTTGCTTAAGTACCCATTTTTTCTAACTGAAGCCTTTGCCCACCAAATCACAAACTGGTCTACCAGCCAAGAACTTTCCTGTTTACCTAGACAATGTGGTGGTAAGTTTCCACAGATTCAGCATGTTTAAGAGAGTACAACCAGCCTAGATTAAAATACTGCAGCTTACTCTTAATAGGAAGCCTCCAGGTACACTCCCACTCACCAGCAATCCTGCTGAAAATGGACCCAAGTTTAGTGTCTAGAGGTGCAGCACATTCTACACTTGGTAGGGTTACTGACTCTCCCACAGCAGTTATCAGGCCCCTGGAGCCCCAGGAAAGTGTTCCTCTCCCTCTTGGGATTCCTAATGCACTTCAGCATTTATTGCTGTACTGTGAGTTAAGACTTGACCAGTTTTAGTGTTCCTCCTTTAGCACATGCTCAGGCCTTCCAGCAAACTCATGGTCATTTATACAAGTGCCATGAACTGAAGGACCAGCAATGCAAATATGAAAGTGCAATGAAGAATGACAGTTCCAGCAGATACGAGCAAGAGCATTTCCTAAAACAATCTTGCACTTCTCTTGAACATGCTAAAGCTAATGAGTCATTTGCTGAGGAGGTATCAGGATGTGGATCTGCAATTCTGACTGCTTTGCATCAGATGTAAAGCTTTCTGTTGTAAGGCCACAATTCTTGAGCTATACTTAGAACTACCCCCGGGTCTGAAGAGTTTCTTGAACAGTGGTTGCAACAGCTCCATTTAGCTTCACAAAAAGTCTTCTCTAGAGAAGGGGAACATTTATCTTTAAGACAAAGCAAAGAAAGATACCTGGTTACCCTGAAACTTAATACCATCTCTACTAAGCTGCCTGAAAGCCACAGGACTTAATAGAGTTGCTCAGTGCAAAGCACCATGTTGAGGACAGACCTGTTTTATGCCGATTCAATCAGTATAAATTTCAGCTTCCATACCCCACTGCAACTAGAAGAGGGTCTAAATTCTTTTGTCACTTGGTTTGAACAATCCACTCTGATTCCTAGTGAAGTCTATCACAGCCTGATACATTTACAGTCATACAAAATCATTTATACCAGAGTATATCAGAACAGGGTCCTTAATTAGTTCAGTCTATTGCAGAAGATGTGTATAGGTCTCCTCTTCCCTATCCAGAGGGCTTGTAAGCACAGCTGCTGTCAGGAGCACTGACTGGGAATCCCTTAACTTCCACAGCATACTAGGAGACTCCTCCCAGAGTCAGGACATCAAAGCAGATGTTGCAAACTCGAACTGGCTTGTTCAGATCAAATTTTATGATAGGAATCTCCTTTGTTGAGCACTTATGGCAGAGCAGGCGTCCACAGTGTCGGCTGTTGACAGAAGAAGGGTGGGAGAAAAGTGAATTCCCTCCTAGTGATCACCAGGATGTTACTGTTTGACATTCTTTATCAATGACAGCATCACTGAATACGCACTAGCAACTGAAACGCTATGACTGTCTTGTATCTTCTAATATTTGTCCTGGAATAATTGACTAATGCCAACAGCACATGCTGGTTCTGTACAAGTGAGTCACCTGGTACTGCTTCAACTGATGCACATGTAGTTCTTTTAGCACACTGAGCTAAGAAAAATCCTAGCTTAACACCCTTCCAACCCAGCATGTTTTGTACAAGTTCAGACTATTTTAAAAAAGTCAACTCCTATCTACAAAACAGCAGCTCATGTTCATCTGCAGCCAGTTCCACACTACAAACAGGATCCCAAACCTGGGCTGTCAACACCTGCCCAAATCTGCTCTTTTGGAGCAGGTCATCTTACCTGTGGTGGTGGTGTGCTCAATGGCACAATGGCTGTCCTCCCTGAACCTCATGCCTCCACAGGAGGCTCTCCCTGACCCCATTCTCTGTGCAGGAAATAATCAAGTGCACCTTTGCCACGAGGTCCTGATAAACCACTGCCATTAAACTTCTGTTAACTCACTGTCTTAATAAAATATATTGTAGCTCCTCTGTAGAGTGCATCTCTGCATAAACACCCAGTGCTCTGACAATTTAAATCCTCCTTCACTACTGGAACTTGGACATGATTTCTCATTTACAACCGGAGTATCACATGCACAAGCTGCTTAAAATATGGTTTCAGTCAGGCTGCAAGTTTCTGGTCTAAGACAGGATGGAATGTTTCAGCTGGATTAGTGGTTATACACGTATGTTAACATGGAGGTTTCCTAAACTTCTGGAAGGAAGAAGCCTAGCTACATTTGGGGAGGAATCCATTTCCTTGCAAGCACAGAAAGTGGCTCATATTACCAGTGATGCTTTCTTGTCGTGACTCCAAATTTGGCAGCACACTCGTAGCAGTTGGAGCCATCACACCAGGGAGGTTCTTTTGTCAGCATATCTGTTTAGAGGTAAAAATGTGAAGGCAAAATGGGCTCAGACACCTCCTGAGTACACTAAATCTGAAGGCTATTTCCAGTTCTAGGTTGTATTCAGTATAATGGATTTAACTATTCTTGCAGGAGCTAGAGTCTCATTTGTAGATAATCTATAGCTGCTTTCCATCACATTGTCCACAGCAACTGTACAGCGCCAGTTAAAAAACAATGTCTGTGTTTGAAGCTATACTGGACTACACAACCAGCCAAGAGTTTCTATGTCTATCTTTCCAGAAAAAGTAGTATCTAACAGTCTGCATTGTACAAGTTTTCAGACAATCACCAGAAAAATTAGTATTTCTACCCTGCACTGATTGTAGTATAAAATTCACAAGTTCCACCTCTCTGGAAATACTGTCATCTAAGTCAAATGTCCAGAGTTCCTTCCTCTGAAGTATCCTGAAGGCAAAAGCCAGAAATACTTTCCCAAGCAAGTACTACTTACCCAGTAATCTAAAGAGAAGCTGTTTTGTAGCGACCTGATAGTTGAAGATATTGACTCCTTGGTTATTGTTAACTCCCAGGCGAGCCCCAGCTCTCACAATTGCACGGCACAGGTTAGCATTTCCCTTCATGTAAGCCAAGAGCAGCACTGAAAAATAAAAGCCAGAGAGTTCCTTGTTAACAAGAGTGGCAGATTGTGTTACATTCAGTCCAGACAGGATCTTTAGTTTTTAAGTTTTCAAGTATTGTGTGTCTCTTACTGTATTTAATGTACTACTATCAATTATTCCAGCTTTAAAAATGACATACCACAAACACAACTCAAGTGACTTTCAAATTTCATAATTGGTGAGTCTCACCTACCTGTGTTTCCTTCAGCATCAGGTTTGTCTAGAGGGTATTCTGGCATACACTCCAAGAAGAGGTCACAGATGGCTGCTGCATTATCTTTCCCATACTGTCCCAAAATATGCATTGGTGACTGGCCTCTGGGGAAAAGAGTTTGTTATCCTGATCAAAGTCTGCTTGCTACTGCAGTTACTCATCCAACACTCCTTGCTTTCAAGTTTGGTTCAGACTTGAACAATGCTACATCTCAGTGACTCAATACATCATACACAACTCCCTCCTTAACTTTCCTTCCTTGGTGTATACATATAATTTGCACAGAATTTAGACACAGCATCACCTGCACACTTCTAAACTAACGTATAACTAATATAATACAAGCCAGATATATATTTGTAAGCAGCATATCAGCACATATTTTAAAATACAAAGTGGTTCTTTTAGTCTGTTAAGACTATAAATAATTACCTGATATTAAAGGCTTCTGCATCCACATTGCACTCTGTGAGGAGGACCCGGATATTGTTCAGACGACCGTGCATCACTGCCAGATGCAGAGCTGAACAGTAAAAAAAAAAGAAACAAAAAAAGGGAAAAAGGTTCAAGACTCTGTGTATCAGCCATAATTACAACCTAATAACTACATGAAACACCCTCCTTCCACTTTCCCAACCCTCCTCCTCAAACAACTCTTTCCATCTGCTTTGATTTCCTGGACTTTGATTCTTTCACCTTTACAGTGCAAGCCCATTGACAGTGAGCTCTCTACCACTACGAGACATCATTAACAAATGTACTGAAGTGTTGTGCATTTACTTGTGTAACTTGAAGTTTACCATTATTTCCATTTTCATCTACAGCTGCAAAATCCACTCCATTCTCCAGAAGGACTGAACAAATGGTGGGCAGGTCTTGCTGGGCTGCTAAGTGAAGAGCAGTCTGACGGTGCTTGGTCAGTTCATTCACCTGGGCACCTGCAAGCAGCTGTCAGGATGCAAGAAGGAATATGTTCAAAGATGGTTTCAGAACTATTTTAGCCAACAGTTTATTTCTGTGAATGAAGCACACAACACTCTACTGTACAGAGATACTTCTAGGCCCCCAGAATGTATAAAATGGTATCATTACTGAGCTGCTACAACTTGTGTTTGTGTTCAAACGCGCAGAAAGGGCAAGGAAAGATTCTTTCAATTGAACCACACTAACCAGTGATTGCCACCAACCCAGCCTGCTCATGTGAAGGCTATTGTGGCAGCTCAGCTAGCAGTACAAGCTAAGGGAGCTGTTTGAGAAGAAGTGGTGTCACTTCATGTGATTTCTGATCCTGCAGCACTGTGCAGTAAGGCACAGTGTACAGTGTGAAGCAGAGGAATGGTGACTCCAGTACAGAAGTGGTGTCACTTCATGTGATTTCTGAGCCTGCAGCACTGTGCAGTAAGGCAGAGTGCACACCCTGGAGCAGAGGAATGGTGAGCCCAGCACACACCAGGTTGCGCACGATGATCTCCGAGCCAGCCTGCACTGCCAGGTGCAGCGGGGTCAGCTTGGAGGCGTCCTGGACCCGGGAGTTGACATTGGCCTGCACACTGATCAGGAACAGCACACTCTCGATGTCCGAGTTCTGAACAGCCACATGGAGGAAATTCCGACCTTTATTATCAACCTGTGGCAGAAAGGGCACGTGAAATTAATTTATTATTCCTACAGAACAGGTGTTTTATGAAGTAGGACATGTTTTCACTAGGAGACACTCGCACCCTCTGCTTGAACTGTAGAATCTTGTTCCTTTCACTGGTTGACATTACAGACTTATCTGATAGATGTAACTATCAAATAAACAAACTGAGAAATTATCTGCTGCAACTGCTCAGTCCAGTCTGCCTCACACTAATTTATTTCTATTTTATAACCTTGTCATTTCTTGACCACACACTGGAGAGTATTGTTAGACAGACAAAAGGTTAACAGCTGTTGTGGTTAAGTGCTGAGCAGCAGTTAATGATAAACTCAGTTAAACTGAACAAGCTTGAGTCTATCTGGCAATTAATCCAGGACAAGGAAGCAACATGGAATCCTGCCACACTGATGCAAAGTGCATTCACGAAGCAGAGAATGGTTTGGGTTGGAAGGGACCTTCCAAAGTGATCCAGTTCACCCCTGCCACAGGCAGGGACACCTTCCACTGCCCAGTGGCTCCAAGCCACATCCAGCCTGGCCTTGGACACTTCCAGGGATGGGGCAGCCACAGCTGCTCTGGGCAACCTGAGAATTTTTTTGGCTTACTACCAAGTACATGTTGTTCAATTTTGCTTTGCAGCTGACGTTAAAGCATATTTAAACTGGCTGTGTTTGTAACCATGTTTTAGGTATACTACAAGGGCTTGCTAAGCACTCAGATATTTTACTAGTAATTAAACTTACACAGGATAGGAAGAATCTCCTGAACAGCTGCCTGAAGTGTCACACCAGAAGCCTGAAGATACAGTTGGAGGTTTTACAGTTCAGCAGAGCAGCATAGCATCTGTTATTCAGTTATTTTAGGTCAAGTTTTCTGTTTTGGATAGCTTTAGGAGAGCTGGGTAATAGATTTTTTCTGTACTAGTCCAGCACAAGACAAGAGTAGAGTTAGAATTTTCTCCTTACACACACATATGCCTGTTTGTCAGTTTAGTATTGACAAGATAAGAAGATTTCACAAGACACTAACCCTTAATGTTCTTACACATATCACATACATACCTACATTTTCCTAGTAAGAGAATTGTCATCTGGCAAACAGATCGCATGTAAAGCCACAAAAGGATAAAGCAGAACTGGCTAGTGGAACAGCTGTTACCACAAACTAGTGCAGTAACAAAACCAGCATGGTTTGAACACTCCAGCTTACCTGTTCTGCAGCTCCTGGTTCCCTCTTCAAAATTGCTTCAGCTGCTTTATTATTCTTATACGTCATGGCACAAGCAAAGGGAGTCATTCCTTGCCTGTCACGTACATTCAGCTTAATATCTGGATGGGAAATCATCAGCTGAATGATAACATTGTGTTGGTTGCTAATGGCAACATGGATTGGAGTTCTTCCTTCTGCATCCTAGAAGGAAACCAGGAAGTTTGTTATGTATACACTCAGTAGTACATAAATCCTTCCCTAATTCTGAAGGGTCAAGGAAACTTAGTTTAGTCCTGTGACCTCCCCAGCTTCCTTCAGCACGGAGACCAAAGAGCTGCAGGGCGAGCTCAAACCCACAGTGTAAGAAAAGCAAATTGAGATTTGTTTCCCCCCAACAGGCTGACTTCAATCCTGTGCTATACAGCCTTTGAAATAGCTCACCATAACATCTCCCATTTAGTCAGTCATTTTGGGGCCAGAGATTAGCGTTCAAATTTAACAGCAAAGTCAGCTGAGGTATTTAAACATTCATTTGCATCAAGCAGCAGTTTACAGCCAAGGCTGCTTTGTGACTGTGTTCTGTGATTCATTTTAATGTCACTTTCAGCATCAGGACCTAAAAATGTTATCCATTCACTTCTTTTGTTGTTACTTATAAAGCTTCTGTTTAAGGATTACTGTGTAATCAAAAATGAAGTGTAACTCATACTTCCATCATCTCCGTTTGCTCAATAACAGAAGACATTTCCCAAACATACCAACAAAGTAGAGTATTCTGGAGTTTTACACTGCAGCTGATCTAATGATTAATTGCAGCTGTGCTCCTGCCTTTAATTCACTCTAGGGACAGAAGACACTGAATCCCACTAACATTGCAGTAAGCTTTCTGTACCATTTTCCTTCAGCATAGCTTCCCGAATTAATCACCATATGGGCAGATAAGCACCAGGTGTGGTGAAAAGGGACAGGAGAGAAAGCAGAGCAGCATCCAGTCATTGCACTGGCTCAGCTCTAAGAGCAAGATTTATTTTTCTCTATCAAGCAAAATACACAGCTGAGAGGAAAATTTGTTTTCAAAATGTTGGAGACAAAGAATCTAATTTTAAAAATTGTTCATGGTTTGTCCACATACCTGAGCATTGACATTGGCACCAAACTCCAGAAGGCACTGGATGACCTCCTCTAGTCCCCAGCAGGCTGCCAAGTGTAGGGGTGTCTGTCCATCATGGGCTTCCTCTTCTCCTTCTCCATTTGGGCCTGGCTTTCTGGGACTATTCACATCACACCCACTAAAACAAACACAGTACAGTCAATTTATTTCGTTAAATCTAGATTTAAACTGCTTCAAAAAAGGTCACAGGAAAGATTACAAGAGCTGATCCAGCACCTGCTGACACATTCTACAAAAGCACAAGTTCCTGGTTTTGGTTTGACTCATGTCATCAAGAACATTATGCTATTATAGATAACAGAATGTGTCTTTTGGATTTGTCAGAATTCCTTAAGTGTCACCCACCCAGTAAAAGCCTAAGGAAGCACACAGTTGTTACTGATTTAAGACAGCAGTCAATTAATTTATGCCAGGGACATCCCTACATGCATGTTAGAGGGTTTGGATTTTGGAAGGGTTCTGACCTGCGGATAAGGAAGCAAGCAATCTGTTCACTGTTCTCATCAATAGCTCTGTGGAGAAGGGTTTGTGAGCAGCCACTTGGTCCTGACCCCCAACACGTTGCATCACAGCCATGCCTAACCTGGAAGGAGAAGCCCAATGACACAGTGAAGGTTTTTTCCAACAGGCTCCTACTACAGTCCCTGCAATGCTTCTGAAACTTGAGATGTCTTCTCTATTCTTGTGACAATCACTGAAGTTCAAGAAGCTGTTTTAAAGTCTTCCAGACCAATACTTCATTGGTTTACTGTGTAATCCTTAACTAGGTGGTATTTATTAACAATTCAAGTATTTGTCCATATACTTTGATAGACAGATCTAAAGCAGGTTGGACTAGTTACCTCACTTTCAGCAATGACATGGACCTACAGTAAATCAAGCAGCATCAGCAGATGTGCCTTTGAAGGTCTGTCCCATTTACCTGCTTTCTTAGACATTCAGCTAAACAGTTTTTTTCCAGGAATTGTATTGCTAATATTTGTGTTCTTCAACTACAGAACTGCATACTTGAGCAATGTGACACTTAAGACTTGTTCTACTCCACTTTACAAACTATTGACAAGGTTTAAACAAGAGTAGTTATGAGTGCTGACTCCATAAATGCTCTTATCCAATACCAGTACAGTCAAGAACAGTTACAAGACACATTTCTCAGGTCACTAGCAGAGTTTTTAAATAGCTGTGTCTAGCATACAAAGCTTTCAGGTAACTTCCTTACAAAAAAGGCACAAGGAGGTCTACTTGTCACCCATGCCTGAAAATAAACAGTCTTTAAAGTAAATATAATAAGCCTTTAAAGACCTTCTTGGTTCAATTTTAAGATGCAACAAAAAGTAGCACATACACTAAGTATAAAATGAATATTCAGTTTTATTCAGAACGCTGATCATTACACAAGGTGTGTATGCTACAGACTGATCGAAGCAAATCCTTACTCCTCCCAGATCAAGAATCCAGACAGCAGAATACATAGAGAATATATATTTTAATTAAAGTGGCTATATTAAAGATATTTGGTTATTCAGACTACAGTATTTGTAAGATTCCTGCAGTAAAGAGGAATTTCTGGTAAAAAAAAGCCTTCCAGAAATTAGTAATATTGGACTAGCCTGTTCTCTTAATGCATTGAATTTGTTTTCCCTGATGAAACCTTTTGTTGCTAGGAAGATGAACAAAAGTGAGATTAAAGCCAACTGACAGTCTTACCAGAGTTGATGCAATATCTTCCAGGTTGTTTTCCAAGGCAAGCCATAAAGGAGGATTTCCTTTCTCATCTGGCACAGACATGTCTGCTCCCCTGGTACAAATGGCATCCACCACGAGTGGCAGCTGGTTTCGGATGGCCAGCTGTAGGGCTGTCTCTCCATCCTGGGTCCTGCAGCAGGGACACTTTCAAGTGTTACAGATGCATTATAGAGTTCAGAGACAGCACTTTACTGGCAAAGCCAAGAATTGACTCTCGTATATATTTCTGCTGTGGTAAGACCACCACAAACACACCCTGTATTTCATCACAGCTCTGTAGTCTACCTTTCTTCCTCCCTTCACTTTTACCAAGTAACTGATTTCTCAAGCTGGAAAAACAAATTAGTGTTCTTAGCTCAGATAGATTCAATTCCTCCAGTGCAGCCATAATTTGAACCAAGTTCCTTCTGAGCCAGCCTGCTGCCACAGAAGCAAACAGCTTTGTCTCCAACGTGGCAACACTTCAAGCAACAGTCAAATACCAACTGTTAAAAAGTTGAAGTTAGAACAGCAGCATTAGGCAGTTTGTACCCTTGACATTCACTACAGTACAGCTTGCCAAATTTAACAGCCAGCCTGTCAGTCATGTAAGCAGACAAATGTTCTGTTAAATCTAATATAAGTTGTCTAGGAGGCAAGTTTATCAGACTACTGTTGCTGGATCTGTATCTAATTAATTTAGATAGTAGCAAACATGCAGTTCTAACAAGCTGGAAAATGGATGAGACAACAGAAGTTCAGTGCCTCTAAGCCTCTCTCTAGGACTTCAGTCTGCTACAGAGGATGCTGTTTTACCTAGAATTAAATGGCACCTCCTTCTGCAGCCTCGAGAGGAGGTACCAACCACTGCAGCTATACATAGGTCCAAGTCAACATATGTAGTCCCTCAGCCATAGCTAGTGCCACAAAACAGTGCCAAACATGTAACTATGTGTAAATCACCATCTGAAACAAATCTCAAGCCATTACACATAGGCAGTCAGCACCTGCTCTTAGATACATAAACAGGTGAGAGTTGTATCAGTTAGGCTCTTACCTGACATTTATGTCTGCCTGATGTTCCAGCAGGAAGAGGGCACTCTTACTGTCCTGTCTCTGGATTGCCATGTGTAGCAGCGTCTGTCCATCTGACATGGTGTCATTGATGGATGCCCCAGATCCAAGCAGCTGAGCTGCTATTGTGTGCATACCTGAACAGTTCAAGTTCATTAGTATTTTACCTTCAATTCTATAAAACAGACACACTGAGACTGACAGAATGGAGTTAATGTGCACAGATAATACAGTGATCTGGTATGAAAATTTCACAGAGGAAGAATTCCACTGAACTGCAAGTACAGCTCTGAGCAGAAGCTGTAGGACTAGAAATCTTTCACTAAGTCATATGTGAGCACTTATTTTAAAATATGAAGAACCATCTAAAGCTCTCCTTGACAACTCCTCCCCTGCAGCACAAGCCAGAACATGAAGACACACCAGCTGTTTTGTCTTTAAGAAAATCTTGTTCACATCGTAGCTTCCCCATCATTGTGAATTCTCATCCTGAAGGCACATACCTGTCCAAAGAGCCAATCCTAGCACAGTCTGGTCTCTTGAGTCCTTTAGACTGAAGTCAGGAATAATTTGCAAGTTGTTGGTAGCATGAAGAGCATTAGCTACAAGAAAGGACAAGGAATTAAGGCATTCTTGTACTTGACCCACAGTCATACACACTGAAAGCTGCCCAGCAATGTCACATTTTGTAGTAAGCTGCTCCTTTAGCAGTTAGTTTGTAAGATCTGAGCAAAGTACCTCCAGCTTCCCTGATGTGACACTGCCTAGGATTCAGACCATATTGCCACTACAGCCTGATCTCAATATATATACTACAAAAAAAAAATCAATTTTCTAGCTAAGAGGCTTAAGCTGTCCCTTTCTAGCAATTCCAAATAGAGTGGCATATACAAAGTCCTGAGAATAAAGAGTGGAGACTTCACAATATGGTGGCAGCACCCCTCCTTCTCCATTCCCTGGGATGGACAATATTTACCCCGGTTCACCTACTTCCTTCTAAATCCCACTTATGGTAGGAGAAAAAAACTGGCCCTGCTTCAGCTGTCAAATTCCCTTTCTGCTGGTAGAAAGAAGCTGACTTGTAGCATTTAATGAACTCATCTGCTGGTATTTGAGCACTCAAGTCTCAACTGTAGTATAATACCAGCACTGCTCTGTATAGAGTTCTCTTACTAAGGAGTTGAGGGAGGCAGAAGTCTCACCACAGAAAGATGCCTTTATCCAAAACTAATTCCAGTATTCACCTGAAGCAAATGCTTTGAAGCAATCTCAGTTGTACAGGTAGAACAGAACCCAAGACTAACTATTCAAGTCTTTTATCAACAGTGGAGAATTTACAAACACAGACAAAATAATCTTCTTGTTTTAACAAGCAGATGATTTAAGATGAGATAGCTAGTCTTATTAATTGCTGTATTTATACACTGTTTACAAGAAGACATGCTTTCTTTAGTAGTTTATCAGAACAGCTTGGATGCCATCCTGACACACCAATCCACTGCAGCATCAACAGTCTGGACACCTACCTTTTTGTTCCAGGATGACTGACACCACATCTGGGTGATTGTAAGCAATAGCCATGTGAAGGGGAGTTTGCAGATGAACGTTCTCTGCTGATGGAGGAGCAGATGCATCCTTCTGCCCAAGCACTGCTTCTGCAGTCTGGATGTTGGGATTGGCTCCTTGCTGCAGGAGTTCTGCTGTCAGGTTTGCTAGGCCATGCCTACAGGCTGTGTGCAGTGGGGTTTCTCCCTTTAATAAACAGAGTGCTGTGTTAACAGCTTTAGACATGAAGAGAAGCAGCTTTTAAACTATTAAAAGTACAAGAGCTGGTGCGAAGAGTTTCACTCCTAGCAGCTGAAGCTAAGAGTTCAAAACTACACGAGTTAATTTTACTAAGGATTTTATTACACCAGGCACTGTGGTAAGTGCTAAAGCATGTTAACAACTGTGATTCTGCAAGAACAGTGCCACAAGAATGCAAGTGGTCACCAGTAAATACCTGAAAAGATGCAAATGTTCACAAAGTACTCCACCTAGCTTTAAACTATGGTTTAGCTGTAAGAGACCTCTGCTATCTTATTTCTGAAGAGAAGTAAGGAAACTTTCAGATTAAGTTTTTGCTTTTACCCATTTGTTTTGGTGGTTGACTTTTGCTCCATGAGTTGCTAGGAAGAGAGAAGCTGCCTCATTTCCTGCACCAGCTGCTCTCTGAAGCAAGCAGTTTCCTAAAGAAAAACCATGAACGCTGTTAGTCCAACCACACTTTGATACTAACAAGTGTGCTAACACCTTCCCCACTACCTTACAACATTACACTTGGAAGTCAACAAGAAAAACCCTTGGTACTAGAGCTACTAATAGCTCTCTTCCAACACTGGACTGTCACATGCACTTCCATTCAGTCACTATACATCTTGAAATTTTAAAGAAATTATTATAACCTGGCAATGAGCCCAGATTTTCTGTCATTTCCTGCAAGTCTATCTCAGCTTGTGAGTACACCAGCTCTGGGTAAAGCAACTACCACCTAGCATTTATTATGGAGCAAATGCTGCTGAAACCTCATGCAGCTCCTCCAAGTGCAGTCAGCATTAAGCAATTAACACACAAGCCTTCCATCTGCAGTGAAATACAAACCTCTGGTTTACCTGTTACTGTGTCTGGAGCATCTGTATTGCTGCCTCGCTGGATCAACCTTGCTGCAAAACTGTTCTCATCAAATGAGGTTCCATTCACAACAGGGGCATCCTCAAAAGGGTTCACAGACTGATCAGATGATACAGTGATATACTGGACTGCAAGCCATAGAGCTGTGCTTCCTTCATGATCCTTCAGCTCTAAGTCTAGTCTAAAAACAAGAGTCAGTGTCCCCCAATTTGTATGTTAAAAAGTGGTTCCCCAACATAGCTGAAGTTCCAAGTGTCTGAACAGCTGTACTAGTTCATCTCATACCTCTGACAACTACTGTAGCTCCAGTTACTTCAGAGAATTTGTGAATACTCTGAAACAAGCACAGCACCTTTTACTGACTACTAAATTCAAGCTCATTGCTCCTAGAGAAGTTTAGAATCCCTGGAAGGTCTGGGGTCCCACTAAGAGTAACAGAGAGGCAAATCTTCTTGAGTAAGCCATGTACAAGAACTGCAAATGCAGCTGCAATGAAACCGAGTCAAATAAAGTGCTCTGCTTCACCACCCTAGGAAGTCACCTCTAAGCAGAAACCAAGTTGAACTCAAGACTATATTGGCATACTTCAAGAGTGTTATTACTCCGTTTAGTTTCACTTGAAATCAAGCTTCCTACACTATTTCACCTCTGGAATTATTTCAGGCTCTTTTAAAAACACAGAGATGCAGTTTGCTGCTTCTTTACAGTAGGGCAAAAACTTACACTGCTTCTGATATGGTTTTAGCATCTTCACTTATGCATCCCAAGTTATTACTAGTCTTATTATAAGGCAAAAAGGCACAGGTGTTGTTAAACCAGTTTTCACATCTTCACTGTACAAGGTAACCTCAGTGTATTCTACATTCAAGTGACACTTACTGCTTGCACTGCAGGAGCTGACTGAACACAGGCTCATTCCTGACCACAATGGACACGTGTAACGGGGTCCTGTTGGAGCAAAGAACAGGAAAAGTTACAGAGGAGTGAGTGAGACACTTCAGACTTTGGCCCCAGTCACCAATGTGTCCCTAGAGGACCATGGGCTGAACTTCCATCTCTGCTTAAAGGAGAAGGGTACAAGCACTTCTTAAAAGAAAGAGAAATCTGAACTTTCAGTGAATGTGACTCCCATTAATTTGGTAATAAGAAACTCATTAATGTAAGAAATAACTTTCAGGGAAGAAGCAGAACAGCTTCACCTATGAGAACTGTGCAGCTGTTATATTCCAAGTCTTCTATATTATTTTATGAACTTGCTTGCCAGCCCAATCTAACCTATGAAAAAGCTTACAGGCCCTACACTTCACATATACACACTGCAAAAAAAAAGACATTTTTGGAGAACACTTTAGTTTCCCTAACAGCTTCAGATATACTGTTTATCATCTTAGTTAGCTTTTACCATTCAGTGATTCAATAAAGGCTATTGAACTGTATGCCATGTGTTCTGTCAACTATGTTTAATCGACCACGACAGGCCATGACAATTCTGCCTGCACAACTTTCTACTTTGAGTGCTACCAACAGATCTCAAACTGGCTAAATGAATTCCTGCTTCCAGCATCAGCTGTACTTTGCTGAAAGACCTGAACAGGTCCTTAGGAGGTTGCATCTGATCACACAGCGCTGTCTGTTACATTGGTAGCAGACTTTCCTTTCCCCAGTATTTACCTGCCTTTGCTGTCTTGCATGTTTGGATTGGCTCCTGCCTGCAGGAGGGACTGTGCAATCTGTGCCATCTCTGCCATGACATCTGGCAAGTGCTTCTTGGGGCTGTAGGATGCCACAAGGTGTAGAGGAGTCTCCTGATCTCCCAGGGTAGCAGCATTCACACGGGCACCATTTTTAATGAGAAAGTTGGCAGCAAATTTATCTCCTTTTGTGAAATAAAACAAGGTTATTAATAGATATATATATAGCCTATGTATTTTATACTCCAGGAAATGGATACACATGACTTCATTCCATACCATACATTCATTCCAACACAAGTATCTGCTCCTAGAATGTCTCAGCAACAGGCAACTTCAACTATGGGTCACTGCAAAGTCAGGATTAGAATATTTCACAGCAAGCCCTTGAAAAAAGTGTTTTTCCCACAGGTTACCTGTGACTCAAGTTCTCACACAAGCTTACTGTTATAGACACACTGCCTTTGCCCATTCCTCTAGCAAGATAAATGCATTGTTGCTTTAAAAAACATTGGACAAACTGTGATACTAAACATACAGGTATTTTTTTGAACAAAAGGTACTGTTCCAAGACTAGTCAAAGTTTCTAGTTCAAGTCAGTCTGTTGAGTCTTACTACATAAACAAGTAATAACACTGCCTTTGCTCTTGGAAATTCAGGCCCTTATATATATATACAGAGTTTTTATACAAGGGCTTTAGCAGTGCAGATCCATCATGCAGAGCATTCCCAAAAGCTCCTTTCGAGAGTTTCTCAGGAGTCCAAACTCACACCCACTTTGACACATGAAACCTTGAATTTGAAACACCAATGAAAAGCATAACTTCAGGAAAATACTAACTCCCTTGCTTCAAAGGCTGCTTTGCATAGACATATTCACATTTTGCTTGACCTGAATGCAAGACTGGAGAACAAAGAATAGTGTTTCAATCTATAGTGCTGGATTATCTCTGCCAACAAAAACTCCATTTTCTGACTTCCATATCAGACATTCCCCCACTTTTCAGTGGTCATAAGTAGTAAAAATCATGTGGCAAGTGCAGTTTGCCTTAGCTCCATTTCCAGAACATGTGATTGTTAACTGTGATTAATTCAGTGAGCTGTGGTTACTGAAAAGCAAGTGTTCGTTCTCAGAGCAGTAGCTCAGACTAAAAGCAGACATGAGAGCTAGGGACAAATGTCAGTATTAAGAATGAAGAGCAGCCTGCAGCAATCTTTCCAGTGTTTTATAGGGCTGCAGCCATCACAACACTGACCTATGCCTACGATGTCTCCTAGTCCTGCAGCTGAAGTCTCACTCACAGGATCAGATGCCAGTATTACCCTATTTAGTTATGCAGGAGATTAATTTAAATTTGGTGAGCTTAAAACAGAGCTCCCAACTTCTTCCTTTACTTCTAGGTGTCTGAGTTTGGTGCTAGAAATAAACTTTCTGGAACAGAGCTGCCAAAGACATTGCAGAAATAACGAGCAACACAAGGTGTTGGCTGCAGATTTTTACCACACTTTGACCACAGGCCAAGATGCTGCTGATCCAAAGCCTTCAGAGTACTGTGGCCATGGCAACCAAAACCTGCTGTGCTCCAGTTCTCATAAGATGCATTTTCCACTCTAAGGTGGAGAACAGCTCAATATAATCATGTAGTTGTACTCAGGCTACATTCTGGTAACTGCACTGGAGCAGAGGTACCTCTACTTACTCCTCATCTTCTCTCAGTCAGATTTTCCTCTTCTGAAATTGCTGTGCAGTAGTAAGGACCCTTACTGTTAACCACAGCTCAAAGATGCATATGCTGCATTCAACCCAAGTCTAGAAAAAGACTTCACCTTTGTGACCCTTATGTTGTCATGCTCAATTCAACTATTTGTCAGAAAGAATACTGTCAAATTAGAACACTCCCAGTGTCTCTCTATATTTCTTATTTTAGCAGGCAATGTTCTACTAGATTGCACCTGGATGTCACATAGCATAAGTCTGCCCAGACTGGCTCTCAGATTTCAAATAACAGTCTGTTTGCTTTTATGTCTGAAAAAAACCAAAACAAAACAGGACAAAGTTCATACTTCACTACAATTTTCTAACTGCACTGTCAACTACAACATGACACAGGAATAAACTTTGAAATATGTATTCCACACTGGGAACAACTGGAAACTAACAAAGCTTCATATCCCATCTACTTACCTCTCTGGATGGCTTTGTGGAGCAGACTCCAGCCTCTCTTGTCTGCCCTATCTACATCAGCCTTGTAGTTGACCAATGTAGTTGCAATACTCTCCAATCTTTGGGCCAGGGCTAGATCCAGAGCAAGATCTCCATTGTGATCCAATTCATTGAGCTTCCCAGGGAGCTACAACACAAATACAGCCAACTGACATTAGAAGTACATGAATAATTCCTCCTTGCCCTTTGTTGGGGGCACAGTGTATTTGCTAATTGTTTGGAGTTTTCATCCAAGCAGAACAAATACCTTTTACTTCAGCCTTCAACTGCAAAGTTGTTCAAGGAAATTATTCTTACTGAACTGCATGAAACAGCAAAGCTCTCTATTATAACCACTCAGCTTTAAATGTGTATAGCAATATCAGGTAATGGATTTTATTAGCTATATTCCATTGCATGCAAGATGTTTTAAGTGCTATGAATCACTTCTAAATTACGTCCTCATAAATTATGTCCTCTGAATTATGACCTCTAGCTATTGCTAGACAGACCTCCACTACAGACACAGAAGTAGCTGTGGCAATGCTAAACATGCAAATAAGAATTAGTGACAAAAATCACTGACAAGGTTCAGACTAATACTTAGGAACTAGTTATTTGAAACACCAAATTCTAGAAGATAGATCAAGATAGTCTCACTATACCTGAGAATCCATTTCAATGAGATACAAAAAGACTACATCTTCTCTCTCAACTTTAATGGCCTTATGCAAAGGATATTCTGTCTTTGACTTGAACATTTTATACAATAGCTGAGCACTCATGCTGCTGAAGTCTTCTTTACGCAAGTCATCCTAGGAGCAATTAAAAAAGAGAAGGGTAAGCTACACTCCTGTTTTATTTATAGCCAAGGCATTGCACAACGTAATTTTGAAGTTCACAAAACAAGTTCAGTTAAAATCAATCCCAGATAGCCTTTTAAGATTAGGAAGAAACAATCAGGAAGCTTCAAATCTTACATTTCAGTTTCAAGATCAGTTAGTGAAATTTTTATTCTTTTTTGTCTACAGACATGGAAAAGGAGCATTTTAATGTTATTATGGAAGATTAATATCTAATCTTTAAAATAATCCTTTACCAACTTATTCTTAACTCTGACAAAAAGTCCTACAACTACTGAAGACTGATTCATAATATCATAAATAAAAGTAAACAGAAGCTCAGGAATAAAAAGATCCTAGGTCTGAGATAGTGCTCATTTGACTTAGCAGAAGCAATTTCATTTCCAGGTAGAGATAAGCATCAAAAGTTAAGAGTCAAGAAGAAAGTCAAGAGTTAAAAACTGCTGACCCACAGGTTCACATATATTATTTTTTTTTACGTATTAATGTATCAAAACACTTCTCTCTGCCTTAGAATTAGCCAAGGAAAGACACCTCCACATCTAGAGTATGTATTTTAGATTTAGAATAACCTAAAGCCCCCTCAAATCTACTGTTGACAAGCGTTTATTTTAAAGGCTAATTCATTACTCAGTTAATCAAACTTTCTTCAAAATAAGAGATCAGAGCAAGTGAAACTTCCAAGGTGGCTGCCAGCAAGACTGGCATAAAGATAAATTTCCCTGGCTTTCATAAATTATTTTTAGAAGTAAAAGCAGGTCTTGTGATCTGTATAGACAGAGACCAACTATGGATGAACTTCTAAACACTTTGGAGCCCAGATGTGGTAAACAACCCTCTTGCTCGTCAGGAGACAGTCCTTCTATCTCACTCATGTTTAGGAAACTAAGACACTTTGTACAGTAGAGTATTTATAAGGAACAGAACAAGTCTTTGGGTAGAAGTTACTCCCCCCACCAAGACATTCTCAAGACAGTTGACCAACTAACTGAGGATAGACAGTGTGGTAAGGTAAGCAAAATCCTACCATTAAGTTTCTCTAATGTGCAAACATTTTTCCTGTTGCTTCCCTGTGCCAGGACTCACCCAGTGGCTGGCAATGATCTCAGCACAGTAGTTGAGGAGAGTGCTGGCACTGAGCTCCTCAGCAGTCTGATAGAAACGGATGCAGTTCCTGACATTAACGAGTGACATAACTCCTTTTTCACATCTGTCAGAACAGGAAAGCCAGGTCAGTAATCAAAAAGCTTTACTTAGATCACTCTCTCATGTAACAGAGTCCCAATACTCCTTTTCATAGGTACCACTGGAACGTGGCATGGACTTGCTTTACTAGAAGGCTGCACAAACACACTTTCATCAGTAGCCCTAGAAGACACCTTCCCCCTTCTGACACAATCCACCTAGCCAAGGTCCCATGATAACACCACACTGCAGGAGTCTGCAAGTAGAGATCCATCCCAGCTCTCCCAGGGGTACAAACTGCAGCTCATTCACTGCTGTGAAGTAGGGAAGATGTACTACAGTCATCACAAACAGGGGCTGCTGAAGCTGGATATTAGGAAAAATCTTCACTGAAAGGGTTGTGAGGCACTGGCACAGGCTGCTGGGGCAGGGGTGGAGTCACCATCCCTGCAGGGATTTAACAGCTGTGTAGATGTGGCACCTGGGGATATGGGTAATGATGGACTGGGCAGTGCTGGGATGTTGACCACTCTATCTTAGTGGGCTTCTCCAGCCTAAACAATTCCATTATCCACTGATTCTATACCTACAAAAACATTTCATAATTATGAATGGCATCCTACACATGGACCTGTCACTGCACTACCATGACCAGACAACTGCTAAGTTCACAGTACAACATTAGGGCAGCTCTTCGGCTGGTACTTGAAAGCAGTTTTAGCATTGGCCTTACAAGTTTCAATTTCTCTGGTCAGAACACTTGACAGCAATTTGGTTGCTTCATGTTGAAGGCATACAAATCATAGATTATGAATGTCATGTACTGCCACAGACATCCCTTGGGCAAAGGATTATTCTATCAAAGGGTACTTTGACTAAATTGAAGGTTTTGAAGTTGTACAAAACTTGATGAGGTTTCAATTTGTACATTCAGGCTTCTCACCAACTCTAAATGGTTTAGAACACTAGAATTCAAGAAAACCTAGCCCCTAGTGCCACAGTGTGTTCATAGTCTCAGCATGGGAAAGCATCATACTGTTACATTAACTTGATTTCTGAAGAAAGGTTGCACAAGACACACAGAAGTTACAAAAATTTCACCTGTGTCACTTTAATACTGCAAACTAATTGCCACTGATTCTTCCTAGCATTCTCTAACAATTCCTTTCTTGCAATTCTCCTGAACCTGATGCTATTCTACTGATCTTCTCTCAACACCAGATATGGGTTATTAGTTTGACTGGAGAAGAACTGAAAAGCAAACATAAAACCTACAAGAAGTCTGCTACAGTTTAGCTCAATGCTTCATTTCCCCTGATAAACTGAATGACATGCTGTATTATTAAAAGCTCAAGACTTCAAAAAAGCATAATTTTAGCCTATTGCCAGCAGCTATCACCTTACTTCTATTCAAAAAAAGGTTTAAGAGTTTAAGTATATTTACTAAGACTCACCTTTCCCTAAGCAGTTGGAGCTGAAATTTATTAGCTAATTTCATGAGCTCTGTCAAGAAGATATCATCTTCTCTTAGCTCAAGTTCATCTGTGTAGATCCACTGCAGCATTGCCATGGTTACCTCTGGGTCAGCATCTGGTACAGGGAGCAACAGGATTAATAAAATACCTAAAAACAATCACCTATCATAGTAGTTGCTATTCCTTTGATTTCTAAAAGTAACAGCTACCATAAAAAGGAAAAGAGAGTCTTGTTTAGAAATTGTACTTAGTACAAAATGCCAAAACTGGTGAAATTGGTCAGAAGTTGAAATAACAGTGCTGGCACCAAGCAGGAAAACCTTCTCACACTGCAACGCTGTACAGAATGCAGGGAGCCCTATGACATCTATCTGCTACACCAATGGTGCATAATGAGGGGCCCTTAAAAAGTCCTCACATGTGGCCTCATGCACATCCACAAACCTTTTTAATTTAACAGCCATATGTTATGAACTGCTGCATTCCAACAAAGGCACTTAGACCTTGTTAGACTTTGGTAATGACCACAAAGCACTTCAAACTGCTGGTAGCCATTTCTTGGAAAAGTGCAAAAGAGACAGTTTAAGGAGATGGTTAGATTTTGGGTCTTTACAAGACTGATCACAAACTGGTGTTTTTACACAGTGGAAAAAACTGAAAATCACACCATGAGACACTACACAAGTGCAGTGGCCAAGGACCTTTGTCACTAACTCACAATTAAAATGACCATCCATCTTACAAGGATGTAGATAAGAATAACTTCAGAAGATCAGATGAACTACAACAGAAATACCATTCATTAAAAAATTAACCTTAGTCCTTTGAGCTGTTTTGTTCTTTAAAAAAAGAATTGAATTAAAAACCTTAAAGATACTGAAATACCCATCCTAAAACATCCCCTTTTAGATGGAGGGTTGGCCCCAGATTATCTGCAGAGTAGTAGCAGTACTTGGCATGCAGACTGCCTCCCAGGAATCACAAGGTTTTAGTAAGACAAGCATTTTTTGCCAAACTCAAAGCAATCAGAAAACCTACTTGAGATGTACTATCAGCTCTGCCTTGGCAGAGGTAAGAGTGCATTTTCTCCCTCGCAGTAAGAGAATGTGTGTTCATCTCTTTCTACTCTTTTAAAGATTAGAAAATTCTACAGATTACGTGAACTCTAAAAGTGCTCAATCTCAAATGCTGCCTGCATTCTGAAGATAAGATTCAGGCAATCTTTGCTTGTAAGTTCTTAAGAGAACCCCTTAAGAAAACCACTTCCAGAAAACAGCTTGTTTCTTGCTCCAGCTACTTCCTAAGCTAATCCTTGTGCCATTCATCAATTTTTTAAAAAAATCAATAATGCAACTTTACAGTGGAAAGTATCATTTACCAGCATATATTTGAGCAGTGTTTGCATTGTTAAACATCTAAGACAGCAGTTATGTTTGAGATTCTCAGACTAGCTTAGATGTGGAGTTAGAAATGCTTTGGACTGCCACTTGTAGCAACACTGCAATTAACATAAGAGCTTTTTAGTAATAATTTTTGTAAGCACAGCACTCAGTTTCAAAACTCCTTGGCATCTATTTTCTTGTGGCTGCAGAAAGATCCACAAATCATGTTGCAAGGAAGCCCATGCTGTCCCATAAAACCAGCTTGCTGGGACTTGCTTCTTTCCAGTTTGTCTGCACTTAGAATTCGTGATAAGATTAAGTGCAGAACATGAAGCCAATGCTTAATGTTCAACATGCCAGTCAGCAAGCCTGCTTAACTTCATACCTGGTTTTATTGCTCACAAATTAATTTTATAAGGCTCTCCTACACTGTTAAGGTACAGAAAAGCCTGTTGAGAGGTTCAACCTGCAGAAGCACTGCCCAGTGTAAGTACATGCAAGAAACAGCTACAACAGAACAAGTTCACGTAGAAGATGATCCTTTAGAAAACTTCTCTTCCTCACCTGTTTTACAAAGGTATGCAAAGCAGACAATTTCAGTAACACATCAGTACTTGCATTCACTTCCCACACACACTATGTTAACAAGCAGCAAGGTATTTCCATGACACGCTTCAGAGAAATTATGCACACTACCTCAAAAAGCCCTGTCCTTCCTCAAAAAGGAAGAAGTCAAGCTCCTCCATATAGATTTGCTTTTCATTATGTTTAGTTGACTCTAGAAAAGACAAACAGGCCACCAATCTCAACCCCTGTTTGTTAAAGAGAAAGAAGGCAGGTTATTGATTTAACTATCACTAGCACCCAGTTCACAAGCTCACTATCACTTTTCAGAGAGAGAGAAGTCAGCAATCAACACATTAAGCACCACTTTCAGTGGACAGCACTAGACTGAAAGGCACTTAAGTAACCTTCTCCCAAGAGGCCCTTTCACAAGTCACCCTAAAGACAACTGAGGCATCACATTACTCAGCAGTGACTGACCTGACAGATCCAGCTCCTCTGTTGAGGCAAGGTTGGCAAGACTCCAGGTATCGCTGCGCGCCGCCAAGACAAATTTGTGAGCATGGATGTGCTTGTCCCCAACCTTTATCTTCAGATCACTGATATGAGAAAAAAGCACAAACATGTATCATGCAGACTTCTCCCGCACTTAGGTATGTCTAGATTCAGCATCTCCAAAATATCTATGTCTGGCTATCCACATTTAGGTTCAAGCTGTTTGAGACGTTAAAACACAATTGGCTAAGTAGAACATGTTGTCAAATGACAATTCCTATTTTTCTAGGGAGAAATGCAATGAGTCATTAATATTTCAAGTGCTTGGTTGGGTTTGGTTTTTTAAACCATTTCAGAATAAACAGCAAGAGAATTACTGTAGAAGTTAGGAAAAGCCAGTCTTGAAGTTAAACATTTATGTCACAGTGTCCATACTAATACTGTCAGCTAAGCACCAATGCTTTCAGGCAAGACCAGCAAGAGAACAATGCTGTTTGACAGTAGGCTGAGCGCAGGGCAGGATCCCCAGCTCCCAGAAGAGCAGCTGTCAAGAACACCCACTTCATCCTGACCCTTTACACCAGGTTATCCACTGCAGTTAGAAAATACTTGTCCTTCTCATTCTGTAATCCCATGGCTTGCAAATGTTCTGACTGTGCAGGTGTGCTTTCCAGACCATTTTCCAAATCAAAGCACTGCTATAAACTACAACACAAAGATGTTACTTAATGAAACCTGCACTGGGACCTGCTACCTTTCTCACTCTGTGACAGGTAGGCCCTTTTAGACAACTATTCAAAGCCTTTAAAGCTAAGAACCTGAAGAGAAAGAAAGTGCTCCAACTCTTTTCACATACCTCACCTATCAAATCTTTTACCCAGCAGGCTACAGTAAGTTCTTGCAGGCACAGAGCCTCATGAAGAGATGCTGGTGCAAAGAAATTTTAACTAAAACAGATTTTCCCTTCCATGACTAAACTCCTTTACTGTATTGGCATTGCTTTCAGTAACAGCAAAGAAACTGATAAATATCATAATAGTGTCAGAACTTAATCAGCTCAGGGATCTAGAATATGGAAGGGATCCTTAGTGTGCCTATGGAAAAGAAACTTAATCGTAATTTTGTGTTGAGATTCAAAAATACAGTGTATCACTAAGTCACAGATAAGTCAAATTAATCAGCCTTCTTCACACACAACAGGAATACAGAACTTAAAACATTTTAGGACAAAGCCTTTCAAGAAAGGAACAGTTTTTCCAGATCTATTGTCTAATTAATCCATCAACTAAGTACAGTTCAGTTCAAAACTCCTTCTGTTCAGAGAGCTTTGCTGCTGACAGTGATCACGGTTAGTTTTCTCTGAACTTGTCTGAGACAAACTTCTGCTTAGAGCTCTCAATTCAAGAACTGGATTCAGTATGCCACGACTTTAGCATGCTATTCCATCTACAACTGCAACTCACAGATTCACAGAACGACTGGGTTGGAAGAGACCATCAAGATCATCAAGTCCAACCCAAGCCCTAACACCTCAACCAGACCATGGCACCAACTCAGGACCCTATTCACACCCAGCAGCAAAGAGTTTTCCTTGTCTAAGACCAGGACCTAGTGCAGCCAATAAAATCCAAGGTTCCTGTAATCCCCCTTGCCCAGAGGGGATTCCTCACCTGTACTGCTCCTGCTGGTAGAGCTCAGCTACAATGGCCAGAAGGCGACTGATGAAGGTGTCACTGGTATTGTCCTGGTTGGCCTCCACAGCCAGAACGTTGCACCTCCTCTCTGTATCCACAAGTTTCTTCTGTAGCTTCACATACTCCTGGCGGAGGAGCATCAGGTGCTTTTCCAGCTTGGCCACCTCCTCTGCAAGACACACAATGTTACTGCAAGGCTGAGAATGCACACCTTTGGTATCCGAGGGTGACTTAACCCTCAGATTACATATGTTGTTTAATTACAACACTCCAAGGACAGTCTTTCCTCTTCCAAACACCCAAGCATCTCACCCCCAGTATTAAACCTCCTATTTTTATGTCATTCTCCTAAACACACTGAAAAACCTAACACAGTGATAAAGCCACTTGCAAAGAAAGTTCTGAATTCTGTTTGGTCAGGAATGCCATAAAGTTCCTAAAGTCATAGGACTCCACTACTGTGGGAATTATGGTGGGGCAGAATGACTAAGTCTTTGTTTTTTACCCATTTTTTCAGCCTAGTTAAGATGCTGTGTGACTTTACAGCTGATACTTAAACCACAAATGGGCATTAGAACAGTTGCTGATGTACCATATCTACCTCAGACTATTTAACTGACCTGCTTAGAACTCCTCAACCTGTCAGCTACGAAATTCCCCAAAAAATGGCCAGAGTGCAAAACAGATTGTCCCCAGAATCTATGTGCTAAAGGCCAGTCACAAGTATATAAAACTACTTCCTGCTGGCACACACCCTCCTCTATTGGAGGCACTCCTGGTAAGGCATCACAAATGGAGTCAAGTCCATGATGGCTATTTCAGTTCAGGATCAGCAAAGTGACAGCTCCTGGCAATCTGAGCCTTGAATGGGAATTTTCACTACACTGCAGAACCCACTTTTCCACCACACTTAACTGGTCACTCCACAACAAGTTTTTCAGTAAACTCAAAACCTCTACACTTCACTGCTGGAAGGAAACATCTGTACAGGTATTTAAAACCAATCCAACTTATGAGTTCTTGTTTATGGATTAGTTGGAAAAACTGTATGTTTGCTATTAATCCCAGTGCTTCATTTGTTTCCCCTACCACAAAAGAGATTTTTCAAGTAAGGCCAAATCCCAAACCAGTCCTAAAATAAGAGGGGGCAGGGAGGATAAATTTGGATGCTAACCAGTGATTTTAGGTGGGAAAGTTCCTACAAGATTACTCCCTACTAGCCAGGAATTCATATTTCAATGACTTCTCTAAAATATTTACAAAATATCAGTAGCACAAACAATGAGAAACTGAGCTCTGTTGATCAGTGTTTTCTTCTTGCTTCTGTAGAAAAGTTCAACAGCACAGCTGACCTTGCCCTTGATCTGACACAGGTCCCCAGGGCAGAGCATCAGTCTGGCTCTGCTGCAGACAGAACACCTTGTTTAGCCTGTCCTCTACAGACCCTGCAGCAAA
>PYHW01010664.1:54636-70183 GCA_013186435.1 Turdus rufiventris | reverse complement strand
AAGCAGGTTTGACAGGTACTTCCTTCAACAGCCTTTTTATTAGCTTCATCCTTCAAAATTCCACAGATACCATCTCCTTTGGGATACCTCTCCTTTCCTACTGAAATATACTGTGATTTCAGAATTGTGCCATCAGCACCACACCAAGACTCAGGGAGGGTTTGAAATCCTGCTGTGGTCAGTTTTTCTGTGAAGATGAGTGCAGTTTTGGTGTTCCAAGAACTAGAAGGACATGTTCCTTCAGCAACTACTCCTTCCTCATTTCCCCATAAGGACAGTGTTGGGGGGCACAAAGCAAGTCCTACCATTACAGCAGGCAGAGCAGGAGTCTGACAGGAGCCCAGAGGAAAAGACACTGAGAACTGCACCAAAAATTAAGGTATGAACAGCAGCACTGCTCATCCAGTGAGATTTTTAGATGGCATACAAATTCAAATGCCAGGAATAAGAAGCTGCCTAATGAAGCTCAGTGCAGAAACACTGCATCTTCCAGTCAAAGCACAGGAGTGCAAAGGTGGGAATACAGAATCCCTACCCGAGGAAACATCGTAAATTCCGTCAATTTACCAAAGTCAGCTCACTAGCTCCAAATTAGCCTGAAATCACCAGGATGCAATGCAAAACTACCTTAAACCCCAAAGAGCAGTAGCTGAAGCTTTGTGCATGACCAGCAATCCAGCTGGTTACTGCTGCTTTCAGGGCAATCCCAGACAATCCCTACCAGCAGTGAAAGTACCTCAAAGAAGCAAAGCTCTGAGAACTCTTGTTTTCAGATTGACACCATATGCTTCCTGCAAACCCAGTGAGAAGGACTGATAGTCCTTCTAGCTAAGTATTTGCTTACTGTACCAGTTACAAGAATTGTAAGATGAAGAGTTTCTCTTATTCTACAAGACAATCTGCACACATGTTGAGCAGTAGCTACACTTGAGGACAGTACTTGATTTTAGAGCACATTTCAAATGCACATTCAGGAGCATTCTCGATGTCCAGTTAATCACCATTTACAGCACAAGAGCAAAGCCTCGGTTTTCCCTATAAATGCTCACTGAAAGAGTGAACAGATAAAATGCACAATGACTGCAGGCACACTCACACTTAATGATGGTCCTTGCCTCAAGACACTGAAAGGACAGGTTCAGTAAGATCCCAGTAAGCCTCTGGCTGAACAGAAATCCCAACACCTCAGTGAAGAGGATGCCTGGACTCAGCAGAGTGGAAAAACACAAAATGCCTCTTCTTCTGAGCCACAGTCCAGGTAAGTAAGAGCAGCTTTTGTTAACAGCTTTCTGGCAGATTGATCAGCATCTTGTGAACTGGCAGAAGTTTCTATTTCATATCAAAGACATTGAGGAGGGTTTCAGGAAAGGCTACTGTCATTTTCTTATAGGAGAAGGCACAGAAGTACACAGGAGCATATAGAGAGCTGAATGCATCTAGGGAGGCAAAAGGCATTGAGGAGACAGATAGCATGTATCAAAAATTAGAGGGAGGATCTAATGGTACCCATCAAGAGCCCGTTCCACTCATCAAAAGCAGTCCCAGAAGCCACACAGACAAAATTTGTTTACTTACAAAGTGGACCTGAGTGAAATATTTCAGAAAACCAAATTATTTCCTTACCCCCTCCACTGCTCTACACTCTGACCCTTATCTCCCCAAGGACATACAAGTCACTGCTTTCTTGCTCCTCCACACTTTTGCATACTTTTAATCTTTACCCTGCCCCCACCCCAAAGCTCTACAGCTACTGCTCCTCTACAATCAAGCATTAATCCAACAGTTCTTACCCATGCCTGCATGTAAACCTCTGGTACTAGCAGTACAGAGCCCAGAAATTACAAACTTGGCTCTTGTCTTACTAAGACATTCAGTCAATCTGGAGGTAGCAATTGCAATACACCTGATGCAGGATTTTTCTAGACAGAGGCAACACTTCCTTATGAGAAAAAGCATTTAGCTCCTAAGCGAATAACCACAATTTGACAAACTCCATTCCTTTATAGGTCTTCATTTCTCAGCTGACTCAACTGCAGCTCTTAACAAGAAAAGTGTGGTCGCAGGTATCTCCTTTGCAGGGACAAAACAAGCCCCTCTTCCAACACATCCTGAGGAACTGAGAAGGGTGACAACTCCAGCTTGTTATTCCTGTTCACATAGGATCATTCACTGGTCACATGCTTTATTCAGCCAAAAGATCAGAGAATTACTTAAGTCAGCGAAGAATCTCTGAGAAGTGCAGATTGTCTGAAATAAGGCTTCCTTGTATCAGCTGCTGGTTAATTCTGCAGAGGAACCTGAGCCAGAGCCTCACATCCTTGAGGGTCTCATTGGGGAAAGTTTCACTACCTGAAGCCAACTTGGACATCTAAAGCCCTCCAGAACTGGGTTACACCAAGGCTTAAAAGCAAGCATAAGTGACTGGTCGGCTAAATACCAGCAGTGGTATTGCAGCACACAAAATGTTAGGCATTCCTCTAAGGACTTATCAAACCAGCTTGACTGCAGCATCCTCTCAGCTGATGCATGCCAGCCCAGCAGCATCTGCTCCATCTTACTCAATGTTCCTAAAATTTCTCCACTGTCCAAGAGTTGCACTTCAAGAGTTGAAGGCTCTGTTTTCACGACTCTAACTTCATTTCCTTTGTAACTTGGAGCATTTTAGCTCCGCTTGCCCACTCAGTTTCCTCCAAGAAAAAGAGGAAGCTTGTCTTACAGAAAAGAGTAGAACTGTAAAAATCCAAGCGGTTTTTTTTTTTTTTTTTCTCAAATCCCATTAGATTAAATTAATTTGAATGGCGTAATTGACAGCCTTCAGGCAAAACAGCAGCGCTCCTGGAGCTCTGCAGATCTCACCCCAGCCTGACAAAAGCACTCCGGCACAAGTGACCGGGAGGCTGCAGCACCGGCAGCGCTCTGCTCCAGGGAAAGCCTCCGCCCGCGGCAGGGCCCGCCGGGATGAGCCCCGCACAGCGCCGGGATGAGCTCCAAGAACCGGGCGGGAGCCCCTGCAGCCCCGCCTGACCCACGGCCTGCGGGTACGGCTCGGCGGGACATCCCGGCCAGCTCCCACCGCCCGCGGCCACCCCGCGGCCCCTCCTGAGAGCCAGAGCCGCCCGCGCCAGGCCGGCCCCGCCCGGGGTGTGCGCCCGCGGTCCCGCCATCTCCCGCTCACCTCGGGGGCGGCCCNCAATGCCCCGCGAGCAGCCGAGACCCCCGGGCCCCGCGACCCCCGGCCCCGCCCGGCCCCTCACCCGGGCTCCCCCCCTCACCTTCCGCCATGTTGGCTCCGGCGCCGCAGCTCTCGCGAGACCGCTGTGCTCTGGCGCTGGGGCGGGCGGCAGCTCTCGCGAGAGCAGCGCGACAGCGCCGCCACCGGCCGCGCCGCTGGGAGGGACGAGCTCGCTCCGCGTTATCCCGCCCTCTCCCGCGTTGTCCCGCCTTTTCCCGAGTTATCCCGCTTTATCCCCAGTTATCCCGCGTTGTCCCGCAGCTCCTCTCCGCCCCTCGGCCGGCAACGAGCAGCGGCGGGACGCCAGGTGTAGCCGCCCGGGATGCGCTCCCCTCATGAAGAAGGCGCCCGGTGATGCCAGCCGGAGCGCTGGGCCGGGGGGAACAGCAAAGCGGTGACTAGGGAGCGCTGGAAAAAAACCGGCCAGCACCGGGACAAACGCACCTGTGCATCACCTGCGCTCGCCTGGCCCGGGAAATGACCGCCCCGAGCCGGGAACACACCTGCTGCCCTGGCAGTGCCCGCACAGCCGCAGGAACCACAGCGGGGAGTTCGGGGCATGGCGGCTCCTCGGCGCTTCAATCGCTGCGTGTCACAGCCAACAACCCTGCACGCTGAATCTGTGCCCCTCGGACACTGCAGTGGGGCCCGGTGGGTGAAAAGTGGTTGCAAGGCGCCAGGCCATGACCAATAACAGGAACATTTTCCCAGCCCTGTACAACATAGCTGCCCCTCGGCTGTTGATGCTCATCATCGCTCCTGCTTAGATACAACAGAAATGGCAAATAGTCGATGCTGGGCCAACAGCAAATTTGTTGCTTGCTTTGAGGACGAACTCTAAATTAAACGTTTGAAGACTTTATGCACAGTATTGTTTTACAGACATAGTTTTTTCTGGACTCCACCGTGAAGTAACCTTCTAAAAGTTGCTCTGTACCCCATTCATTTTGGTGTTAGATAAAAGAGCAAATCCAGAGCTGAGCCCAGGAGAGCCACAGACTGTAGTTTTCTAGCCATCCCATGAAAGAACATGTCTCATTTTGCACAGCTTGATGACAGCTGTGTGTGACATTGGTGTATAGCAAATTACCCCACTGCTCATGGTGCTACTATTGATACTCTGAGAACTGTGATTTAGTTTAATTTCTCAGTAACAACAGGGATCAGATTTCAAACCACTGCTATGTTTTGCATCAAGGGAATTGTAATCTCCTCTGGGGATTTGCCTGGGCAGGAAGCTGTTGTATGACAGTCTCTCTAAAGTCAAAGCAGCTTCTGATTTGGTTTAGAATCACTGTGCTGTTTCTGAAGGGACTCACGCTGCTGCTCTGTGTGCAGTCATGGCACTGCACCAAGAGCAGTGCACCAGATGGTACAGACACAGTGGAGTCCACCCCACAGGGGCCTACCAAAGCCCAAAATACACTTCTAATCACTTCAGAATTCATGTGCTCTGCTTATTGATCATCCCGGTCCAGTAAGTGTGTTCAGGCATTGTAGCAGAAGGAATTTTAGAGTGACAGTTAAGAGTCCTGAGTTTTAGGGATCATCTCTGGTGCAGCATGGAGAAATAGAAAAAAAGGAGTTAAGATGGCCACACTAATTAGATATGCATTAGTATGTGATGCTTTTCATTTTCTCCCAGTGATGCAGTGATATCTGGAATGCAGGGCAAACGTGTTGAGGCAAAAATCAGCTCAAACTCTCAGCCAGGATAAACCCCTGGGGAACCGACAGTGTCAACTGAGCAGCCAGTATGCAAAGAGCCTGCACAAACCAAATGAGATATAAAGTCTTGTACAAGAAAAACTGAGGAATGCTGCTTTACTTCCTTATTCACCAAGAATCCTCATACTGCTTGTCAATACTCAGCTCCTTAGTGGTGTTCCTATCTGATTTTATCACTAACAGCTTTCCACCAGTGTCCCTTTCAGTGTGGGGCAGGAAAAAACAGAGCCAAGTGTGATCACAGAAAAGTGAATTAGGCTTCCTACAACCTGGACACTTGGCACCAGACCCTCAGCTGCCTCTTTCATTCAGTCACTGGGCATTAGCCATACCTGCAGCTTGCAGATCTAAACAGCATCCCAGGGTAACTCTCCTCCCTGGGGAGTAGCTGGGTCAGGTGGGATCACAAACCATCTGGGTAAGGCAAATATATATTTGAATTTATAAAGAGGGGAAGGAGCAGTGCTGTTTAAGTCCCAGTTCTTCCATACCACTGAAACATGACAAGCATTTCCAAGCCTACCCCCAAAGAACAAACAAGCAGCAATTCTGGAGAGCACAGACATAAAGCTCTGAACCATTTTGTGAAATTACAGGTGAGTCCATGGTGAACTGTGTTACCTTAGAAGCCAAAACAGAGCCTACTGCTGAATTTGCTGAAAGCAACAAATACCTTGAACTGCCTCAGCTCTAGAAACACTCTGTGGAAAATGAAAAGGAAGGGCAGCCTGTGAGAGAGTAAGTCCATTGCTAGGGTTAAGAAGATGATTTTTCCAGTCTTTTCTTTAATGGAAAGAGTGACACCATGCCATTGAAATTCTGCATAGTCCCAACTTGAAGTGGAAAAGGGTAGTCAGCTGATGGGAAAGAAACCTGCTCTGAAGACCTTTCAGACAAGTGCTCCAACAGGAACTCAAATCAGCTCTGGTGTCTGGGGGATTAAGTACGTGCATGCACTTGCCTTTAAAAGCAAATTCAACAAATTATTTCACAACATAATTAATTTCTAAATATGTAAATGTAGATATCAAACATACCTGTTTATCTAACCCACCTGTAGGAGGAAGCAGTACCCTTCCCTGTAAGTCTTCTTACACTAAATGCCTTTTTGTCCCCAAGGGTTGCCTTGCCTCTAACAACTGTCACCTCCTTCCACCCCAGCCCCCCTCACCAAACCTGCAAGATGTGCCTGCCCGCATATGCATGTTGCATAGCAACATAAAATGAAGTCCAGCCAGCAACTTAGGACTGAAGGCTTCTTAAAAGCTGACTCTTTGACACTGGAACTCTTGATTTATTAGTGGGTTATAATGTGCTGCAATAAGAAAAGAGTAGTTCCAAGTTCTTCTATAAAGTTTCTTTGGTCAAAGGCTTGAAAACTCCTGTGAACAGACACTCTGAGATTAGTATTTGCTCACAAGAGGGCCAAAGATGGTTACAACAGGGATAAAGCTGTGTGTTTTGTTTGCTCTTTCCTTATTCAAGATGAAGCACAGCATGTCCAATTCCTCAAGTGTTTGCTAGTGCTGTGGTGTTGATGATGTTTTGATGATGTTCAGGTAAGTTGTGCTCCAGCTACAGGTACCCTTCCTCCTGCAATACTCAAGACAGCCAGTTTGACACATTATTATTGGAAAAAATTATATTTTGGAAGAACTCACTACAGAAGGTGACAGAATTCCAAAAATCAAATTACATGAAAATATACATCGCCATTTTCTTTGTACATTAGGTGAGGAAAACTCTGAAGTAGAAGGCAAAGCAGATGAAAGGGCCACAGGAGAGAGTAAAGGAGGGAAACTATTTTTGATACCAAACCCAGAAGTTAGTCATTTGAAAGCCTACAGATGTGCATGCTTGAACTCAACCTTGAGAAAAAACAAGCCTTCCCCACACACACCCCACCCCACAAACAGGCAATGAAAAAGGCAAACCAAAAATCTCACCCATAAAAAGCAGCTCATTCTTATCTTGGACTAACTTAGTCAACCAAACTTCCAAGTGAAAGCACTCAAGTCCTTGGAAGTTAAAAATCCATCAGGCTGCTCAAGGGTGCTCCATGGCCAGTTTTATTGCTATACCAAATTGAAGAAGGATGAATAATTGGGTTTTAAAAAGGGGTGTGAAGAAAAAAAAGCACCTTTGAGACTACAAAGGTCATAAAAGAAGACACAAGTAATTGATAGCAAATCCTTTCAGGGTTTAATTAGGAAAATTTTGAGTTCTGATGGAGGAAATAAAAGGGACCACGTTTCCAAAAACCAAAAAAAAAAAAAAAAAGAGATACTAAACTTTAATAAGCAAGAAATTTTAATTAAGCCTCGGTGGGTCAAAGGAAAATTAAAATGGGAAGGAAAAAAAACAAAACCAAAAAAAACCAACTTAGTATCCTAATTGGTTTTGACATGCTTCACAACTTGCTGTTTGTTTTTGTTTTTTAACTCAGGAAACAATGAATAGGGAGAGAAAAAAACCTGCTAAAATCTTTAGAATTTACACAATTCTATCCCTAACTACAGACAGCATTATTTGGTACAATGTGTATTTGTGGATGTACATGAACAGTATATATATTATCCGGATCATGTTGTGCTATGTACACATCTTTACAATTCTTCCTGAAGGTTAAAGCAGTTCATTAGATTTCAAAATGCGTAATCATCTTGTGTTGGCACTTGTTAGGCTCTTGTCAGCATTGATAACTGGCATGTTTTATTGCAGCCCAGTTCCAGCCAGTGTTTGCCAACTTGTAACAACAGAAGTCCAGCAATAGGTGGGTAGAGTGCAGGAAAAAAAACAGTGCCATGTTTCTCAATTGGAGACCTGTAAAGAAATCACAGGTATTAAAATAAAACCCCTCCTCACCCTCAATTATCTTCAAGATGTTAATTAGTTTTTCAAGCTCAAGAAGATAACTATTACTTGTTCAAGAGCTTCACATACCTCTGAGCAGAAGATGGATAAATCCAAACTCATCACCTGAGAAAGACTGGAGTTAGTTCAGCACACTGTGTATCCAAGCTCAATTATCAGACTTCCTGGCTCCTCAAACCCGTGTTGCTTGTTGAGTGCAGTGTGTAAAGCTTTGATTATTCACACACAGGGCTAAACACTGCAGATTTATCACTGAAAAGTCTGTGCATTACTTACTGTGAGGGGTAGGTACAAATGGCACAGCAGTGCTTAGCAAGCACTGACACCACAGCCCCCAGTCACACTGGGCTGGTTTGAAACCAGCTCTGGCCCCTTCTCATCCAATTCCCTGCCCATGGCTCACTTGGGAGGAGTCACCAGACTGAGAAAAGCTTTTGCCTTCCAAAAAAGCAACACAGTCAATTACTTAAAATATTTGTCAAGAGCATTGTTTCACTATAGCTAAGTTCAACATGGCAACAGAGCTGAGGTTAGTTAAGGATACTCTGGAGTGTTACTCACAGTTACTCTCTTTCTCCAAGACAGGAAAAAAAAAGTCAGCTGCATTAACAATTCTTGCACTCCAGTCATAGGCAGTTGTACAAGAATTTCTGTTCTTTTGCTTAGTCTTTTGATCAATATTAAGCATTTTTCATGCTTAATCCATACTGGAGAAAGTTCCTTTCAATCAAAACATTTCTGCAGAGGGACTGCAGAACAAATTTGTCACAGATGGAGCCTTCCCCCAACCGCCCCAGTGTTTACAAAAGGGTAAGAAAGGAACTCTCTCCTGTACAACCATGATTAAAAAAAAAACTACCCAGCAGAAGAATGTAGTGAGCTGCTCTGGTTCAGTCAGTACAACCCCTCTGAACTACATACAGTGCCATATTTCTGTCCCTGTCAATTATGTATGCCGTAGATAACCAGTAAATATGGATTTGGGGTTTGCCAGCCAAATGGGTCAGAGCAGTTTATTTGCCAAACCAACCATTAAGACAGCTTCAACATGAAGTTCTGTTTTGCTTTGAAAAGCAAGAGTGGGAAATTATTAGCTCATGGAGGAAGTTTTTCCTTGGCATACCCAAGATAAAGTGACCAAAGGCCAGAGATTTAACGGCCATGCTTTAGTACAGAGCTTTCTACAAGATGTTAATTAAAAAAAAAAAAAGTCCCATTAAAACTGAGATGGGATTGTGCAAATTAGGGTAAGTATCTTGAGCCAGAAGCTCTTTAACAGGGTGGCAAATAATGCAAATATCACATCAGCCACTCTCAGGTCAAAACTTGTCCAAGCTCTCAGATATGCCACAGTTCAGTTTCCAAGCAGAACACAGCTATTTTTATGAGCTATTCCCAAGCTTTCCTCACTAAAGATGTTTTTTGGGCTGCTGAAGAGAATACCACCTTTCTTGATATTATTGACAGGTACTATTTCAGTTTGATGATTTCTGCTGTGCCAGGAGACTTTTTGTTAGTTAAAACTCCCACAGATACCTGAAACAAGCCCTTCTCAGTGGTTCCTGACAACCTCACTGAAGTCTCATTTAACTCCTATGTGCAACATGCCACCAACATCTGCAAGATAATCAGCAAGTCCTAAGATAACAAGACTTTCAAGATGCTTTTAAGATTCTCGTAAGTGCTCTTCACAATAATGAGTATCAAGGGATTATCACCCCCTTCTGTTATAGCTCCAGTAACCTCTAAGCACCATTAATAAAGTGGGATGAATTCTGATAAAGAGAAGTTCAACTTCTGAACAGCAAAAAACACAAGAATACAAGAGAAGTTCCCCAATTTTGGCAGAATGGGCTGTCAAGTGCACTTCAATTCTTTTAGTCTTTAGTACTGCATACAGCCAAAGAGCTCCACTGAGATCATGCAGCTGAGAAGAACAGTTTGGGGGTTTCTTTTTGCTTTTGAGGGGGAGAAAAATAGTTCAGCAACACTTAAAAAGGAAATCCTCAGCTCAGGTAACTGACTTGTCTTGAGAAGGATACTTACCCTGAAAAAAGTGAAGCTACTAGCTGCTGAATAAGTGTCACTCAAAAGCAGTTTCTTGGCTTTTTCTTACACAGCGGGCAACTTTTCTTTTAAATTCTCCATTTCTGTCTTCTCTCCATTCTTTCTGTAATTGAATAGACAGCTTTCAGATGTCAGTCCTACAACAAGGAGTTGTACAAGCTCTAGGAAGACTCTCGGTGTGTATGTTTTCAGACACTAGCCATCTAGTCAACACCTAAATTTGCTTACAATCATTAAGCTACTCACTAAAAACCTGTGATATTCAGAACTTTTCAAAGTTTGCTCTGGGTTTCTGTGCCAGCTGCTCACAAGATAGCAAGGATGTGATTTTTCCCTTGGATTTCAGGCACACGCCAAGACTAACCTGGTGGCTTACCAGTATTTCACATTGTCTGTGCCAAAATCGATTTGCTTCAGCCTGCAAAGCAGCAACAAACTCAACCTCTATGCCACAAGCTGTTCTGTGTTAGAGATAGTGTTTTTAACTGCAGTGGTGCAAAAGGTACACAGGTACTGTGGAGCCAGCAGTTACTCTGAGATTTATTTTAAGACTGTTTCAATCTAGCCAGGACACTCCAGGATAGAAATACAGAAGTCACAGTATGCAGAAGAGGCACAGCAGTGTCCTTTAAAAGCAAACACCTCCTAGTCAGGTATGGCTGTAAGATATTGGCTCTGTGAGAAAGACCTTAGGAGAATATTCAGCTCACCTAAGGGCTGGCTGGTCTCTGTGACAGGGATCTGATTTCAGAACTGCAGAGATGAGGAGCCAAGATAAAGATGAGCAGGAAGATAGGTAAGAGGGAAGTCTGAACCCAGAGATGCACACATCAAGGTATCACAAAAACCTACATGAGAAAGTGCAGCCAGGTTTCCTTTGTGCCAGGCTCACAATGAGCTCAAATGAAAGCACAGGAGCATGAGGTATGGTTAAGATTGATGTGCTGGGTACTGCCTTCCAGGCAGAAGTGGTGGGGAAAACAAAGAACCCCTTATTTCGTGACGTTCTACTGTTCTTAGTTTCTGATACAAGCAATATATTCTTACTGCAGGGTGAGGGAAGGGGTTAAAGCCCCCCACATTGCCTCAGGTGAAACAATCTAGCACAGAACACCTTTTCACCCCCACTTGGGGTGAAGGTTGTAGCACATCTGAGTGACAAATGGCACACACTAACACTCATCACCTCCAAGCTCACTGAAACCATCAGCACATTGGAGAGCCCAGCATGTCTCAACCTTCCTATGAAAGCACAAATAAGGCTACTAATTAGTTTGTTCTTCTCCAGCAGTTCACGCAGCAAACATTTGGATCCCTGGACTGGGACACAGGACAGCTTACACAAGATGGCTTAAGGCCAAGAAAAGCATTGAATTTGTGCCCTCTGAGCTTCAGAGTTTCACTTAGTTTTCGCTTCTACTTTTTATATTTGTAGTTCTATTAACTGTTCAAGATTGAACAGTAAGCAAAGGTTCCAATTTGACAGCTGAATCTCCAAAAATGTAATTTCAGGTCATGAACTGTTCTATTTGCTTTTCAAAATATCTGCTCAGGTTCCTGACCCTCATTTTTCTTCCACTCCAAGAGACAATACATGCAGAGTTCATTTTTCCTGAAAGCAGGATCCTGCTCTCATAACCCTGTGAACTGCCTATAACACCTTATTCACTAGACTCACTTAAAAACAGAAACTAATCACAGCAGACAAAGTCTCTTATAGTAACTGCCAAATTTTATTGCTGTAGTAAATACAGGAGCTGCTGATTCTTCATTGCTCTGATAAGTATGTTTTTTGCTAATATGAAGAGATCTACAATCCAGCAGAAGCCAACTGCTCAGGCAGCACTGTAATAGTTCCTTGAAACATGTAATGCCGCAGCCAGAAAAATAGTAGTGAGGCATCACTTTGGGTGCTAGAAACTATCTTCACAGTCAAATTTGGATTTTTTTGTTCTTTCATGCTGGGCTAGAAAAAGCTGCTTTCATTTTTGACCTTTGCCCTAAAATAAATTCATTTTCTGTCTAACTCTCTTAAGGAAGAGAGAAAAATAAAAAACCCACTCCTGAAGTAGTTGTCAAAATGGGGCACAATACAAAAAGTCTGATGCCAGGAAGGTGACAAGCACAGCTAAAAGCATGTGCTCTCTCCAGGGTTAAGCCAGCTACATTCAACATACAATAGCTTGTGAAGTGAGAAATTCTAACTGCACTTTCAGCATTTCATTAATAACTTGCTCCTCCCAGGGCTCTCAGCAGGAAATGTCCATATTTCCTGGGTGCCTGTTTCCACCAGTAACACCACACAAAAAGGTTAAATGAGGAAGTTGTTCACTACAACTTTTTGTTTTCTGTTGTCATCTTCCTATGAAATTTGTTCCACAAGTCTGTTCCCATGATGATTTTTCAGCAGAGCTCAACCACCTTTGAAAATACTCACAGCAGAGCAGATCAAAGGCTCCAGGAAACTACTGAGCTCCCACCCACTTTGGGAAGCTATAGCTTGGCTGAGAGCAGGTTCACATTCCTTTACAAAACTCTGCACCTCACAATTCCCATCTCCTCCTTCCTCACTCCCACAGTCAAAAAGGCTGTAACTTCTCCTTTGTGAGAAGACAACACTCACTGCTGAACTGCAATTCAAGAGCATGTCGGTGTTGTGTCAGATGAGCAGGGCCTGAAGTCTGTCCTCCTATACCCTTCCAGAAGTGAATTTTTTTTCTCTGCCCACCACAAACATTTCTCAGCCTCACTGTTACATTCTGTTCTAACATAGCTCTTCTGGAGAGCTGATAGCTTGTTTGTGCACACACACAGCACAGGCCATGCTCCAGAACACTGCTGCACCAAACACCTGCATCTCACACCTGCAGATCCACCCTGGTCTCTGACTGTAAATCAGACCATTTTTCCTCACTCCTCAGCCAGTCAGTCTAGTCTGGGACAACCCTCCCTGTTGAGTTGAGGGTCAGATGCCCAGTAAAGCCTTTGAGATATTCTCAGAGCACAGACCTACACAGTCAAAACTACTGCTCTAATCCATGGGACTGTTCTAGAAGTGGAAAAAACTTCCCAAGGCTAATTAGTAGTTCCATCTGACAACATCACTGCTTTTCCCAACACAATGGTAGCCTCAGCCTGTGACAGAAAAGGCTCTTCCCAAAGTTACTGTTTGCTAAACTAGAAACAGAACTCCATTGCAAGGTTTCTGCACTGAAGACAATTGCAGACCAAATCTTACCGCTGCATCGACATTAGCAGGAGAATCACCATTGGGATCTGCCAGCATAGAAATAACACTAATCATGATGGTTTCCACTGTGTGAATGGGAAGCCAGCGTTCCTCAGGTTTTTCATAGCCATATTTGTCTTCTCCAGGCTCATGAAGAATTGAAATGCAGACATCACCGTTCTTGTCAACTACAAAATAGAACAAGGCATATTTCAGTCATGAACAACATGCTGGCATTTCTTCAGGACACTCATGGAACTGCTCGTCTTCATTCCAGCTAGTCTGAAACACGTTACTGAAGACACTTTATAAAGAAGCAAAGTAATTAACTATTGGAGAAGTTAAACTCTAATAAACAGGGCTTGCTGGAAGTCTGAATGTGCCTGGACTCCTGACAGGGAGGGCACATGGGGAAGGAGGACTCAGTCTAACATCATGCTGCAACTCTCAAGACTTTATTTAGACAGGCTTCCACTACAGCTTTTTCTGTGAAGTTCAGCAAACTCAAGAGCGACTTCTTTCCACAGCAACAGCATCAGCTGGATATTACTGGAACATACTGAAATATGATTTAAACTGCTGGAATTAGAAAGTGCCTGACAAGTACTCTGATATTTCCAGAGCTGAACTGACACAGCATTAAAATATTCCCTGTCCTTTTGATGGGAGCACTGTCTCCTCCCACCTTTCAACATCTACAGTTTCTGAAACTGAAGAACATTTCTCTTTCCCAAGTAAAACCATCTTCCATTTTATTCTACCTTCCCATCCAATCTCCACAAGTAGGTAAATGAGATGTTAGAAGTCTCCTTTAGAGGGACTAAAAAATTTTCTTTGCTTCACTAGATGAGGACAACCTTGGGCCTTCTATACTGAACTGTCAAGTCAGTAACAGCAAGATGAAATATTTGAAGGTATAACAAAAGGCAGCTATAGAAGTCAAGTTTCTCCTCAGACTAGAATTTTGCCCTTAGGAAAAAAAAATGTTAAGAAAAAAAAATCCCTGAACAATTACCAAGAATGCAAGAAGCTACTCTGAATACCCTATGAAAATACTTTTAAGAGTATTTTATGCTCTCAGAGTAGCACTGCTCTGAGAGCATAAAATACTCTTGAAGTATTTTCATACTCTGCCATTGTTATTCCTTCTCTATTAAGTGAAGACAGCAAAGTAAAAGCAGAGTTTCACATTTCCAACACTAACAGAAATATATCTATTTGTCTTCATTGCATTTTAGTTCTGAACTGTAAGAAGAAATTGAAACTTTGACATTTCTTACCATTCGGATGCCAGATTTCTGTGATGAATTTCATTTTTGGCGGCCTCAGTGGGTAGTCTTTTGGAAAAGTAAGATGAGCCTTGAAAACACCACCTTCACTGGGGAATCAAAAATATCTTAGTAGAGTTTCTTGTAAGCTTAAGCTGAAGATCGGAACTTACTGATGTTATAAAGTTTACACCTCACACAACATCATGTTGGTAATTAACAGTATCAACACTTCCATATGCAATGTGGAGAGTTTCTACATTGAGAAGATCCTTTCATAAGATACTGCCAGTTCCCCAACATGATCTTTTTTAGAACTAGGATGACGTTCCAGAGGGGAAAAACCNAAAAAAAAAAAAAAAAAAAAAAAAAAATCAAAAAAGTGCCAAGGAATTTACCATCTGGAATCACAACTACATTTTTTTCTCCCAGTACTTTTATTAACAGGAAAAAAAATGTATTGCCAATAACTGCCTTTCTCAAGTCCAGCTCAGCAGACACCCATTTTCTTCTGATAGAGACCTCAGTCCTAATTTTGTGATCCCAGTCTCCAGCAGTGAGCCCCAGGGAAAATCTGCAGAAAGCTCTGGCTGTGTCTGGAGCATTAAGTGTAAAAAGACTTCCAATTCCACCTTTCCAACACTAAGCTAAAGTGACTCAGGCATGACAGTGAGGTGTTCTGCATTAGTTACCCACTCAACTGGAAAACAATAATAAACAAGAGACATTCAGGTTTTATGTGGAGGCCAGGAATAGTCCCTTTTGAAAAATGGGAAGGTCTGTATTAGATGGAAAGGTTTATGGATGGAATACTTGGCTAATGTCAATAATATAACATTTGTCCTGCTACTGTCATTTCTTCTAACTGAAGGCTGTAACAAAATTTGGAATTGCAAAGGCAGAACAAAAAGTGCAACATGAACCTCCAAAGAAGTTGGCATGAGATGCACAGTGTGACAAGCGACTCCTCAGCAGCCACACAGACAAAGAATTGGTGAACAGAGAACTGTTCAGTGCAATTTTTTCCTGTATTTTTAAAGGAGTAAGAGTCTTTAAAGTGCACTGGCTACTGAGAAAAACAACGTGTTTTACCACCACTAACCAAAGGGGTGCAGTTCCAGCAGGTGTCTCAAAAAAAAAAAAAAAAAA
>PYHW01010664.1:36578-54600 GCA_013186435.1 Turdus rufiventris | reverse complement strand
AAAACCCACAACAACCAGCCCCCCCCCCAAAAAATAAAACCAAAAAAAACCCACCAAAAAAAGTCCCCCCCCCCAAAAAACCAAACCCCTACAAAAAAACCCAAACCCCAAAGAAACAAACCAAAAAACAACCCCAAAAACCACTGTCTTTAAGAAACTTGGTTCTTGGAAGCAGCTGAGGGGATTTGAACCCACAGCATTTATTTTTCACAAGTTTTAGAAAAGGCAGGCAGTCTCCAAAGAATCCTTCATCCCAGGAGAGGTAAGAATTCCAGAAACACTGTTTTAACACCCATAATGTCAAGACAAAGGAGAGCTAGATTGCATTTGCTGATAGCCCCAAACCAGTCAAACCCTTTCTTTCAAACTGAAAAAGTCCTTCTTTCCCTTTTTAAAGAAGCACATCCTGAAGCTGTAGTAGGCACCTCTGGTTGCCCGTATCAACTGCATATAAATACAGGTTTTAAAGTGGATATACATTTGATATCAGTTAATGAAATACAGCTGTCAATTAAGGGAGATCAATGCCATTTTTGAGCACTATTCCTGATGAAAGGGTTTCTGTCAGTAGAGTAACACACTAAGTCTGAAGTCTTTTCAAGTAAACTCAGAATAAATGAAGTGGGACGAAGAATGAGACTGAAAATTGATTAAGGTAATCTATTATATACAACCATCCTTATCAAACAGCCCAGGGAAGAAGGATTCAGTGTAATACTACCCTGAAAAACACCAAATGGGGACTGGAACAGAAGAGTTTCTTACCTAAAAGCCTCAAAAAAAAACCTTAGGACCTTATAAAAGTGGAGTTAAAAAACCACTATTGCAACTTTTAACACCTAAGATGACAATTAATTAGAACCAGCTTTTCTTTATTGATAGTATTTATAAGAGAGCCATGAGAATATAAAAGAACCACAAGGCTGTTCAGAAAAGGTCAACAGAAGCTGGAGAAATCATCTCGTGCAAGACATGAGAACCACAGTGCAGTGAGCCTGAGGAAAAGCCAAGCAATTTGATTATGGGTTTAAATACTTATTCCAAATCCACTGATGGACATACAGAACTTTATGCTGCAACCAAAACTGACCTCAAGTAAATGTCACCGGGTTTTTTGCATCAGGAGTTTAGCACTGCAACAGCTTAATGAAGAGAACAGAGTTCATCTTCAGGAGTACACTTTAAACTGACCTCTCCTGGGCACAGAACTTCTCCCAGAAATTGGAGTAGATGATCTCCCCCAGGTCACACTTGGAAGCTTTCCCATCTCAAACTGGAGCATCTGAAGTTAATTCTATGGACTGCTGTGGTTTCCTCCAACTACATCCCACTTGAATTGCATACCTTCCTGCCATCACAAGCAGGAAGTTGTAATGGTTTAACGCAGCACTATCAGCTGAACTACAGCCTCCCAGCAGCAACAGTGAATAGTGGATTTTATCTGCCTTACTTACATGTGAAAGAAAACAGAAACTGCCTCTGAGTTTACCTATTCTCTTTCTTTTCCATACAAGTACAAAGAGATCAGTGTTGCCTTTTCCCAAGGGAGCAAAGCAGTTTAGAACTTTTACATAGCAAATCCAGCTATTTACACATACTCTGCTAGCAACAGAAGAGCATTACCTAATTTAGCACAAAGGTTTTGGTTAGCTTCTACTCAGTAGGAGCAAACTAGAACTAGTAAATCCGAGTTCACTTAAGTTTCTGTAGAAGTATCAGTACTTACTATAGTGTATCTGGAGGACCAATAATAAGGACTTCCCATCGATAAAGATCATTGTCATCTATTAAGCCCGCTGAAAAGCCTTCCACCGGATTTTTGTTGAGCTCTGTGTAGGAAAAAGAATTTAAGAGTAACTTTAGGTGTCTATAATACACATTTGCTGGTTTTGCTCCTGTGTCCATACATGACCAAAACCCCGTGACACTTATGTGAGTGAGTCACTCAGCCCCCCACCACAAACATTTCTGCCAGAGCCGGGACCATGCCTGACCCCAAAACTCCCCAAGTGCAACATGAGCAGAAGGGCCAGGAAACAGGCTTTCTAATAATAAAAAAGCTTTACAAGAACCCCAAGGACCAGCAAAAACTCAAGTCTGTCTTTAATTCTAGAAAATGTTAGCAGAAGACCAAAGTCATATTATGCTTTTATTTAAAAGTAACATTCTACTTTTTAAATTTTTTTTTTCCAGAGTCTGAAAGCATTTGAGACCTATGCCAGTGAATTCTGGAGACAATGATTTATTATATTTTGAACTAGTACAAGAGATCATAGAAGATAAGCTGCTATGCTGTTCAGGTATTTTATTTCTTCCTTTTGCTTCAGTTTTTCCCATCAGTGATAAGCAACAGAACATTTTAAGTGCTGTATGAATTATGTTATAGGTTACTTCATAAAACTACTGCCAGATAGAGGCTTCTCTGGAAATAGTTACACAAAGTCACAACTAGGTCTAGACTCCACTGGAGTTCTGTTTTCAGCCTGCTCCAGGAAAAAAAACCTGTAAGATTTGGAGTCAAACACTTCTAATGAATTTTGCCTGCAGTCCAGTGGTGGGGGTAGGAAGGTGAGAACATCTAGTAACTGACAGCTTCAGGTCAGAAATTACACTAAATGCCATATTTATGCCAAATTGGAATTCTTCATCCAGCACTTCCAAAAGTACATATAAAGTCCTGATAGATCTTGGGTACTTAGCATACAGGAAGGGGGAAAGAATTTAATTCCTTCAACTAGTCAGTAATTTCCAGATTAAATTAAGAATGGCAGTTATTGTGGAAAAAAAAACAAACAAAAAACAAAAAGACAACCATGCTGATTTTATAACCTGTCAGACTCTATGCAGTCCTCATTATTCTGTTCCACAGCACAGTTTGTCTACATATTCCTGTTTTGTAAACCTAAAAGCTGTAAGACTTAAGTTCAGAGGGCCTTATAATGCCCTCAGCTACATGCAGAGGAACTTCAAAAGTGGGAACCTTATACCTTTCTGGAAAAAAAGCTGCCATTAAGTCCAAACTGATTTACCCACAAGCTTGTAATCACTGGTGGCCAGCTAAGTTGTGCAGCATTTGAAGTGTGGCTGAAAAAGGCAAGAAGAATCAATTCAAGCCCTCCACAGAGTCTAAGCCCACACTGGGAAAACAAAGTGCTCAGTTCATGTGAAAGACCAAGGTACTAAAGAGGGAGACAGCAGGAACATCAACTTTCGTCATTACTAATTTAGTCAAACTTCTCACAAATATGACTCAATTCTAAAATCCCAAGGAACACACAAAGGGGTTTTCCTAGGAGCTACTCAGAAGGGTGCAATCAGGAGGTGAGGTGAGCCATCCCAAGGTGCAACACAAAGATTTGGGTACTGAGCCCAACCATGTTTTTTCCAGACAATGCCTGAAAGAAAAGGCAACATCACAGGCTCTATAAATCAAGATACAAACCTCAAACCCAAAAGCTACAGCATGGCCATGCCTCCTCTAAGCAAATCAGTTTTCAGACTCTGGTATCTATAAAACTTTGTGAAAACAGCTGCAGAGCTGAGTAACTATTTAATCTTAGCTGAAAGGGCAGATAGCCTAGGTGAGCATCTTGCACTAAAGATAGCTTCACCAGTCCCTTACGACCTCCTTAACAAAAACATTTCTTCAGCATGGTCTGTTAAAAGTTCCACCACATCAGTATCTGAATATAACCTGCTTTTTCAAGAAGGATTTCATTTTTAAAAACTGCCTATTGCTTGTGAAAAAAGCCTTCTCTGTTCAGGACATTTACATCATCCTTTCAGATATTATTAGCACTGCAATACAGAACACCCACCATAATGAAGAAGTCAGAATGCAAATACTAGGTTTCACTATCTAACCTAAGACTTTCAAACTTGAATTTTAAGCCTGTGAAATACAAGTCCCATCATTTCTGCATTTACACAGAGACAAAAGGATTTGTGCCAGAGTTCTGTATGAACTGCTGTAACTCAAACTGCTCACATTTAGCTTCTTTGTTGTTTGCAAATTATCACTGCTCACTGATAAGACTTTAGACTGACAGAAATTAAGACAAAAAAATTCAGAATGTTTCTCTCTACATTATTTCCAAAGCCAATATATACATTTTTCTCTATTTCTTAATATGTGCTATTTCAACTTCTTTCTACATCTGTCTCCGCCTCAAATAACTTTATCCCTCAGTTGTTCAAAACATTTTTCATGTATTTATTCCCAAAGAAAGACAGCTCTTACGCTCCAACTCACACCAAGGTCTGTGTAGCACTATATTGCAAGAGAACTTGAGGAGGAGTAAGATTCCTGGATGCCAACTTCTTTAATGTAGAACATCTGTAAACTGTATGAAAGGAACAAGCATTAACAAAAATCTTCAGCTAAAGCAGTTTGCTTCGTGGATGTTGCCTATAAAGCTGATGAGCACATTATTTCTTTTACAGGAGGTGACATCAGTCTCAGCTTTTGAAAAGGTTATTTTCCTTCCATGACAGCAGTATTGAAGCACATCTCAAACAGCTGCTGATTGCAGAAATACTCTGAGGAAAAACAACGAATAGAAGCTCATACACCTTCTCCACAAGAGGTATGCAGAATTACCAATGGCAATTTAAAATTGAGCTCTTCCATCCAGATTATTTATGTTAAACTAAACAACACGGCTGGCAGGCAGACAAAAAAGGAAGTCTCAGGAAAGTTCTGCACTGAGACATGAAAAGCATCATCCTTGGCTGCTTTACCATGGATAGCCAATAGCTGCTACTCGTTAAAACCTGCAAACGCCAAGGCCCAAGGTTTGTTTGGCTTTGTTTTTATTCCCTGGATATAGTCAATGCTGTGTATCAGCAAAGTTCACCCAGCGGTACCACCTGTCTCCTGACTCTCTCTTCACTAGCTGAGCCTCACACAGGGGTGAAATCCATGCACCAAAATCCCAAAGGAGTAGCGATGCAGGCAGGGCACGAAAGGAACACGCACACACACGGCTCAGTGACACAGGGCTGCTGCCAGGCCGGTGTCACTGCCCAGCGACCGAGTGACACCGAGTGACACCGACTGCACCCGGGGCAGGGGACACCTGCTCCCTGCGCCTGCCAGTCCCCACCCACCACAGCACTTAACTGCTTGCAGCCTGAACTCCAGTTTCCCTACAGGAGCATGTGGATAAAGCAGAGGATTCAGTTCCCCTCTCCAGGCAGGTCCTCTACAAAGCCCTGCCTGAAGAACTGCCCTGGAGCTCCTGGAAAAGCAGAGAAGCCAGACACACCTATGAAAGAATTGGATCTCCTTCCACATTATTTTTCCAACAGTTTTACTTTGAGATTTCTTGTTCAGCTAAATATATGCTGTACTTTTTAAACATACATGAGTACATTAACATGTTCCCATCGCGTCCATTCCTAACTAAATGTCATTTACTTACAACTACTATATATTACAGTCTGTGGTTTAGCATTTCTGACAATATTTCTTTGCATTTCTGGTTATTTAATATAATAAACATTTTTTACCCAGCAAAAGAAAAAAAATCCAAAACATTCTTCCACTCAGTTTAGAAGCAGTTTCAGGTAGAGCCCTTTGCAGACCAAGCAGCAGTTGACAGCCAAAGCAGCACACACCTGGACTGCTGCCAAGCAGCAACATACTTGGAACAGAATCCAGTGTCTGCTTATAAATTAGACATTCAGTTCCTTTAATCCCAGTCCTGAACCTGGGATTAAATCCAATATCTGATTTGGGAGGTGAGGAAGACTAAAGGCCCGTAATCCAACAGAATTGTTTAAATTCAGAACAGATTTTAAAGCCCCATGGCTCCCTTTCCACATGATCTGCCACACAACACACTGTCTGTCCCTTTAGCTCTTACTAAAGCAGAACTAAATTACCACTGCCTTAAACTTGAGCCAACACAGTACCATGGGCTGCACTTCCAGTTTCAGTGTTTAGTTTACATCAAGCTACTGATGTTCCCACACTCACTGAAACTGCCTTTATATAAGCCAAGAGACTTCACCAATCCCAGAGCAAAACAGCATCAACAAAAATGACTAAGCAGAACGAGCCCCACAGCTCCATGGAACAGCTATGTATGGCATCCAAACTTTTCAGCCTATCATCTCACCCAGCCAGCCACTGCATATGAACTATTTGAGTATTTTAAGCTACATTACAGTACAAATCTTTCAAAAATGAGTTCCTACATTTTTTTAATAGCAGCCTCTTTAGTAAATTACACAGCGTTTGAGTCTTGTGCAGCCAGTGGATAGAAAAACAACAGAAAAACAGACTAGGGAGCCCAAGTCCTGGCTAAGGCTTCTGGATAAACCATCTAGCTGGCTTACACAGCTCTTAGAGCAAGCAGGTCATATCAGCACTTTCCATCTGCTGCACCTTAGACTTGCACTGTCTTCCTTGCTTTTTGTGAGGCTCAGCACCAGTCCAGGAGTTTCTAACAACTGCTCACACTGAAAATCATTATTCTAGACTCTTCTCTGCACCCCACACTGTGATTCCATATAGTCCTGTTACTTCACTGAGGTCAGTTATGATTTACAACACTTTGTTGCCTGCAGACCCAGCTGTAAATCTCAGATTTTAGAGAGCTAGAGCTGAGATTATGATAAAGTAACATGATCTCTATGTGGAGATGTATTCCCCAAGCTCTCAATTTAATTTGCTTTCATCATGTTCTGTCTTGCTCCACAAGCTCATCCAAGAAGTTCAGACAAAACGTAGCACAAAATACGCACACACTCCCGATAGCCACTGTGGGAGTGACAAACAGACAACACTTAGAACAGATTAAGTCTCTGAAGGACACTGAAATTATTTTGAAGGGAGACTAAAGTAGTAAAGACAAACCTGTCTTAAGCAAAGACTCCACCAACCATTTCAATAGAAGCTTTAGGTTTGACTTTAGCCTGGTAACAGTGCTCCACATGTCACTCCTTAATAAGAGCAGCATTTCAGACTCCTACAAATCAAATTCTGAGCTCAGAAGATTTGTAAGAAGGGTTGCACAATTAGCATTAACAGGCAAGCTGCATCTCAGAGCAGTGCTATGCACCTCTGTGTACTGCTTCACTTGCCATAGCCTCAGCTATATCTGTGAAGTCTTCCTTAGATTTGCACAGTGAAGCAGATTTTGAGAGGACAGATGATAAGGCTGGAGGTTTCTTGTTTGATTTTTGGTTTTATTTCCAATCAAATTTCTAGCCATGACCACAGTTCAGCTTTGCAAACAAGCAGAGAGTAGCACTAGCCCAAAGTTTCTGAAACTGCCACTACAGCTATGAGGATTAAGATACCAGAGAAAATTGAGTAAATAGAGATTAGAATTATTTAATGAGTAAGATATGACACTACTCTAGAATTAAGCTAAAAATTGAGTTTTTTGATTCTGTATATCCTGCAGCTCCATAGTCACAGGAGTCATGGCATAGCTGGAGACAGACAATTGAAGTTCAAGTTTGCTATTTAGTGGCAAATTGAGTCTTACAGGAGTTTGCAGGTCTTGGGTATTGCCACGGCTCTCATGGTGGTCTCTGTAATCCCTTAAACTCAGGGAAGCGGACATCAGTAGACACTGTCAATGCTCCTTGAGATTTCTCTCCCTCAAAACCAGCTCTTAGTCTCAACTAGAGCACAGACACCCAGCAAGTGATCTAACCTGGCAACCCAGTTTACCCAGCCCACGGTCTGTTCCCAGGCACCATCTCACCTGAGTCCTGAAGGCAGGCAAGAACACTCAGAACCTATTCTGAGGCATTTCTTTTCTGCAGCACTCTTCATACATGGACCCTTCTGTGTACACACACTCAAACCAGTCCTCTTCCAACATCCCATGCCACAGAAGGAAGGTCTGCTTCCCCCTCCCTCAATCCATTTGCAAAACGGATTTAGATATTTTCAAATATCTAAACTCAGTAACTTAAGTTACTGTGGACCACATTGTGCCTACTAAGCCCACAAATCTTCTCTTTCAAAACAAATGTGGTGTTCAAATTACTTTCCTGTCCAAATGATTGGAAATACAAAACATACTCATCTGATGAAAACTTTTGAATGCCATAGCATTGTTTTGAAAGTTATGCTACCAGAATTAAGGTTCTCAGCAGTAAATCCAGAATATGCACTCAAATTACCATCAGTCATGTAATTTTCCTAGAAAGCAAGATAAAATGTTTCCTGAACAGCCTTCTTTGACTAGAAGCATAGAAGCATGCTGTGTATCCCATCAGACTAGAATCCAGCACAGTTACACTACCCAGGTTAAAATGGAGATTGAATAAGGTCTATTAAAAGATCACAACAAAACTGTTCTCAATAAGTTCTGAATTTTGAGGGGAAGTGTTACGAGGAAGGGAAAAACAAGGATAATAAAAAGAACTGGAAGAACCCTAATAGGGAAACCCACATTTAAAAGGAAGCAATTATGCCACTAGGGAATATTCAGTGCTTTGCCCATAGAGTCAACTGCAGCACAGAGCCACACTGACCTGTCACACTCAGTGTAACAGAAATACCATCTCCACTTTGTCCTCCATGTCTGATGCCTGTTCCCATCTTAAGAATTAGACAAGCATTCAGTGGGTATCTGCATGTGTCTGCATTTGAGATGGTCATCCTCAGCAGCATTCAAGAGATCTTATCAGGGTAAGTAGTTTCTGAGACACCATAATTATGTCATCCCGAAGCAGATGTCAAAAACAGGTCAGATGAATCACACTCTACACACACTTATTTCTCTCACCTACAAAGGACACTACCAGTTTCAGATGCCTACAGCACACAACTGCTGGAATTTGGCAAGACAGGTGTCATCCTAGGTGCCATTAATGTAGCTGAGTTTACCATGGACAGAAGTTGATTAACTTCTTAATAGCTAGTTACCAACAGACTAAAGCTAAGAAAAAAATTTCCATCCAAGTATCTTCTGAGCAGTAACATACACATTAATCATGGAACAGCATAGAGCCAAGGGTTCTAGGATGTGTATGGTTCATAGACAAAAACAGAACAGCATTAGAAATCCACTGAAAAGTCTCTATGGCATGCCTGTGCCACAGGGAGATGTTAACATCCAAGTTGTTGTGCAAGTCAAGGACAATTTTCCAGCTTGTTTTCTCTCCTGCTTGTAATATGAATAATAGGTTTGTGTATCCTAACTTGAGCCACATTGTTACTTAGAATTGTTTTAAGACATTTCTTTAAATGACTCCTGACAGCACCATCTTCTAGATCAGCACCAAATGCCAGCCAGCTAAAAAAACAGCCAGCTTGACCTATGAGGTATATGATGACAGCACAGAAATACATTTCCCTTAACAATCCATACACAGAGAGATCGTAAGGGAAAACCTTTACAGAGGGTTTCTAGCAAAAAGTCCTTATCATTATTCTAAACCCATACAAAAACTGCTAACATTTCTGTCCAGGAGAGCAGTTATTTTTGTGGAACCCCATTTCAATTAGACTGCTATACTTAGTGTTCTTACAGGGTCTGGATATCTGATCTCTGCTCCAGCTGATATGCCTTAGACTTGAGAGCAGCAAAGAAAAGCAAGTATGAACATTTACACTTGCAGGGTGGCCTAAAGCTCAAGCCTGCTAGAGACTGTAAGTGAAAGATCTCATCAAGAGCAGACACTGACAGATATGTACACACCACTGAAAAGTGAAGCACAGAGCAGATGCAGCCTGGTGAGAGCAAAGGCCTGCATGTGAAGTGCTGCCCTGATTCTGTTCTCATACACTGGAACAGAAAGTGGACAGGAGAGTTTCAGGAGTCACATGCCCCCTCCTCACACAAACCACCTGCTCTCCTTTTTCCAGGCACCCAAGTCTGCACAATCATTTTAGTATTTGGTTAGTTCTTGCTTTCAGAACAGCAGCCACCTTTCAGATCAGTTCCACTTCATTAGAACCCTACCTCTATGCTAGGAACAAACTGTTGTATTTTACATCAAAACAGAGGTTGATTAAACACAGTACAGGAAGAAAATTTAGCAGAATGCCTACTTGAGGCAAACAAGTTTCATCTACAAAGGTCACTTATTTTCAAACTGTTTAACACAGGGCTTTGGGGGAACTAAAAACCAACTTGTACCAACCACAGAAAGGACCAAGTAATTCTATATTAATTGAATATGCATGTATTGTTCCAAGTCTGTCTTGCATTAAAAAGAAATCTCAATAATATACAGGAAAGTCAGGTCAGAATCAGCTACAATTACATGGCTTAATCTGAAGACCATTCACCCTACCTGATTTATCCCTATCAGTTACTCATATATACATATATATATATGTATGTAGAAAGAGAGAGCAAATCAAAAAACCCTTATTAGTTTGCAGCAAATATCTACAATACTGAAGTGGTAATCAGTATCAATGATACAAGTTAAGACATTTTAGTTGGTTTTGCATGATTTAACATGTCCAAATGAAGCTCTTACCAACAAAGCATAAATTCTGATGGAAATATTTTCTCAAATGGTATTAATTTAGCTCCTTACTTCAGAGGATCTCCAGCAACGTCCTCCCATTCCACTACTCTCAAACAAAACAGGAATAAATCACTCTACTGCCTTTGGTGTAACTTACAATGCCTTGTTTGGGGATCAGAGAAGGAAAGAACTCCGAGTTCATGGTAAATTTGGTTCTTTCCCTGGAAGATTAGTAAGCTGACCTAGGCAGAGCCAAGGCAGTGACTCCTTGACGAGGCAGGTTATTTCTTCATCCTGTTTGAGCAAGTAGTTGAGTCATCAAGCCCTTCCATTCTGTAGTTTAGCTAAACCTCACTTTCCAAAACTGCCCAGCACTCCTGAAATTTTGCTGGTGGCTGCTGTTATAAATATTCTTTTCTTTGAAGACACAAAGTTCAGATTATTTCTGCAAGAGAAGCATGTGGAAAACTAACACGTAGCAGGCAAAGTTTGCCATTAGTCACATTTATGATGTTATTTACAGTGCAACAGAAATTAGGCTGCTTGTGCTGTTGTAGTGACTGGAGATGAGCAAGGCCTGTGTTTTAGTAATAATATTGTCTATAAAATCAGCTTGAGAAAGGGAACTCTGATAATTCTGTCAGCACAACCTCACAAGAAGCAGGATTATCTCATCTGCTGTAAGAGGGTTTAAGGTGACTGCTACACACATGCTGTACCAAAGTACCCCAAAAATCATCAGACTAAAAAACAGATGGTTATTGAAAAACATGAGTCTTCTAAAAAAATATATACATGCAGGAACATTTATAATTTCAGGACCACTTAAAAATGCTGAGTTTTACACGTGCAGAACCTTGGAGTCCTAATTATTTAGAATATTACTGTCCATATGAGCAGACTTTCACAACTGAGTTAACAGGCAATCTAGTACCAAATCAATACTTCACATTAGTGCCACTCAAATGACTATCTCAGACAAACCTACTGTAAGGCAGAGCTCAACTGTAAACAAAGGTTTCTTACACACCAGCCACCCCAGAAACATGCATCTCAGCCTTGATGTATAAAGTGATCTTCACTCTGCTATTCCCTCTCCATCCACTACTCAAATAGTTTTTTTAAAAAGTCCTAAATGCCAAAAATTCAACGAGCTCAACATTGCACAGCAAGATTCTTCCACAGAAGAAAGTAAAAACTGTTCAACTGTCACATTAAGTATTTAATACAGTTTTCCAACTTGTTAGTTTTTAATTAGACATTTCTGCTTTGAAATAGAAGCGGTATACACTTTATACTGAAATAATGCCATGTTTCTCTGTTTAAGAAAAGCATTACTGTGGTTTTTTCTGTATCCTAAGTTGGAGATTATTTACAACCCAGCTCAACTTGAGCCAACAAAGGCATGGTTATTCCCATTTCCAAAGCTCCATGTTTATGTTAAAGAGGACTCGCACTTCTCGTTCCACTGTGTGCTACTGATTTAACTGCGTCCACCCTATGTGATTTTGCTGGTTGAACTAGACAAGTCTGCCTACTCTGAAGTCTCTGTGTCAGCAAGAATTTGGCAGAAAGATTAAATAAAAGTATTCAGAGACATACCTCAGTCTGTAAAACCTTTGGGCTTGACAGCTCTGGAGACTGGAAGAGAAGCTTTACACCCTGTTGTCTGCATCTCTTTTTAAAGAACATAAAGTTTTGGGGCTGTAAAAAGAACAGTTTATCCTTCACCAGCTCCCCTGAGGGGTGAACTCTGCTAACCCAGTGCTACACCAATCCACATACTTGCCACAGACTTTTTTTTTTTTTAAGTTCCCCTGAACTTTTTTTTCTCTTTTAGTTTTTCCTGAACTCTGCCTGGAAGAAATGGACAGGTCATGGCATTTATTTCACATTGTTATTAACCCACAAAGTGCCCCTCTCCTCAAAAAAAACTAAATAAGAACAAATATGTTGGAATGCTAAGATATTTCCAGAAGCTGCTACAGCTTACAAGTTGATTTGAGAGGAAACAGCATTTAATTTTACAGATATCCATAGATATTTGACCCTCCAGCTCTAGCTAGGCTACCCTTTTTAAATGGCTTTGCTATTAAGCGATCCCAATTCATTACTTTCATAAGACTTAAAAAAACCCCAAAACCACAAAAACTACCCAAAATTCTTATTACCCTGAATTATTCTTGTACATAAATGGGTGTGAGCACATGTCAATATAGAAACAGCTACTATGCTTAGTCCCTAGGGATCCAGCTCAGTATTTCATAAGCAAAGGCACTGTGAAGCCACACATAATTTAGGAGATTAAATAATAACCCAAAGGTAACTTGAAGTTGCCTTTTGTGACCGTCATTGAATGTCCCTTCTCTCTGAGCATTATCAGCATCCAGAACATGTCACTGAAGCACACAAGCATGTTGTACACGGTGCTGTGGTACCAGCTCCCTGCTCAAGTTACAAGCCAGCTTGCTTAAAAAAAAAAAAAAAAAAAAAAAANTGTTGTTAAGTTTTGCTCTGTTGCTGTTTAAGACCCGTTGTTTTACATCTCACTGACAACCAGCAGCCTCATCAGCTGACCTATACTTTGACAAAGTACTCAGGAATTAAAACAGCTCATTAAAGTGCTCTGTGCCAGACACCTTCTTTCCCCATAATTAAGAACCAAAGCACAAGGGGGACCAAACAGGTAGCCACTCTGAGAACTACTGTTTAACATTCCTCCCTCCTCTTGCCATTGTTTTTTTCTTCTGGGGATTGAAAAGATATATCCAAAGTCTCATTATTAAAGAATTTTTATTCTATTCCTCAAGTGCTCCACCATTGTACAGGTTTCAGATCCTCACTTCAACCTCCATTTCTGGATGTCTTGCTTCAACTTCAGATCTCTTGTCATTATTGAAGCACGAGTGATCTAATGCAATTTAAACTAGCTTAGGTCAGCTAAGTCATATCCAAAACCCAGCCACCAGGTACAACCCCATGACTCACCACACCTGATAGAGGGAAAAACAGCATGGAGCAGAGAGACTGAGTATCAGTCCCATCAGGGCAAATACCACCAGAGTGGTGACTTCTGGTTTGAGGTAGAAGAAACAGTGTGGGTATTAACAAAGGGACATGTTGGAGCAGGTGAGGTTTGGAAAACAGTCACCAGTAGGGAAGGAAGATCATGAAGCTCAGCCTCTGCACTATGACTTCAAGCAGCCTGACACCAGAAAAGCCAGTGTCAGTCCAGTGCCAGCTCAGTTCAGATGCCACACAGAAAATAGTTTCTTCCATATGTGATAACTTTCTCAGGTCAGTTATTCCTCACAGGACTTTTGAAGAGTTCAAGACTTCTTCAATGCTCACCATACTCACTTGCACACCCAAAGTCACTTTTAATATGGTTTCAGTTTCTTTTAGTACATGTAAAGGGATACCAAAGGTATTGATATTACTTAAAACACAAAACCCCCACAATATCTGCATATTGCAAGAAAATGGCTGCAGTCAGTACAGTTGAATCAGTAATAACTAGAAAAGCTCACCAGTACACAGCCTTCAGATAAAAATGAGCAGAAAGTTACACAGAAATTAACCCCTAGATCCTACATTTAGTAGTCTACAAATGTACTTACATATCCAACCAGTCTGCTTACACGTCTTAAGACCTCACAAGAAAAAAAAAAATACACCACAGAAGCTGAATACTTAATATCAAGAGACTTCAACTAAATGTCCAACTTTCTTTTGTGGAGCACCATTAGTAGATTAAAAGAGAAATTCCAGACAACTGAAGCATTCTAGGTTACCAAATGCTTTTTTAAAATCAAGTTAGAAAGGAACTATTCTACACTGTTGTTTCCCTTAAGGGATCGCATGTAGGAGAGAGAAGCTTCACATCACAACCAGTATGGAGCTCCTGCAGTAAGCCCATTGCGAGGCGTTATTAGCTTATCTGGAAGTGCAGACACCTCACTGAGTGTCACTAATAACTTCAGCAGTTACCAGGGCATTAACAGGTGCATGCTGATGCTCAGGACTAAGGCCACAGTATGCGATTTTTAGCCACAGTATGAGATTTTATTTTTTTTTTTTAAGAGCTTTACCTTAAAGGGGTAAAATATTCTGTGCTAGTAGTTAACGATATTGAAGTTTCTCAAAGTGATCATCAACCAAACCCAGCAAACAGTACCGGAGAGGCACAAACACACCACCCTGCTCGCTATACCCGGTTATGCAACCTCATCTCCTTACTGCTAACAATGCTGCTTTCCACCCTTAGGCTTCCAACGACATTAACTGAAGTCTGGGGCCAAAATCCTCCTCCGGGAATTCCTGTGCCACCCAGTGACCCTGTCCCTTTGTATGGCTACTCGGCCAACTCCAACCAGCGCTGCAATTGCCCGAGTTTAGGTACACCTGGCACACAATTCCTGAAGTGGCTACGAAGCAATTTTTACGTAAGGGACGAAAAAGGCGAGCCGATTCTCCCTAGGTACCCTGCAGACCCGTGTGCCTCCTCGAGTGGATCGCCGTACCCCGGCCCAGCAGGCAGAGGATGCGGTGAACATGTGCAAGTGGGGGAGGGAGGAAGGGAGCGCTGCCGGCTCGTTTCCCTTTAAGTGTGGCAGCGCACACATGGAGCCGCATTGTGCGGCTCCGCGCATGCGGGGCCCCTCGGCGGGGCCGGGCCGGGCCAGCTCGGCCGCCCGCCCGGGGACAAAGGGAGGGGGCGCGGCGACACCGAGCCCGTCTGACACCCCGCTGACACCGCGCTCCCCTCGGCCGCGGCACCCAGGCCGTGCCCGTCCCCCAGCCCGCTCCCCAACTCCTCCTCCCCCGCGCCCGTCCCGCCCTCTCGCCCCCGGCGGACCCCCCCGCCCCTCCCCGCGGGTCCCCCCGCAGCACTCCCACCCGCTCCCCCGCCCGCAGCCGCTGCTGCCCGGTCATCTCCCCCCACGCCGGTGCCTGCGGAGCCCCCGCCGCTTCTCCTGACAACAAAGGGGCCAGCGGCCTCCCCCTCCCGGGCACGGGAGGTGAGGGGGAGCCGGCGAGGGGAGGCGGGACGAGGGCAGCGCAGGTCCCCGCGGGAAGGGGTGCGAGTGCGTGGAGTCAGCCTGGGCCCGGAGTGCCTCATTCCGGGGGTGGGGGAACAATCCTCCTTCCTCCCCTTCTTTCCGGCGCCTCAGAAACACCCCCAAACATCAGCCCGCACGAATCCCCCGCGCTGCGGGACGAGCTCCGGCTCGATTTTCCCCCCGCCCCAAGGAGACGGGACCGCAAGGGAAGGGGACGAGGAGTCCTCCAGGCTTGCTATCGGGGGACCGGGGGCCCGAGGAGCGTGGCCGGGGGCACCCCGCGCTCCTCCGGCGGGACGGGGGCAGCCGAGGGGACGCTCCCACACCGTGCCGGTCCCGCTCCCCTCCCCCGGCTCCCCTGGCAGCAATCGCCGGTCGGGCTCCCCCTCCCCCGCTCGGCCTAGTTCCCTCGGCTCCCGGCTGGGCACAGCACGGCGAGGGGGGGCCGTAATCTCCCCTTCCCCCTCACACACACACACGCACGCCCGCCCGCCCCCTCCCCGAGCCGGCGCCCCTTCCTTCCCCTGTTGCGGGCCGCGGCCCTCCGAGGCCGCCCGGCCGCTGCTCCCCCGCGGCGGATCACCCGCCGCCCTCCCTTCCTTCCTCCGCCGCCGGCCCAGATACCTGCTAGTTGTCTCCGCAGTAGCAAGGCTGACTGGAGCTCCGTCATTCTCCCCCGCTCTGCCCGGGGAGGGAGTCCCAGCGGCGGCGGGCACGGCGCGGCTCCTGGCGCTGTGAGAGGTGGCGGCGAGCGTCCCTCAGCCCGTCCGCTCCGCGCCCGCCGTGGGTCTGGCTCGGCGCCGGCCGCCACAGCACGCAGGGTCCCGGGCAGGGCAGCGCGGCCGTGGCTCCGAGCCGCCCTCCGCCTCCTGCTCCGAGCCCTCAGCGCCGCCACCTCCCGCTCCCCCCGCCAGGAATTTCACCGCACTCGGGGCCGCGCAGGCGCACCCGGGCCGGCCGCCGGCCCTTCCGCGCCGCCATCTTGAGAGCGGCTGAGGGCGGGGAGTCGTGTTTGGCCGCCATGTTGGGAAGGTCCCTGCTCCCTTTCCTGAGTGGAGCCTGAGTTAGCGACGAGGAAGGGAGAGCGCTCCATGAGGGGGAATCTCCTCACGAAGGACATTTAGGTACTAAACTAAAGCACAGCAAGTTCCACCTCAAGTTGTGGAAGAACTTCTTTACGTGAGTGTGGTAGAGCACTGGGACAGACTTGTCCGGGGAGGGCATGGGAGTCTCCCTCTCTGGAGAAATGCCAAACTCACCTCGACCTTCCTGTGTCACCTGCTCCAGGTGACCCTGCCTTGGCAGGGGTTAGACTGGGTGATCTCCAGAGAGCCCTTCCAACTCTGGCGATTCGGGGATCTGCAAAGGCCCTCTTGAAGGACATTCTTAGGAAGGAATGCTTCCTTTAGAGGGAGGTGATGCCCTGCCACAAGTGGCCCCGGGATCCCTGAGGTATCAAAGGCCAGGGACAAGGGTTTGGAGCAGACTGGGACAGGGCAGCGTGTGCTTGTGGAAGCAGATCCTGCTGAGGTTCAGCAGCCCCTGAGGCACATTGCCTTCATCACCAGGCTGCCCAGGACTGTCAGATACAGCAGTGAGTAACCCCAGTGTGTGCCCAGAGCCATGCTGGCCCTCAGGCTGCTGCCGCCTTCCAACCCACTAAATACTGGAGGTTTTGGGGAGCAGCTAAAAAGAGCAGCTAAACAGAACAGGTTCAAAGAGTTGCCAGCTGATAGGTAAAAGTTGCTCATACAGGATTGCTACAAAATGTGCATTTTTGTCTGTGTGTGTGATGGGGATGCTTTGTAGCACTGTGCTACTGCACTGAGGATGTGCTCAAGGAAGAAAAATAGAGATCAAAAGGCCTAAATCAGCCCTTAGGAGGGGCTTCCCTGCATCAGTGTATCTCTGAAGGGCAACCTAGGCTCGGGTTTGGATCTCCTGCCAAAACTTTCAGAGAAAGGGCTTTTCAAGGCTACAGGTCTGAGGACACGCACTGCAAAGGGAAAGAGCTAAAAATTAAGGTAGTTATTCCCAAGGAACTAAATAAATGGCCGGAAGAAGCCTGGCAAAAGTACAAATTATCTGCAGACTCATGTGTTGACTGAAAAATATAGTGTGATAAATAGGTGTGTGCAATTCTAAAATAAAACATATGGGCTGCTCTGCTCCTCTGGATTTAAGTATTTCATTGGATTCCCTAATTTTACACTTCAGTTCTCAAATATATGCATTTTCTGGCTAATTGGATGAAGCATTATTACCAGTGATAGAAAGCAGGAAACTCCCTGCTCTATTGCAGAAAGAAATTACTACAAAGAAATTTGTCCTGTATCAGTTTGCCAAAATGTTAAAATCCTTCATAAAAAGGAATTTTAAATTATTTTTTTTCTACTACAAAGGCTTTATGTTGTGAACACCAAAAGTGGTTTGCAACAAAAGGAAAGAGAATGAGCAATGGTAATGTCATTTCCTGTGCTCCAGTTTGGAAGGCCCAGTATAATCTGAGA
>PYHW01010664.1:0-36448 GCA_013186435.1 Turdus rufiventris | reverse complement strand
AACTGGGATGACAGAAGACATTCCATAGTGTATCATACCATTACTGAAATTCATCTCATGAGGGTGTCCTTAGCCAAAAAGAAAGCCTTTGTGAAAGCTTTTCTCCTTTGTAGGTTGACTCTAATTCCTAAATGTATTTTGTATTTGTGTTTTGTGTTGCTTCAGTCTGGTTCATGCAATCTTAAAAAACAATCTATCCATAGGAGGCTATCATGTGCAAGTGCATTTTGTAAACTTATTATGCTAAGAGACAGTTACCCAGATTGGAATTCAGGCATGTTGATGGGAAGTGACACTATTGTGGATGGTATTTCTCTTTCAGGAATAAAAAGTGAGCTTTGTTCACAATGTCAGTTAAGCCAGCACTAAATTCACTCACTCAACTTTCTGTACCTGATGTCAGTTCAGGCATGAGTACACTTTCTGACAGTTCTATTAATAGAGGACCTAAGTACAGCACTGAAGACTGAAAGGTTATATGAAACAACTCTATTTCTATTACATTCTGTTAATCAAAATCATTCTGTATTGTTCACCATTAGGTCACTGGGTGGAAATTGCCTGGCTTAAGAAAGGAAGTTTTCTGTGCTCTCCTATACTTTGTGTAAGATTTTCCTTGTAAGGAACACAGGAGACTGTAGGTTGGAAAAGAAAGGATTTGGTTCATACTGGCACAAATGTCCTGGATTCCTTTATTCTTGCAGCAAATTCAACCCTAGTTTATAAAAGTAGTGTTTCATTATGGGAACACTGGCAGTTTGAAGTGCTCTGTGAAATCACTTTGTGTGCAGCTGCAAAATGTCCAACATGGCCATGGTGGTGAGGGCAGGTGTGTGACCGAGGCATCAGCCAGTTTAGTGTTTCCTTGCAGCAGTAAAGACTCTGTGGAATCCCATCATGAAAATGGAGCTGTCGTGCCACAGCAGAGGGGAGCTCTGTTGGCTTGCATCTCATGTTCCTGTCCTTAAACACACCGGGCTGTCTGAAAAGAGGGAGAAACCTTTCTCTGCTTGGTGAAATGATCTTTTATTCTGTTAATACCTGCTTTCTGTACTGCCTATGCACAAACACCTTGTCCTGCTGTTTGTTGAGGAAACATGGACCACATTTGAGAAAAGGTCTCAAAACTGGATTTTTGAATTTGTTTTACTGGCATGCAGCCTCTCTGCAGCCATCTCTCCCATCTCTGCATTGAGTGGAAGGGCAATAAGAATTTAGATTACTTTCTCTTTTCTGAGACCATTTCTGGTATAATGACTGTTCAGCTCTGACAGCCATTTGCTGTGGCCCTTACTGCATTAATCTTTCCCTTGGCAAGGGTATATTATCATAATAATTCATCTCATTATTAGAATAGGAAATCCTGGCACTTTTTCTGTCACCTTAAAAAGGATCAAAGCTTCACATTCAGCATCTTACTTTTCTGGAATAGGACGTGTTTTGTTTGACTTTCTCCCCAGTTCCTCCTTCACAACACAAATCACAGATTACACTAGTAGATAGTTTCTGTTCTGTGGAGTCTCCAGGTGAATTCACACTGTTAACATGATCTGCTCCCCTGCTTCCCTTCTTGGCAAACTCAAAAAGCTGATGGTAAGATAGACACAGCTCCCTGTAACATGTTCTGCAAGGCTCTAATCTTACAAGCTAGAGTCAGTGAAGAGACGTTTTAAATGGTAGCATTGTGAAGTATCACTTTTTAGGCTTAAAAACAGTTCCTGTTAGGCAAAAAGGGGCCTTTTATATGTCCTTTATAACATTTGCAAGCTTGGGTTTCTTGCAGTTTTTATCTAGCAAACAGTAAAGGCTGAGTGTTTTAAAGGCTTATATTCCAGATCCAAGTTGTCACCAGGAAATAGGATCAGTTTGCTGAGCAGTTCTGTGTTCCTGTCTACCCCCTAGCACTTGGTTTTGCTGTGCTTTTATTGATACATTAGTAGTTTGCTCTAAGAACTTCTTTTTTGAATAAGCCTTAACTGAGTTTTCTTGTGAGTAGTAAAATCTGAGTTATTTCTTCATATATTGTATGTAGAGGTTGGCCATTACCATGGATATCCATCATCAAGAAAAGCGCTCTGAGACCTCCTTGTGAGGAGAGAAATTGGGAAAAAGGAGATAGCAATTAATTATACTTTTTGTTCAATTCATAGCTCTTTGCTGGCTTGAATAAGAGCACAACAAGGACTAAAAGATTTGTTCCCAATCTGGTGTGACCTATAAATAAAGTTGGGACTGAACTTGGGCTGAACACATCAGTCTGGCCTCAAGTATTTGTGCTGACTTCAAGGCTACTCCTACAGAACAGGTTCAAAAGTTTAACTGTTACTCAAATATTGTTGGGCTCACGTTTCACTGGAAGTGGGTGTGTGTGTGTGTGAAGAAGTGTGATTTCCTGGAAAAATATGGACCAGTCACTCAGTGGCATGGCAAACAGAGAGAAGCCTGGTGCAGGAATTGCTGCAGCTGCTCTAATGCATCTCTTCAGAACGTGCCTCCATGCAGGGCATGAGGAAAATATTTACCTTGACTTGTGTTGTAGCAGTGCTCATCTTCTCCAGATCAGGGTCCTGCTGGGTTGATGATCTCCTGCAGAGGTAAGAATCTCCATTCTTCCCTACCAGTCCAAATAGTCAGGATGGACAGGCATGGCAGTCCATGGTGCTAAATCTTGTTACCCAAGACACCAGAGCAAGCCCTGGAGGCAGAAATAGGAGCTACTCTGATAAATGAAACCACACTGACCCTAATGTTCAAACCTCACCATGTGCCTGGCTGTCATTCCTTCATAAATCCAGCAGTATTCCCTCTAGGTCACTGAGCACAGATACAGGCTTTAGTTTAAGCATGAAGCATGGACAGTGATTGCTTGAGCCAAGGAGAGCAGATGTAAGATGTAGACTAAGTTGTTCTCTGAAGGGTGACACCTAAACCAAGTGTTTGGACCTGACTTTTGGGTGAGATTTCTGGTATGAATAAGGCTTGACAGGAACTGATGTCTGGGAAGGCTGACCTGGAACACAGACTTGTGGTAAAACAGTCTCTGGAACTGCAGGAAATCCTTATGGATTCTTATGGTGGTGTTGATTCAGGCTTTTGGCAGAAAGGTGCTGTTAAGACCTGGGTAAATCAGAATGACCTTGTTCCAAACTTTATTTGTATAAGCTTAAATTATTACTTAAACTGATAGCGTTCTCAGCTGGGAAACAGAGACATGCCTAGGCATTTGTGGTAGGAGAGGGTAAAATGACTCCTGAGAGGTGTTCAATTTACTCAACATGGGCATAATTTCTCCAGAATTAGATCTCTTTCCTTATTAGTAGTAAAAAACAACATCAAAATAAATCTGCAAACAAAAGCAGCAGAAATTAATGATGATAGACTGTCTGAAATCCTACATAGTTATGAGGAGAGTTAAACTAAAATGAAAGCTGGAATTTTGTAACTCATATTTCTAAAGAATTGAGTGGAAGAAATCTTTGCAACCCGAAAGCCTGACCTAACTGACAATCAGTTTAATATATCTGATGGAAAGCAGTCATGAGATCCACTGCTGTGTCAGTGTTCAGGCCTTGGAACAAACACAGGGATGTGAAATATGAGGCAGGTCATAATTGATTTGCCTTTTCTGAAATGCTGGCATGTTACTGGAAGAAAATAAACATGAGAAGTCTTTCTTGAAACAAGGACATATAGTTGAGAATGGTTATTTGTATGTAAATTTGATGCCAGAAGTTAAAATACTGTTTTCACTGCTTCCTTTTTCTATTGTTGGCTTAAACAAGAGAGTTAAATACTTGATTAATGATTTAAAATGGCAAGTTGGAAATACTAATTTGCATAATTTATTTTATATTTATAATTTTTAATTACATTCTTAAATAGCAGATTCCATGTGCTTGGCATGATGTTATTTTTTGACAGTCAGTAGGACTGGAGTCATTGATTTAAGATATGTGAATATATATCTTTTCAAACTTCTGATTTTGTTCTTTAACCCATCAAGTTCTATTTTTTTTATTAGATGCTGTGAGCTTTTAACTGATTGTTTCTGTTAAGTTACATTTGATGGGATTTGGTTAAAATGCACAAAGGAATCATTAAAAATGAGAAATGAAAATTTGGTTTTAGCTCCCCCCCGCTTCCAAGATATTCATAGTACCAGATCTCATCCTCCCACAAGTTAGAGCTAAGCATCCCCCACCTTCATTTTGCACAAAGGAAAAATCAAAAGGAAAAATCCAACTGGCTTCCTTTTCCAAATCTTCTTTGGTTTCCATCTTTTAATGCAGCAGGCATCAAAATGAACTTGTTGAATAAACTCAGATGAAGAAATTTCTTTCTGCACCTGCAGATGAAGCTCTGCTGTAAGGAGCTGGTTCAGCACTCCACATGCTATTTGCAGCCACTTACTCAGTAACACCCACCAGTTCAGTGTTTTGACTTTCTCTGAAATTTCTGCAGCAAGCCTGAACTACTGGTATATTCTGTACTTTGTGATGCTGGATTTCATGGCGTGTGGGCTGCCCTTATTTCACATTTTATTTTAGATAGGGCTGGTTTTAAAAGAACAGACATACTTGGTTTAAAATAAAGAATTGCACTTTAAAAGTTGTTTCTCCTTTTAACCTGCTAAATTCTTCACTTTTGCTCACATTTTATAAAATAGATCCCAAAAATTAATTTTGCAAAATGTATCCCAGTTGATGCCTCTTAACTCAAATTGTGGCTGGAAATTGTGGATTATGAGGTATATAAAGGGCTTGGCAAGAAAGTTACTTTTTCTTGGAACATTAAACTTGCAGTTCTTTGAGATATGCTCATATTTGTACCTGACACATTCTGGTGCAAATTTAGTGCAGTGCACAAAAGGGAAGGAAATCCGTTTGCAGCCAGGGAGGTATTGGATAAAAATTGCCCAGAGATGAAGGGAGCAGTGAATATCACCTGCACAAGGGCTCTGGGAGAGCATGAGCAGCACGACCTGCACTGCACAGTGAAGTGCCAAATCCCTTAATGTGGATGCACTTAGAGATGTTACGTGAGGATTAGTCCCCTCCAGGAACACAAATAGGTTAAGAGAGTGTAAGTCCAGCCATCAGTGCTGTAGTGTTATCATATAACACAGGATTTGCCTTTACTGGAATGTTACATTATATTATACATGGGAACTCTGGAAATGAATTTAATTTCACCTGAAGGCCAAAGGAGAAGCTGGGCTGTGAAGCACCAAGCAGGCCTGTTGTGGGAACAGGTGGGTGGACAAAAGGGATGAACAGCTCGGACTTGGGGAGTCTGGTGATTTCAGTGTGTGGCTGTGTGGGACTGCTTTGGTTTGCTGTCAGGACTAAGAACTTGTTGGAGGAGGAAAAAGGGGAGGGGGAATGGAGGCAGTGAAAACACAGGTGGCTTCAGTTATATTTGGCTTTTTGAACAGATTAATTGCTTTGTTGATTTACACTGTCCTTATTCTGTACTTTTAAATCATTTCTTAAGGAAGCATTTTAATGAACTAAGTCAGAATTTATTCTGCTGACATAAGCCTTATTGGAAGGTAAAGATTTTTTTTTTTTTTTTATAGTTTGAGAAATGGAGTGGTTGCAGTTCTTCCATGCCTGCCAGTTAAACTCCAGCAACCATTCTGGACTTTGAAGCAAAGCCTCTTCTTAGCTTCATTTAACTTCAGGATTTACAATAATAAATCTCCTAACACATTTTTTCAAGCAAATGTACCAGTTGAAGTTGATATAAATGCTCTATTATCCAAATGCTTTATTATCAGTATCCAAAAAGGTACTTTGAAGTATGGAAAAGAGACTTTGCTGCTTGCTGGCTCATAGGAATAAAGAGATAATAGTTCTTCCACTGGAACTGAACTTGTCTTAAGCAAAAGTAGCTTCCAAAATCATGAGAATAAAATTCTTTTATTAGCAGCCTGAGATTCTGTGTTCTTATACTTTATCAAAAGTGTGTAAAGTGTGCAAATGCCAGCATGACTCCAGGAAAGAAAGAAAGGCCAGAGTTTATTCATATACCTTATCATTTTATATGTAAGACATCCTGAGAGCATCTTCAGAGCAGGTAAAATTTCTGGTATAAACAGTGAGTGGAAGGAGATTGTGAATGAAATGAATAGAAAGGTATTTAATTTCCAGCTTTTTGCTTTAATATTGCTAAGTAATTAATAAATGATTCATATAGTAATTTTATGACTGTGGTTTTAAATGTTGTGAAGAACATTGTATGCAAACCAGAGCTTTAAGAACCAAGTGCTGAAGCCTGAAAACATCTTGTACATTAGTTAACAAGAATCAGATGTTAAGTAGAACTGTGCGAGTGTTTCAAAGTTTTTATGTTTATTGTTTTCTTTCTCCCTTTAAATTATTTATGGTACCATTTGCTGTAGGACTGCAGCCTTGAGGTCCCTTTGCTTTAGCAAAGGAAGTTATAGCAGAGCAAGGAGTTCTCAGGTTACCAGTATAACTGATGGACAATCCTTTCCACACTTCATGGTTTTTTGCTCCATGTTCATGGATTTTTAAAAATTTTTCTTTCATTAAAAGTAGATGTTTGACTGGTAAAGATTTTTACAGACTTTTTTATCTCTAGTGGATTAAAATGAAACAGAAGATGCCCAGGAAAAGAGTGACTCTGGCCACTTTCTCCATTTGTTCTCATTGCTGGACTGGGAGCTGCCCTCTGCCTAAGGTGGGTGTCTATCAGTGACAGTATAGATATATTTTAATCCCAATTCCCTATCCAAATTGCATTATAACTTTAGGAGCTTCCAAATATTTGCATAATAACTGTCATAAAAATCAGCATCCTGGAGTTAGTGCTTAAAAATGACCAAGCTTTTCTTTTGTTGCTGGCAGAATTTGTTTCACGGTGCTATCAATTAAGCATGGCTGTAGTGAATTCATGTACCTGTCCTTCCCAAAAGGGTAAATACAGCCTCACTTTGCCTTACTGGAAGCATTGAGAGTGACAGTAAATCTCTTTGTGTAGGATTTACTTCTGGGAAATAAAGACATTCTCAATACTTAAGTAGACTGGTTTTAATTTAAATCAATGTTTATGCAAATTTTTAGTTAACCCTGACCTTAACATTCTCCATAGTGATTATAGTGCTGTGTTCTCTGCAGTTCTTCCCTTTCAGTCTGGAGGCAGAGAGGCTGGAAAGAGAGAGGCCTCATAGGGAAAGGCCTCCATTTTTGTTCAATGCTTGTCCATTTGTCATTTCTCATAATAAATGGCTCTTATCTGCTTTGCTGTTGTCTAAATGAAGAGGACTCTTGTGTATCACAGTGAAAGACTGCAGTGGTCAACTAATGATTCTTCTGGGGATGAATGTTTCACTGTGGTAGAAAGGTCAAAACATAGGTTAAATAGACATTTAATTCCACAGTTTTCTTCCAGAATCCAAGCAGATGTCACAGCCCTTTTCTGCTGTAATTGTGTCAGGAGCACCCAGAATCCCAAAATGCAAGAAATTCACTTATCAGTTACACCAATAAAGATAAGCTTGAGCTAAAAAAATGGTAAAGGCCAAAGCAGATAAACTGTTTGGTGAAATAGTGTCTTTGGTGCACAGTTACTATAATTCCTCACTTCTCTTGACCTCCATGAGCTATTCTGTGCTTGACTAAATCTCAGCTAGAAGAGGCAGCTCTGTTCCAGCCATGTGCAGCTTTCTCCTTTGTCTGATGTTAATGCAAAATGTTCTCATTTGCAAAGGAGATTGTTGCTTTCTTTTTGTTTTCCCAGAGAAGAAGAAGGAAGCAGTTAATAGAATTGTGTGTTCATCTTTGCTGCTCTGTGATTATGTGCTGGAACTGTAATTTCTTCTGCTATACCTTTTGGGAGAGAATTAAATGGATACAACCAAGGAGAATGTCACCTGTGAGATAAGTTATCTAGGTAAGCACCCCAAGAAATTCTTTTGTAAAGCTGCAGTTTGTTTCCTAATTTAACAGATGAAGGAGAAGAGTCTGAACCAGCTTCCCTCCCTAACCAAAAGCATGATCTGCATTCCAGGAAGTAAGAAATTTTATAGAGCTTATTTGTCAGTAATAATGTAGGTTTTATACTTTATCGTGTGTAAATTTTATTTGCTGCTATAACAACACTAGAATATGTTCCAGTGAATCCACCCTGGGTTTTGTGCTATTACTCAGGCAACAAGAAAGAAAGCATTTTAAATGGAAGGAAACTCAGGGTGAGGAGGTAAAAAGGATGTGGTGACTAAAAATGTAGCATTTATTGAAACTCACAGAATGAGAATCTTCCTAGCAGATACTTTCCAATTAAGTGTATAGTGGATCAGGTGCTCCAGCTGGTTTTCTTGCAGTCTTTGGTAGTAGTGGACTACTATAAAGATTGTTAGTCTGGATGGTTGCAGCATTTTTGTTCCACAAGGTATGGACAGAGATTCAAATTAAATAATGGCTCACACATGTAGTTCTGCCTGCAAAGGTGAAGAAAAACTGTTGACAATCTAGTTTTGATTATTCAGGCACTAAATTTCATGCTAAAATACTAAATATTTCCTAACAGTTGCTACCCGAGTGTTAATCATGGCTAAAGTAGCTGCAAGCACCACCCAGAGATAGAGCAGATTCTACCAAGTACAGGTGCAGAATTTCTCAAACTTCTCTGGGAAGGAGAGTGCTTGGGCTCCCTCCCTCTCAGCTGTGTGTTCCAAGGCAAGAACAGCTTGGCAAATGTGCATCAGTCTGGAGGGCTGAAAGGCAAGAAAAATACACACGTTAGCAGATGAGTCATCTCTGGAGTTTTGTAATAGAGACTTCTATGAGAACAGGATCAAGTGTGTAATAAAGTGTGTAATAAAAAAATAAAAGTGTAATAAATCTGTAACTGAAAATTATGCTACTTTTAGACATGATGACATTTCTCCTGGTCACTTGGTTTGAACTGTCAAGCTGCTGCCCTTCCAGATGTGCAGGTGTTCATGTACTCAGTCCATGTCTCATGTCTCAATCTCATGTCTTTTATATTCTAGCACTGCAGACTGGGTTCAAAACCCAAGTGAGTTATTGTGCAGCCTTGGTACAAGTAGTGCCAAACCTTAAACCCCCACAGCCCCTTACCTGAATGTCTGTCACTCTGCAGCTCTTTTGCCGTCACTGTAATTGTCTTTGAATCTCCTTGGAGTGGAATATTTCAGGTGGGTCTGGACATGCACTTATTGAGCTGTCTGTCTACCAGAATTATGTTAAATTTCATTTTTGTTCTTGTCAGACACTGAAATTATTAAGTTTTGCACCAATTCCAATGTCAACTATTTGCAGAATCTCATGATTTATGAATTTGCTTCCATCACAACAGGCCTAAAATACACCTCAAAATGCAGACCAGTCTTACATGTTGTGCATTAAATGCATGCTTGTTGGTTGGTATTCAACTATATTGTGGCAATTAAATATACACTTGCAAATACACACAAGTATGTATTTTCTTTTGGTTACTTTATGTTCTCTGGCTGGGTAATGCATGAGAGACATACCAAAAGCAGCTCATTTCTTTCTTACTAAAATCAGTATTGTTAGATCTAGTCAACAATGACTATTATTTTCATATATAGTTTTTCACAGATTTTGTTGCTGTTTGCTATTCAGTGGCTTAATAAACTTCTTTTTTTTACATGTGTGGAAATAGTTTGGAGTTAATCAGGATAACAAAATATTTTCAATTTATATCTTTCTGACATCTGAGTTGACTGTTAATACCCCTTCTGATGTAGCTTTCTGGGAAAGCTCTGGCAAACCTCCAGAGCTGTTCACGGATGTGGAAGCGTCCACCATTAGAGGATATTTGGATAAATAAATACATCCAAAGGCATTTTGTAGTAAATACTTGGAAATCCTTTCAGGAAAAGCCAGAAGCTCTCACATCAGTTGTGTGTAAGCAGTCCTGTCAGGATTCAGGCATGGCACATTTGTTGGCCTGCTGAGGATCAGCCAGCCAGTTTAACTATCACCAAACATCTCTGTTCATCTGGGACGTCTCAGTTGCCTCTGTCAGCTTCAGCCATCAAAACAACTTTCAGTGCCACAGCCAGATTCCAAATGGTCTAAGAAAATATGTTGCTCTGTGTCTGGACTGGTGCCAGCCATGAGGATAAAGAGGTTTTAACTTGCTGCTCTCATGGGAGGGTTTAACTGCATGGCGCAGCTATGAGATCTCGTGCTCAAATGAACCACCAAGAGAACAGAGCTTCTGAAGGAGTATGACAGGGATAAAAAGCTGCTTTTTATATTGCACGGGCACCTGGCACCGACAGGGTAAGCTGGGGAGGCAAACAATACGCTTCCAAGAAAGGGACTGCCGGACTGACAGAACAAATAAGGAAAAAATTTAATTGGCTATAAAGAAGTGAGCTGTGATGTTGCCCAGCAGAAGTTGATTTGTATTGTATAGTGGCATTCTGTATGCCCTCAATGCAAAAGTGGGTTGACACAAGCTTTTGGTAGAAGTTTTAGGTGCAGTGTGGTCTGGACAAACATGAAAATTGTAGTGGAGAACAGGACAGGGTTAAGGCAGGGTGGCTCTCAAGGAATGATGGCTATAGGAACTGACAGAGAAAGGCAAAGTCACAGGGGCCCTTTTAAAAACCACTGCAGATTTGTACCAGCAGTGAAACCCAGAGTGGGTGGAAGGACATGGCTTGTGAGGTGGGGAAAAGGGAGAAGGGGGATGTGTAGGCAGAGGTGGTGGCACCAGTGACCATGTAGTACAGCAACAAAAACCATGAAGTGGTATCTGGAAACGTTAATGAAGGGCAGAAAGGGAGTCAAGAGAAGTGTTTAGAACTGGTGGTTTTGTGTCTGTGAGGAACATTTTGTTTAATTTGACTTTGTCTTTGGGAAATTAGAATTTGGAAATTCTGTTCTATAAAAGCAGAATCGTGTTCTTGCCATAGCAGTTACAGAGACCTGCTTTTGGCCGTCTCAAAACAACAGGTCCAGCAGTAAATGTCAGCTGTGAGCAACATAGGATAGTTGGATAAAGAGACATTTAAACTATCCAAAGTGAGAGTTAAACCCCGATGAGCTGCCCCGTGAGGCCTTCCTTACAAGGTCTGAGCTGTGCCTGGGCATCAGACACGGAAAGTCTTCCCGGCGAGGACCCGGAACCGGGCAGGACCCGGAGATCGGGCAGGACCCGGAGCCCGGGCAGGACCCGGAGCCTGGCAGGACCCGGAGCCTGGCAGGATCCGGAACCGGGCAGGACCCGGAGCCCGGGCAGGACCCGGAACCGGGCAGGACCCGGAGATCGGGCAGGACCCGGAGCCTGGCAGGACCCGGAACCGGGCAGGACCCGGAGATCGGGCAGGACCCGGAGATCGGGCAGGACCCGGAGCCCGGGCAGGACCCGGAGATCGGGCAGGACCCGGAGATCGGGCAGGACCCGGAGCTTGGCAGGACCCGGAGCCCGGGCAGGACCCAGAGATCGGGCAGGGACCCGGAGCCTGGCAGGACCCGGAGATCGGGCAGGACCCGGAGCCTGGCAGGATCCGGAGATCCGGCAGGACCCGGAGCCCGGGCAGGACCCGGAGATCGGGCAGGACCCGGAGCCCGGGCAGGACCCGGAGCCTGGCAGGATCCGGAGCCCGGGCAGGATCCGGAGCCCGGGCAGGACCCGGAGCCTGGCAGGACCCGGAGCCCGGGCAGGACCCGGAGATCGGGCAGGATCCGGAACCGGGCAGGATCCGGAGCCCGGGCAGGACCCGGAGATCGGGCAGGATCCGGAACCGGGCAGGACCCGGAGCCCGGGCAGGACCCGGAGATCGGGCAGGATCCGGAGCCTGGCAGGATCCGGAGCCCGGGCAGGACCCGGAGATCGGGCAGGACCCGGAGATCGGGCAGGACCCGGAGCCTGGCAGGATCCGGAGCCGGGCAGGACCCGGAGATCGGGCAGGACCCGGAGATCGGGCAGGACCCGGAGCCTGGCAGGACCCGGAGCCCGGGCAGGATCCGGAGCCCGGGCAGGACCCGGAGATCGGGCAGGACCCGGAGCCTGGCAGGACCCGGAGCCTGGCAGGACCCGGAGATCGGGCAGGACCCGGAGCCTGGCAGGACCCGGAGCCTGGCAGGACCCGGAGCCTGGCAGGACCCGGAGATCGGGCAGGATCCGGAGCCTGGCAGGACCCGGAGCCTGGCAGGACCCGGAGCCTGGCAGGACCCGGAGATCGGGCAGGGACCCGGAGCCCGGGCAGGACCCGGAGATCGGGCAGGATCCGGAGCCTGGCAGGACCCGGAGCCTGGCAGGATCCGGAGCCGCGCTGGGAGCGGGCGGGGCGGCGGCGCCGCGCCGGGCTGGGGGCGCCACCTAGCGGCAGCACCGCGGCACTGCCACCGCCCGCTCGGGCTGCTCCGAACTGCTGGTGTAAATAATGTAAATAATATAATGTCATGTGATGTAAATAGGTGCTTCTGGTCTTCCTTTGTGCACGGGGGGCTTGGAGATAAAACTCTTTAATTTCTACAGAATTGTGTTGGTTCTTTATTGTTTCCAAGAGCTTCCAGTGAACTCTTGACTTCGTTGGATTAGTTGAGTGCTGGGATAGTACGGATAAGGTGGCATTTCTCAGAGAGCACGCTGTGTTTTGTAGCAGAGAAAAAGGGAGATAAAGGAAAGAGAAGATAGAATGAAATATTCGTGTTGAGCACGTGGAAGCAAAGGAGTCAGCATTTTGCAAAAGGGCTGAGAATGGTAGGTGCTATTTTGTTTTTCAGTTAGTCTAAAGTGTGAAATACCCAGTTCTTAAAAAAAGCCCAACCACAGACCTGTGTTTTCAGGCATGAGTCATAAATCATAAGCAGTCCTTATTCAAATTAGCTGCCTCACTCTTAAACTCTTAGAGTTTACTGGCAATTTTCACTTAAAATTTTCTTAACAGGGTGCAAAAAATAAATTAGCTTCTGAAGCTGGTAATCCACAAAACCACTCAGAAGACATGTGACTGAATACTTCTAAAAATGTGAGTGGACAGAAGATAGAAGGCAGATAAAGGTGTCTAAATGTGCCAAAAGAACAAGAATGCTTTCCTGTGCCCTCTCCTCCTCCCCTTTTGGACCTGTTTTTTGGGGGAGGAGTGGGAAGACACTGCCCTGTTGTAAAGGCTGGTTGTGTTCTTTCTCTTCTTTCTTTCTCTCTTTCTCTCCCTCTTTCTTTCTCTCTTTCCCTTTCTTCTGTAGAAAGACTGTTTTTAGCTCTGGCAGCTCAGTGACCACAAATATTGTTATTTTTGCATTTGTAGTTTCTGTGAGATCACTGCAGAGTTGTTTTATTTCTTGGGTACACAACAGATTACTTTGCTTTTGTTTGCATTTACTTTTCCTTGCCTTCAAGGACATGGTCTTCAGCACTTTTGCAAAACACAGCAGTGCAGCTTTTTTCTTTTTAATTTCTTCTGACTGCAAGGAACATTTCATTTCAGTTCTTAGTGGCTGTGCTTCAGTGCCGGAAATGACCACAGTGATTGAAGTTCCTCATATCCCCAACACATTAATTTTGTTTGAGGAAATGCTTCACCATCCCTGCTGAGTGTCTGCACTGCAAACATGCAAGAACATGAAGACGCAGACTTGCTGCTCCAGCCTCAGCTTGAGGGAGAGAATTATGGAGCTGCTGCAGGAGATGGGACACAAGGTCCATCAGTGGCTGTGTCAAGGAACAGTCCCACAAAGAGGAATTGCCTGGTAGTTGCTGTGCTGTGCTTTGGGAATTTAATCAATTTCATTGATTGGTTCCTTGTGCCAGGTGAGAACCCATTTTCCTCTTCTAAAGAAAAAGAATTTTAAGTTCTAAACAGCTCTACTAATGGTTCTAAACTCTGCAAAATGTTTCTGAAGTAAGGATGTGCTTTATGTCTTTTTACTTTTTCTCATTTATCTGCTTTAGCCTGTTGATCATATTCTTAATGAAACTTCCAGTTATAAATCTGGAAAGACTTAGAAGTGATTTGTTAGATATTTGGTATAATGTTTATAAAAATAAAATAATACTTAAAAATCTAGGTCTCTTATAAACAGACTTTAGCATACAGAGCAGCTGGTCCATTTTTGGGGCTGGATTCTGCAGAGATTTGACTAAGGAGCTTCTCTTTACTGTACACAGCAGCTTACAGGGCCTTCTTTGCATCTAGTAGATTCTATATGGTATTCCTTTATCTGAAGACTACTGATGCTATTCCCTCTATTACAAGTTCAGAAAGTGTCATCTTTGTCATAACTCTGTTATCCATGTTAGTTTGCTTAGGGGAGGCTTAACTTCCTTTGAGCTGCTGGCAGTTGTGTGATTTCTGCAGTGAAGAGTGGAATATGATTGTGGATAAACAATAGAGACCCACTTTCTTAAGTCTTCCCCTACCCAAGTTATGACTTGTTATCTAATAAATAATATCCTTCCTCCAAAATATGATTTTTAAACTATTTTTTCCCCTAGGTGAAGACAATCAAGAGTTACTTATAATAAACTGGAGGAAAACTGTGGGGTTTTTTCTCCCATATAAATTGTGATCTTTGTAAATTCTTTTATTTAATATTACTCCTTAACATCTACCATGCTTCCAAGGATCTGATTTAGAAAATAGGGGAAACACTTGTTGTGAGTTTGCTATATTTTATTTCTGAGTGGCCTGGGAAACAGAAATGTTTTAAAACCCTGAAAAAACCCGAAGGATGGATTATTGAATTTAGAATGAATACCTAGTTACAGTGCTACTTACACCATTCAGAAATTTAGGACATTCAGTCAGTATCTTTAAAAATTAAGAGTGTAGTGGGTTTAAGTGTGTGAGCTTGGTTTTTTTGAGTACTTTTTAACAACACAAGAGGGAAGGAATCAAGCAGAGTGCATGCTGAATGACACTGCAAGGCTGTTAGTGAAAAACTGTGGATGTGTTCTGTTGTCAAGTAACTTTCCTTGGAGAAAATCAGGAGGCAGAAGAGGATGAAAATATCTTCAAGGAAGGACTTGGATGCTAGAAGGGTATCCCCTTGGGAGGGTTAAGATCAAGAAGCCATTTGGTTCATTCCAGCCCTTGAAATATTTAGGGGCTCCTGAACCTGCTAAAAGCTTAAAACTTTCCCAACCTGCTCTTGTGAGTGAGGTACCTTGAGGGCATGCAAGAATTCAAGAGCAGAGGTGGGGATAGTGCCCAGGCCTTTGAAACATCTCCTTTAATTACACGATGTGACTCAAGCACTTTTTACTAAGTTCTATGACTCCTGGGCCACGGGGAAATCTGTAAGCTGCAGTTTATACCACAGCAATACACTGCTCACCAGCAAGAATTCAGTGCCACTGCAGAATCCTTGCAAGAGTGCAATTGATTGTGGCTGTCCAAGTGTGTGACCATGTTGTTAGATACCAGCTAACAGGAAAGGGAGGGAGGGGAGGTGTGAGGATCTCCTTAGAAATAAACTGGCAGCAGTTGGGTACAAAGTTGTGGTTTCCGGGTAGTTTTGCTCACAACCTTTGACAGTGTTTGCATCACAGAGAACAAGCTCTTCCCCTTATTTATCTGCTACTTCAGTGTGTTCAAACTAGTGACCATGCACACCTTTCCCCTCTTCTCTGTCCACCAACTTCAAATCAATGCTTTGTAATTTGCCAGCAGCTGGCAGGGTCAGTTATTTTAGTTATGTGGAGGGGATGGCGTTTTAATGGTGCTCAGTGTGAATGTTAGTTTGAGGTGAAGTTATGGTTCTGTTCAAGTCTTGTTAGCTGTGATTTGTTCTAAATGAGACCAAACCTGAATTCCTCTTTTACAGAATTTCTGTGAATTGATCACTGGCTGCCAGAAAGGAAGGATACAATTGATTGTCCTGTTTTAATGATGCAAAATGTTTGAATTAAATCACTTATTTAAACTTTTGAAACCGTTAGGAAACACTTACATGTAAGATATGCTCAAGAATTATTGGAAAACAGCTGTAAACCTCTGGAGCTGCTGTTAGGCTGGACCTTGATCTACAGTGACTTGAGTCACTGGAGTAAATAGTGAATGAGCTGATGCTGCAGCCATGGGGACTGTGGGAGAACAGGGATTTAGCTTTAAATTAGCTGGTCCCACACTGCTTTTAAGAGGCTGGAGCAGTGTAGTTCCTGGCACAACACGTAAAACATTATGGGAGAAGGGGTGTCTCTTGCTGACATCACCCACTGCCTTCTGCTGCAGATGAGCTCCTGTGAGCACAGCGGGCAAATTACACAGACCTTGTTCTCTTAACTAGTGGTGGTGGTTTCATCCTCTTAATAATGTTATGCCTTTATGCATTTTGACAAAACTGAAGGGACATGAGAAGTAAATGTCTTTTTTAATTGATATCTTTCAACACTGGAGTACAGGTATGATTTTTCAAAGCAGTATCTTCTATTTTTAATTGGTTTTCAGCAGTGTAAATTGGAAATACAAGACAGGAGAGATGGAAGATCTGCAGCTCTGGCATGGTATAGAGAAGAAAATGATCTTTTTGTCTTAACATCCACTCTTTTGTTCCACATTGTGCCCATTAAACTTTGAACTGTAAATTGTTCGTGTACTTAGGTGCTAATGGTGCAAAAGAAGCAGAACAGATGTGGTTGAAACAGTGGGCAAACTGACTCTCATAAAACCCTTAGAGTGGAAGATCATTAATTTTATCTATAGTGATAAGAATTTTTAAATCTCTGTGCATCTTGTGCTTGTGATAGAGTACAATGGCTTACATCCAAACTAAAAACGTGCTGCAGTTTTTGCAAGGCCTGGTTTTGAGCTGGCAGTTACCAGGATTGAGCAGGGTACTTTGCTGTTGTTCAATGTCTGCCTCTGTTGCAGGGATCCTGTTGGATATACAGAAATACTTCAGGCTTAGTGATGGGGAGACAGGACTATTGCAAACAGGTAATAAAGTCTCTTCAGTTCAGACAATTCACTTTGCCTTGCCCTCTGTGATCTGCTTCTAAAACACAGTCCAGTTTCTTACTTATTATAGTTCCTCCTTTTGTGTTGTGTTGCTCACTTGTGGACAGGCTGACCAAATGCAAAACTGAAAGTCAGACTGGAGTTGGGTCCTTCAAAAATCCCACAGTATGTGAATCACAAAAGATGAAGGGTTTCTCAAGAAACACAGAAGCTGAGTAATTCACATACATTTTATTGTGTAGATATTTTGAGTCTGCATTTGTCTTTTTTCAAATATCAATCCCCTTCCTAGTCCTACAAACTCAGCCTGCCTTTAGCCCCTGCTCTAAAAATTACCTGAGTTTATCTGGTTATTTTATCTGAGGGGTGAGCAGCCCATATGACAAAAATAACTAGATAAATATTGTCTTTGTTCATTGTTGGATTTTCAGTCTTCACATTGTGTTACATGCTGGCTGCCCCCATCTTTGGATACCTCGGAGATCGCTACAACAGGAAAATCATCCTTGGAGCTGGGATTTTCTTCTGGTCTGGTGTGACCTTGGGGAGCTCATTCATCACGGAGTCAGTATGTTGCTTTTCTAGAGGGTGCTGTGAAAATAACCTGCATACATCTTGCAGGACTTGAGAGAATCCTTCTCTAATCACATTTGGGGAAGCATCAGTGACCACTCATTTCCTGAGCCTTAAGCCTGGACTAAATGTTCTCCATGCAGGAATGCCTCGTGGGACACTGGAGTCCAGCCTAGGCCATAGAGAGCCCACACATTATTTTGCAATGGGTGGGATTTTATTTTTGTCCTGGATGTTTGTTGTTTATGACCTTACAGCTTGTTGGTTACATGTGCTCCATCCACACTGTCCTGAAATTCCCTCTGGGTGTCACTCTAAGAAGTCACTGCTGTGCAGAAAGAGAAAGCTGAGCAGTGAGATATAAGAGGAGCAGGTGTGAGTGGAGGGAATACAGACATAGGCAAAAGGCAGTTCAATTCTGATTTCTTCTGCTAGATTTCATCCACTAAAATGCCCCTGTTTAAGCTTTCTTTCTTGCATGGACCTTTTTTCTTTTTTTTACTAGAATATGTCTTTTCCCTGCAGCATTACTGGATATTTGTTCTTTCCCGAGGACTGGTTGGCATTGGCTCTGCCAGTTACTCCACTATAGCACCTACCATCATTGCAGACCTGTTTGAGGAAGGAAAAAGGACCACAGTGTTATCTATCTTCTACATCTTCATTCCAGTGGGAAGGTTGGTTTTCTTGCAGTGGCCTTTTGAAATTCTGTCTAACCACACCTGCAATTCAATATACCCTGAGCCCTAATCAGATTTATTTTGATATATTTCTGCATTGGCTCTTGCAGAGGGATTTGTCACTTCCTTAGCAAATTTGAATAGAGCCCATTAGGTGTATTTCTCTACTTACCTTGAAAAAAATTCACTTTTCCCCCTAACATTTTTAGGGAGAATCTACACTCTAGAAACTCTGGCTTTGCGTAAAATATTGAATCAATTCTAATATAAATATGTGCATGACAGTATGTAATTTATTTCTGTGTTTTGGAAGACAAAAGCTTTTAGGTATTAGTTTATTTGACAGATTTTTCAAGAACTCTCCATTAAATGGCTCCCAAGGAAGAACTGGTACTCCCCCGTCCTTTTTTAGTTAAATTGACATTGTGCCTGAAGAAAAGGTGGAGAAGGGCTTTTCAAGTGGTTTAGAGGCATACTCTGTGTCAGAGCAGGCAGCCAAGGCTGGGCCCAGAAGGCAGATCAAAACTAAAGAAATCCCTGCAGGGCACAATTCCTGTGACTAGCACAGAAGGGAGCAGGTAATAAAATGTTTTATGGGCTCTTTCATCCGAGTTTGCAGCGTCATTCTACAGAATATGAATTCCAAGAGAAATCTGGGACATTGCTGTCATCATCTCAAATCTGCACTGAGGAGGTTAGACTCTTTTTAATACTGGCTGGCAAGCAGACTGGCACAGATCATGAGGGTTCTTTCTGTTTATCCCTTTGGGAAACTATGACAGAACACTTCTGTGTTCTCCTTAGCTGGCAAGACATGTCATTTCAGCCATCCAAAATTCATTGGTGCTTACTGATGATTCCTTTCTGGTGTTTACAGTGGCTGTGGTTATATTCTGGCAGCTGGTGTGGCAGAAAGCACAGGTGACTGGCACTGGGCATTCAGGGTGAGTCACTCACTTCCATTCACCATAACATCAAAATCATCCCTGGGGTTTGAATTCTTTATGTTCACTGTTAAAGGTGAGCAATGGGAGGACTTTCTACCCTCTGACAGGTCAGAAACGTGGTGTTCAGTTCCTGCAGGACAAGTGGCAGATTTCTGATAGGTGTAGGTGAAATTGTACAGCAGCCAGGGCAGGTGCTGATGTTCCTCTTACCTGAGGGCACATTTGGAGTGGTTGTTACTGCACCAAGACCTCCTCAAGCAGAGGAATTTGAAGGTAAAATGATCATTATACTGGTAGCACCAGTTTTCTGGAATGCTGTTGGGAACAACTTCTGTTATTTGAGGGTTTCAAGAAAATAACCTCTTCTGTTCTGGTCATGTCATCATGTCTCTCACTGAGACACCCAGTGCTTTGGAAGCACTTTGTCAGAGCCTCATGCCTTGTACACAAAATCAGCTAGCACATGCAGCTGGGTGGGGCAGAATATTTACTGGAGTTACACTGATGTTATTCAGGTAACACTGGTGACTCAGTGATTCTTGTGTTTGTGGCTAGAACACTACAGTACAGTTTTCTTTCTTCATGTCTTTCTTCAAAATCAGAGGGAGGAGTGATCGTGTATCTGTGTGGAGAGGGAGGATCTATTATCTTTTCTCCAAAGTCACTCTTTTTCTTTACAAATATGAACCTAAACCACACATCTATTTCTGAACATGCCTGCAATTTTCTGATAGTGGTTCTAACGCAGTTGGAATTGCTGTGGAGTTCTTGCTGGAAGAAAACAGAGATATTTGGTCTAACCAACCTTGTGTCTACAGGTGACTCCTTGCATGGGAGGACTGGCACTGCTTCTCCTGATTCTACTGGTCCCTCCTAGGATCCGGAGGAGGACAGCAGCACACAGAGCACGGAGCATCTCCGGCACCATACGAAGAGAGGTGCCAGATGAGAAGCCACATGTACACAGAACTGCCAAGACCACTTGGTGTCAAGATGTGGGATCACTTGTCCAGAAGTAAGTGGCTTGAGCTGCAAAGGTTCTCTCTGTTGAGGAGTCACCATTCCATTATAAGAAATAAGTCCGTTGAATCCTGCTTCACTCCTTTGAGCCATGTGCTGTATGCAAGAGGATGGAAATACCATTAGTAAAAATCTTTCTTCCACTTTTTTACAGGAATGCTACAAAAGAGATAAAATTTCTTTGCTTCTATCCTCCCATTTTGAGGAGGGAAAGGGGTGTGAAGTTATGATGGCAGTTTGCTCCTATTTGAATCTAAAGCTCTACTTCCTACTAAATTTTCCCTACACTATGGAAGCTAGATTGGTAAAAGTGCACCATTTTCTGGTGTCAATTTATTTATAATTCTTAGCACCTGAGGAAGGTTGGATTAGCATGTCTCAAGCCCTCTGTGAGGTCAGAATTTGTGGGTCCCCAATATGATTTATAAAGTAATTGTCCATGTGTTTTGATGGGCTGAGCTGTGGCTGGCAGATGACATGTTCCTTTTAATCACACAACGATGCTGAGTGGAGCAGGTTCCTCTCTCCTGTGAGCCCGCAGCCGGGCGGGGAGAGGCGGTGCCGGGGCAGGACGAGGAGCTGGAGCCGGGCTGGGAACAGCAGGTGCCGCTGTGCAGCTGCGCCAGAGCTGCTCTGCCCAGCCAGCGCTTTGCCTTTAAACACTCGCTTCCCCCGGACCTTGTTTGTCTTTGGAGGGTTCTTCCAGACCATCCAGCGCTTTCTAACTGCCCACTAAGTCTGCATCCTCTTTACATCCTGAACGGCAGGTATGCTAGAAGTGGGGTTTGTAGGATCACAATTTGTAGGCGCTGCATCCTGAAGTGAATAAAAAAATAAGTTTTCCTGAATCAAAAATGAACCCTTCTGATATTTCAGCAACTAGACTATCTTCAAAGTTTCTTTCCTACAGAGATGTTCCAGTGTAAAACTGTATTTTAATTTTCTTTTCCTTTAGCAATTGATTCCCATTTTCTCTTCCTTGGGCAATTGATTTCCAAAGCATAAAGACATACTGCCAAAAAACTATGTGGTTCCACTTTTAATCAAGTCCAAGAGCACTTTATCTTTAGAAAATGGAGAATTAGATTAATTTCTTAACAAACCCCTTAATTTGGTGGTCATCTGATTATTTGCAGCAGTCTTAAGATTTCATACATCCCTATTGACCTCAAAGAGGGTTTTCTCCTGACCTATTGATGACAAAGAGTGTGGCAAAAAAATAATTTTCTCCGGAATAGGGCAGGAAGGAGACAAGGTTTAGACAGTTTTCAAAAATGCTTCTCCTTTTGTCTGAAACTGCTGTGGAGATTGAGTCTATTTTTACTCAGGTAGAGTTAAGAAGTACTTCAGCCACTGCAGCTTCACAGTTCAGAAGACCCAGCTGTTACTCTCATTTATACTGGTTACAGAAACAACTTAAAACCTGAGGCATTTAGACTTGCACATAGAACCCTTTTCTTTAGCTACTAAGCCATTAAATTCTTGCTCACTTGCTATTGTTATCCTTCTGCTATCAAAAAATTCACAGCAATTGTTTTGGCAGAAGTTGGCATGAAATCTGCAAGAGACCAGGATTTAACATTAAATCAGTAGGTCATACCCTTTGCTCTAATTAGTACTTTATTGTTGAATTTCATAATGAAGCCTGATCAGAGTTCAGATATTCAAGGGAGTGGATTTTGATTACAAGATGTCTGAATTGTTTTGTTATTGCTTGAGATCCTGGGTGTTGCAGGTAGGTTTTCCCTTTTTCCTCACACACCATTCTTTCTAATAACTCTCAGTTGTTTTCTTTTGACTTTCAGCTGTAGTTTTGTCTGTTCCTCGCTGGGCCTGACTGCCATGGCCTTTGTCACTGGAGCCCTGGGAGTGTGGATGCCACTGTTTCTGTACAGAGCTCAGGTTGTCCAGGGCATTGTCCCACCATGCCTCCAAAAATCGTGCAATTCATCTATCAGGTGAGCCGTGCCTGTGGGAGCACACCTGGAAACACTGCGCAGTGCTCAGGCACAGCTTGTTTGCAAGGCAAAAGGGAGGATGTGACTGAGCACTTCTTGTGAAGGCAATGGGCTGTGAATGTTAAATTGCTTCCAGGTACTGAGACACTCCCCTTTGTTTGTTTGTTTATGAGCACTCAGTTAACTGGAAAGATGATGCCAGCCCTATTTAAGTGAAGTGGGAAGAAGCAGTAGTAGCAACACTTGTGGGGATAAAGGAGCAGCTTTAGTTTTTAGTTGACAAATGACTGTGTATTCCAAGCTACTTAAATACTCATTTAAGTATATCTAAATCCTGTGTTTTAGTAACTTGCCTATTATCTTCTTATTCTGGTTTTATAATCCCTACCATGTTGGTGAGTTCATTGTGGCTCCCAGCTTGAAGAAAGCTTGATGACTTTGATGCAGTATCATGTCATCACATCAACCCAGGATCTTGTGAATAGCTGCCAGCAGAGCTCTGCTTACAGAACATGTCCACACCAATAAAGATGCATGAATGGTATCAAATATTGTATAAGAAGGGGAATTTACACTAGTAAAACACTTTGAAGTAGTCATAACACACGTTTTTGTAGATCCCTTTTCCCCACCAAGGAAGAGAAGTTTTCTTCACAGTGTGTTGTCCAGAATACAAATGTCTATTCAGTGTTCCTCTTGAGTCTTCACAGTGTCCCTCAGTAACAGTGATGACAGTAACAGTGATTGGGACTGACTCCCTATCAGTGGTCTCCATCAAGTATCCCTTTCTCTGGGAGGTGTCCCAAGTCTTGTTTCAGTCTCTGCTTTTGAAATTGATTTCAAAGAACAGTAAGTGCTTATTGCATGGCCTTTCCAGGTAAAGATAATTAAAGGGAAAAGCAATAATCACACCTTGAAAGTGTCTTCTGTTAATGAAATTTTTCTGGTTTTCTGCAACAGAATAACTGTGTCAACACAGAAGTGATTTCTGAGTTGTAGCAAAACCAGATGGATTGAAGAGTCATCCTAAAATCCTTCAATGGGAAATGAATTGTCCTTCCATGGATGCCACCAGTGGCATATTACTTATCAATGAGCAGTACTGGGAAGGGAGTGAAACACAGCAGTCTGGCTTGGGGTAGGCAGATGAGGGAAGCTGAACAGTTTAAGATGTTTGGCTGTATCTCTTCACAGATGCAGTTTAAGTACTTCCTTTGTTAAGTCGAAGGTGTTGGCCTCTAGTTTGTTTTCTAATCCACTTCTGAATTATTATTCCACAGTAGTGTTGTTAGAGCAGACATGGTCTCCAGGGAAGTGAAACAGAGCATCTTTAACCTCATGTACTGCTTCTTATAGGATGCTTTTAATATAACCTTGGCATAAGCTCATGCCAGAAGTAACATAAGGCTGGTTTTGGACTGTAATTCCAAGGGGATGTAAAGAAACAGAATATAAACTACTGTGTCAGACCTGATAGCGCTGGAAGAATTGAGCTGCACATTACCACATCTGCCCAGGGATGCTTTAAAGATGTTTTCCCCTCTGGCTGTTCAGCAGTTTCAGACTTTTTTTAAGGATCAGGACTCTGTCCCTTACACTCCTTGGAAACACAGAGTCAAATGGTTCCACAACTGACTCAAGTCTCAGTGCTTTCAAGGTAGATAAATAGGCAGTGTGAAGTTTTTGTTGAGGTCTTTGTGCAAACACTTACAAACAGATCAGAGAGATAAGTAAGCATTCTCAGACCCTAAAAGATCCCATAGGGGCTTTTCCCTAGTACTAGGCTTCTGTGTTTTCCTACTCCCTGTTAACTGAACTGTGCTTAGATTTAGTTTTTGCTGCTCTCTTTTATTCCAGCTGCAGGTTTATTTCAACTACAGTTTACAATACATGAATATTCTAAACACAATTCCATGAATGCTTCAATCAACTAATGTCACCTTGGAACTTGCCTCTCTTGAACAAATGTCTAAGGTTTTTTTGCCTAGTGACAATCTATAATGTCACTATCAGTGAGGGATCAGAATCCTGAAGAACTTGCAGGGGGAGTACAAATTTGCTTAGAGTTTGTTATCTTGCATAGCAATACCTTTTTTTTTTTTTTTCTTGTGGAATTACTGAATTCTTCCTAATCAGCCAGAGAGAAATTAAGAAGTGGATGTGCTGTAGTTTAAAGGAACAGATCATATCCCAGCTGGTTACTTTGCTTTGCAATTAGAAAAAGCTGAGGAAAATGTATAGAACTGATCATGTAGCACTCTAAAATATTCAGAAGTGCTTGTGCTCAGAATACATTGGTCCTGTCCCTGCTTGCCTTCAGAGAATTACGATGCAGTGGCACCACTGATCTTGTGCAAGAGACTTGCTTTGTTATTGGGGGGGGTCTCACTGGGACAGAGACAAAACCACACATGGAAATCCCTTTGGAAGCTGGATCTTCTAAACTATTCAGACATGTTCTTTTAAAACATGAACTTGTGGTTCCTGAAGAACACGTTTGCATTTGCAGACGCACAAAGCTGAATGGTATTGGAAACTCTGTGTTCAGAAAATGCTACATGGACCTGGCAGTAGTTACCTATTCAGTATTCTTTGAATTCTTCTGGGAAGTGGTAGGTGTTTCCCATAGTCAGAGGAGTGACTCATCTCAGCTGTGCTAACCAGAGGGCTGTAATTTAGATGTGTATCATTCCACGTGCTAGGATCTCTTCCAAGGCAGCAGATTGTGATACAGGGTTACTCCATCTGTGTTTCAGGGATGGCTGGGTAGATTGATTCACAGGGTAACCACGACGATTGTGTCTCCTCTAAATCACAGCATGTCCAAGCCAGATTGTACTGAGCAGAGCCCTCCTTGATCCTGGGTGCATAACACCTGCTCTGTAAATGGAAAAATATCTTCTCCACGGGATGCAGCCACCACTGCAAAGCCACAGCTTCAGCTGAGGCTTGGGATTGCATCCGTTTAGAAGGAGTGGGAAGGTTACATCAAGTGAAATAAAATTCAACTTCCCCATTAAAGATTCCTCTGAAACTACAGGTACAAGCTAACACCATTTATTTTTCCACAGTACAGTCTTATATGCTCAACTGAATCCTTTGCTTTGTCACCAGCCTAATATTTGGAGGCATCACCATAGGGACAGGAATCTTGGGTATTATTGCTGGGGCAGAAGCTGCAAGACGATTAAGGAAGATAAACAACAAAGCTGATCCTCTGATCTGTGCCACAAGCATGTTCATGTCTGCCCTGTGTCTCTACATAGCTCTGATGGTGGCCCAGACAAACATCCTTTCCACTTTTGTAAGTGACAATTAGAAAAATGGTTTTTGGCGTCCTGGGGAGAATGGGAAGGTGGGGGAGGTGGAGGTGAGGGGGGGCTTTTGCAGAATTCTCTGCAGTCTTCAAGACCCTTACGAGGTTTCAGTGACTTGTCACAAGGTACCCAGGTAAGCTCTGGGCTCTGATGCTGCCATAGCTGAGGTCTGTCCTGTGAGAGCCACACTGGGCAGTCCTTGGCACAGGATAAAGGGCAGACAGAGCACAAAAACTGGGCCTCAGGTCCTGCAGAGTGCCCACACTGAAGCAGAGAATAGTAACTGTACATTTAGCTGCATTGAAACATGGCCCTTATGCAAAAATGTACTTAAAACAACTCTCAATCTTATGTTAATTTTTAATGCTTTGTGGCTAATTTAGTATTCTTATTTGTTTTTGCTCTCTCAATACTTAAAGGTTCATGTAGTTGGGACTGTACAATACACACTGCTGTTGCAAAGAATAATTTAGCCCTCACCTTCAAAAGCCCAGATCACTAGCTGATCTTCAAAGTCAAGTTTTTGGCAATGCAAACTGAAGTATAAATCACTTAAATTCCATTCTCAGGAAAGAGGAAAACAGAAACTTGCTAGGAATGACCAAAAAATCCCTGTAAGAGGGAACTGAATGTAAACCCTATTTCACCTATAATCTGCTAACAGCTAGGGAAAGACTCCTGTGCTTTTTTCCTGTGACTCCACAGCCAAAATCACCATGATTAACATAAATAAGAGGATCCAAGTAAAGTAAATTACAGTAATCAACAGTGCTCTGCAAAAGGGCACTTTTGCAGGTTTTTTGCTTCTAAGAATAATGCTTGTTCAAAGAGGTTTTCCTTCTGACTCCTCAGGAATGTGTATTCCTGTGGAAAAATACCTTTACACTAAGAGAAAACACAAGTGATTTTGCCTGTCTGAGGGTGTACACAAAGCAAAATGTGAAATTGAAGATTATTTTTGGATCCCAGAGTGGGGATCCAAGTGCCCAGAAGAATTAGCCATTGTCTTTTTCTGCTTCTCAGAGTCCCAATAGCTCCACTCTTAGTGTGCTCCTCAGGGAATTTTTTTTTCATTAAAGGTAAAGAACAACAATTTAATTTGCCAGTCTCTGTTAGATGAATGAATCAATATATTTGGTTGGAGCTACCAAAATATACCTTTTATTAGAGTCATATAATCAGAATTTTGGGTTGGAAGGGACCTAAAATCTCATCCAGTTCCACTCCCCTGCCATGGGCAGGGAAACCTTCCACTAGCACAGGTTGCTCCAAGCCCTGTTCAACGGGGCCTTAAACAGTTCCAGGGATGGGGCAGCCCCAGCTTCAGTGGGCATTCTGTGCCATGGCCTCACCACCCTCAGAGGGAAGAAATTCTTCCTTATATCTAATCTAAAGCATTGTGGAGGAAAAGATGTCTGCATAATGGTCTGTACTCAGTATCTCATGCTTCAAGGAACTTTTTGCCCCAAACTGGTTTGGAGAAGAAAACAAATGAACAGAACAGACAAGAACCACAGAATGTATGGATATCCTAGGTCTGTTATCTATATCTATTACCTGCAGGATATCTATAGATATCCTAGGCCTAGTTCTCCTGAGGAGAATGTAAGCAACCCCTCCAAAAACATTGGAGTTTGTCACTGTGCCTTTCCTAGACTGTGTTTTCATCAACCAGGGACAACATCTTGGCCAAGACCTTACCAAACCCAAAGCTGGCACCTGTTGTAACAATGTGCCATCAGTCTGATTAGTAGCTAGAAAAATGTGCCAGGTACCATGGGTCTTTATGGCCTGTGTTTCTGAAGAGATTCTGCTTTCTAGGACTGCTCCACCTCAATGGTGTAACTTCAGTGCTTTCCTCAAGTCTTGCTCAGTTTGGGCAGGCTGCTCCAATCTGTGTCCAGGGCTAGCTGAAAGGGATAATATTTTCTGAGACCACAGCTAGAAGAACTGTTCAGTTCCCTACCCCTTTTTCTCGTGGCTGGGTCTCCATCTGTGATGGAGATTAGGGATTTCCCACAGCATACCAAGGTTTTGAGATGCCTTGGAATCCATTCCATTTTGGAAGTTCTCTCTCTGAAGGAGCCCTTAAGAGCACTTGTACTGGCACAGGGGTGTTCACTTGGCTTCATTTGCATTCCTGTGCACTTTGTAAACCTCTGCTGAATGTTTTTTTCCATGGATCTTGCTTTTCTCTTCTTGGATTCAGTAGTTCATTTAGTCAATTTGGGAAGGTGGTATATATTTCCTATTTTGGCTCTTCTGCTGAGGATTTGTGACTCAAAAACCTTCTTTGGTTCCTTTCCCCACCTTTAAGATGAAGTTAGTGTTTATAAGCATAGACAGAGGTGTCTAATTTACAAATAATGGGTATGTAGGACAACTCTTACATAGATAAACACAGTCAGTGAGCCTGCCTCATCTTCATGGTATTGAAGGGCAATGCAGTGTATAGTATAGTATAGTATAGTATAGTATAGTATAGTATAGTATAGTATAGTCACTGCTTTTTTCTATTTTGCAGATTTTTATTGCATTTGGAGAGCTGTTTTTGTCTGTAAACTGGGCTGTTGTGACAGACATACTGCTGGTAAGTGCTCATTAAGCTATTTCATTATTTCAAGTGTTTTGTCAATGTTATATTGTTCCTAAGCCTGCATCCTAGTGGCTTTCTGGGGACAGATGAATGAACTCCTACAGAGAATCCCCTTATTGATATCCTGCTTGGAATCACTTCCACAGTACTGGCTGGGCAAGGATACCAGTGGCAATAAGGGTGTGGTGGTGCAGTGATCCAAGTTATTGTGATCCCAGGGAGATGTGGATGATTTGGATGGAACTCATGCACGTGGCACTCTCTGGTGCTGCCTGTACCCACAGTGTTCTGGGCTTTTGTACAGCTCTGTGTTGTCAGATATCTGCTGGAGAATGGTCTGCACCAGAAACAAGGTAATTTTATATCTATAATCAGGTTTTCTCTTTGTTTTCCAGAGGTTTGAAAGGGTGATCTAAATGAGGCAAAGTTAATTCATGAACTATTAGCAAGTTCTCTTAGTACAGAACACAGTGCAGATGAATTCCAGCCCATGCAAGTCCAATTCATAAATGGTGCTACACTGCCAGAGCACCAGGTCAGCAGTGATGCTTCAGGGCTTCTTGGAAATTCCAGGACTGACACCACAAGCCAAGGAATAGCAGTGCATGATTTCATTTGGATTCTGTCATCAGTAATTTCTTTAGAAAGGAGTGATGTGAAAAGCACACATCTTGTAGCACAGTTTGTCTAGACTTTGATGAGCAGCTTCTTTTTATCATTTCAAAGGTTTTTAGAGTTAGTAATTTTACTAGAGTTTTTACTCTAAATAAAAATTTGGCAACCTTTCATTTAGGTTGTAGCTTCACAGTCACTAATAGATGTCTGTGTAAACCCTGGGGCAGATGCTATGATTGCTGAACTACACAGATCATTATAGTATTATCAAGTATTTTACATGATCTTTTTTTTAATAATCCATAATATGAATAAATTGAATATGGTTTATCAGTGCAATAAGCAAAGAAATGCTCATATCTGATAGTCAGCCTGCAGAAAGCTGATTTAAATACCCAAGTTATTTATATGATTGAAAATCCTTTTGTTGCTACTCATGGGCATAAGACTAAAATATAAATAAGACATATTTAAATTGACACTACTCTTTTCTATGAGAAGCAGAGTGCTGGATCACCCAAGAGACCCAAACTCTACTTTGGGATGCCTGTGCTGAAAAAGTGGATGTGATGGTAACCCAAATATTTCAAGCAGGAAGCTCCCTGTGAGACAGGGACAGTTCAGACAAGTGTGGTACAGGCACAAAGCTGCAGGTGGCCCTGAAAGTGGGGAAATTGTGTAAAGCCATCAGGACAAAGTTAAGGGACAGCAGAACAGAGATCTTTGACTGTTTCTTCCCAAGCAAGAGTCACGTGAGCATTTCTCATTTTATTTAATACTGTTTCATACTAAGGGAGCTGAAATCTATTTGCAGATTGCTGCATGGTCATCATAAATTTCATTTAAGACCCACAATGAGTGCCTTCATGTGTAGCACAACATGCAGTGATGCACAATAGCAGTTCACAAGGACAGGAAAAGCCTTGCAGCCTGTGTCTCCGGTGGATCACAGGTCACTGTTCCTTGCTGTCACAGGAGCTGGAAGTTTACCCCTGAGGTCTCTGGCACTGTTGAGTTGCTCAGATATACAGCTTGGTATCTCTACCTGCTAACTAAACCTGAGCAGTGGACAAACTGAGCAGAGATAAAAGGATCCCTATTACAGTGTCTGTAAAAGGATGAGAAAGTGTATTGCCAAATGCTGAGCACTCTCTAGTGACCAAAGGGACCAGCTGTGAAACACTACACAACTCTCCTTCCACTGCCTGATCTTGCCTTGACATGAGTTTATCTTTGTGTTTCATAGTTGGAAAGCCTTTCTTTACATTCTGATTGAGATGAAAGAACAGAGCTACTTACATTTCATGGGTTTTCAGTAAAGTCCTGCTGACACTGACAGTGCATTATGTTCTCTTTCACGGTGCTGCTCTCTACATGTCAGTTTTCTACACTCTGGAATTTTAATAAAATAGTAAATAATGCCAGCCAATTGGCTGCTTGCTTAAAATCTCAGCCAGCAGCCAAGAGGGTTTTGATTCTTGTTTGACTTTCACAGAATGGTCAGAAACAATTATCCTATGAGAAAAGAGCTGAAGCCTTGCAGCACTGAACAGGTGCAGAAAAACTATCCCTGGTCCAGACTGACATTTTTACTTATCTTCTATTTCAGTTTATTTTGAAATAATTGGGTTTTTTTGCACCAGAACCAAGCATAAATACCATTGCCATTCTTTTTACATGAGTTGAGGCACCGACTTTTTTAAGTTTCCCAATTTATTTTTCTTTTAACTCCTACATCTGCATTTTAATTCTGTCTTCTGTCACTGATGTTCAAGAGGAAGGTGACATCACTGAATTAGGTAATGGTGATACATGTTGAGGAGAGTGATGCAGATGGTAACTATCAGCTTTTTCTTGCAACTCCTTCTTGAATCCAAACTGCAAAGCCTGTGAAGGGATTTTGTTCAGTTCCATCACTCCAATCTCAGCTTTCTCAAGGAATGCTGCATCACATTGCAGCCTGCATGGAATTGTGGGGAGCATCATTGCCATATCCTGGATCCATGTAAATCTAGAAGAGAAGGAAGTTCTTGTCTCCAAGGTGACCAACATCCTTAACTCCCATTTCTTTTAGAATACTGTGGGATTAGTTGCCAGCAATACTGTATCAATTAGCAACAAATGGGGAGGTGAAAATTTTGGCATAGCAGAGCTCTGGGGTGCTGTGTTCTCCTGGGAACACACTTCAAGTTTATTACCACAAATGTGCTTTGTGTTGGATCTCTAGAATGCTAAATGCTACTAATTGTTTTATCAGAAAAATGCTGGAATTGAGCTGAATTTGTAGATGTCTGCACATTCAGTGGCAGTCTTGGGAGTTGTGTTTCATCCTGTTGAAACCCCATGAGTTCAGTGTATTACTGCTGTTATATTGACTGAAGGGTGCCATAGATAACAGCAGTAATTTCTCTTTCAGCCTTGTTTCCTATGTGAACTGATAGGATTTCTGATAATGTAGCTGGATTTGCTAATGCATGTTCTTATTTTACCGTGAAAATCACTTTTCTTTCTTCCCACATGGCACTACTAGCCAGACAATGTAGCTAGGAATTAATTTCTCCTGTGACCTGTGGAGCTGAAGACAAAGGAAGATGCTGGCTGAATGATAAGGACTTCCTCCCTTTGTGGCTGGTGGATCAAGAGGCATTGCATGTAGCCACCTTTGTGCCTCCTATTCAGTGTGAACACAAAGGTACCTGCTGTACAACTGCAGTCCTAATGTGCCAATGGAGAAGTGCTGTAGCTGCCTTGCTGCTTTACCAGGAGGCTGTACTTGGAGTATTCTTTATGAAACATGGTTGCCATCTGTGAGGTTAAGGAACTCTGTATTTTAGGTTTTTGGCAGCTAATAGTGTAGGAGATGCTGGAACTGGAGGGGTTTGGGAAGGCTACCAATGTGTCCCTGTCTTTGGAAGTGCCGTGGGAGGTACAGAAGTGTTCAGCAGCCTGTGTGTTCCATCTGCTTTTTCAGCTACAGCTCTGTGGCAGAGTCTGCAGGGGGTTCTCTGAAAGCTCCAGAGGCAGCATGAGGGATCTGCAAACTGGACCTGTTTGGGGCACCTGTTTCTCTGTCCAGGCATCTGGGCTGGATCTCCTGGGAGGAGTGCGCAGGATGTCACCTCCACTCCTGCACAGTGGGACCTTGTGGGGTCCTGGGCAGTCCCTGTGGCCAGGCAGGACCCCATGGCTACTTCAGAGTCCTTGTGGGAGGGTGTCTTTTGTTTCTTCTTTTTCCCACAGTGCCTTGAGCTCTTGAGTACAGTGTCTGTTGTGCAGAAGAACCTGAGTACTAGCACAGGCAGAGTTTGTATGAGCCCTGAAACGATAGGAAACATCCCATTCTTCTCTTGTATTTTTGTTATAGTTTTGTTCCATCTCTTGTAGTTGCAGATATGGGATAGCAAGTAAAGGTATTAAGGAAGTGATGCAAGGCACTGGGAGAGCCAAAGTACATTTAGCTTTTCTCATGCTTGCAATGCAAGTGACATATTAAGTGCATAACAATATTTGATTTACATTTCTCAAACACAGCCTGTCATTATCCATAAAAGAAATTTGAGTCTAGGACAGATGACAAGAAAACCTCAGAGAGCCAAAAGCTGACAGTCTCCAGTCTAGTACAGTCTGTCATAGCCAGGTCTGCTTCCCAAGTTCAGAGTTTTCTATTGTAGTTTTCTTGTCTCTGTACAAGAGAACCTGTTCACAAAGTGTGCATGCTTATCAGCCAGGCAAGTTCTGGGAGAAAAAAAAATGTGGGTAGACTGCACACCCTCAGTCCAGGTCACAGTGTGCTTTAGCCTCAGTGAGAAGGAGCTGGTGGATTGTTCCTTCAGGTGACAAGGATTTCAGAGCAGCCAATCTCACATCACTCTGCTCTTACACTGTCTGGGGTCTGGATGCAGTGTCATGGCAAACTGACATCACAGTGGTTTTCTGTAACTCTGGAGAGAACTCCAAAGCATCCCTGGTTTAATACCTACTGTTGTTGAAGCTCTCTACCTAAATATTCCTAATGAAAATGTTCTATCCATGCTTAGAAATGTCTGCTTTGGAGGGACCAAGAATGGAACAAGTTATGCATTAGCTGCATGTGTGCAAAGGAAGGAAGGAGGCTCTCTGTTCTAATCCAGCTGCTCAGAGCTCTCTTGCTGGTGCAGAAATGCTGGTTTGAGAGTGATTTGTGTATCCAAGGTTGAAACCAGATGTCTAAGAGGGGCACTGCCAGTGTTCTCATGTTCTTTACTGAAACTGGTTGCAGTATGTGGTAAGCAGGACCAAAACTCTAAATTAAATGTGAGAGCAGGGTCTTTTTTAGTTTTAAACCCATCTTATAGTGCATGTTAATGTTTCCTTGAAGGCAGTGATAGAGCCACAGTATAGATCATACACCTAAAGTCTGTCCTTGGTAAAACACCAATCACTCTATTAATTAGTGTGTGAGACATGCTTACTGACATTGAGGTGAGTTTTAAGAAAACCCCCCAAACTGTGGAATGGAGGACTGAGAAAATATTTTGTTTCTGATACGAGCAACTGGTTGGAAAACAAAGGTATGAAGGTTTGAAATTGCTTCTGAGGCATTCTGACTGTGAATGCTTTTTGCATAAATGTTTTATTGAAAGGCTTCTTCAGGCATGGTTGATCTTCAGTAGCACAGGCATAAAGCTCTTATTACCCCCAAATTACTGCATTTCATTTGACAAAATAGTTATAATCTACATGATGCTTTGCCACGTTCTGGATGTGCACCCCATCTTCTTCTCCAACTTGTTATTTAAACTGTACACTGAAAAACAAAATCAGTGTGGGGTGGTGTTACTACAGCATCTGGCATCTCAGTTACTGGCAGTACCATCCAAACATCACCAGTCACTTTCTGGTCTGGCAGGTTGGGTCCTCAGTCTTCAAGAGGTCTGCAAGGTCTCAGCTGACATGCTTTACAGCTCTTCCAGGTTCCAGGTACCCCACTTTCCCCTAGCAGTCTAGAGCAGGCCTGCTGACACAGCTCAGAAGATATTTTCCTGTCAGTGCTGAATCCTTATTAGCACATCATTGTGACTGCAAGGGATACTGGCTGGAGGCTTCTATTGGTTGCATGGCCAAGGGGATCTGTACAGGCTGCTCTGACCTGTGCATGGAAGCATGGGAGTCATGGTTTAGCTACTTTATTGTTATTTTCTCCTGTGTCTTCCTTTCTTGGATGTTTTTTTCCTAGGCAAAACACACAGTGTACTCAGAATAACTGTTCTGTTTCCAAAGTTATAAACAGTGTTTGAATATGAAATACATAAAAGTTGCTCTGTGGGTGTCTCTGGGATATTCTGGAAGCCGCTGGACCCTCCTGAAGTTCTCTGTGTTAATGTTCCTCTCCTGTGGGCTGTGCTTTGTTTCAGGATGTGGTGGCACCGAGGCGACAGTCCACAGCCATTGCCCTGCAGATTTTGGTGAGCCATTTGCTGGGAGATGCAGGCAGCCCATACCTCATTGGGATTGTAAGTGAATTCTCTCCTTACTGAGCTTTCCTTAGGGTAAAACATCCAGAAACTGAAATGCAGACACTCACAGAATCATAGGCACTATCTGATCCAAAACCAGAAATTACTCAATTTCTAGGACACAGAGATATTTTTCTAAATGTTTTTACTTGCATTAAGCACTTGGTCCTGTGATACTGCTTGTAGGTGTGAGTAGTTCTCTGCACTGTGTAGAAATTTATTTTAAATTTGCAGACTCATGTATTTTTCAAAAGACAGTGTCATGGGATTTGAGCACTTTCTGCTCAGTTTGTGAAGAGTTTCTTGGAAATTAATTCAATGTGTTAAAACCCAAGACTTAGTTCAAATCTTGAAGTTTGAAATTTTGCAATTAGTCAGTGGTCTCTTGAAAATCAGAACAGAAGTGGTACAATGTTGTCTTTAGATACTGCTTGAACTTTAAAGTTCTGGTCTCAAATCACCTTAACCCTGAATTCCCACCCTCCTTGAGATCTGATTTCTCTTCCCTTCCTACATTTACTTGATCTTAGGTGCTTCTGCACAAATCAGCCTCATACTGCTTTGTCTGTGCAGCTCATTCATTTTATTCCGGTGATCTGTGTCTGTCAGTCTCATTTCCTTCCTTCATTCACTTTAAGACACAGAAGCTAACAAAGCACCCATTTTGAGTTTTCTGCTTTATTTGACAAGGGAGATTGAATCCTTGCTGTTGATTTAAAGTTTAGTTTGTATGAAGGTTTATTTAAAGAATTTCACCCCAGTTAACAGTGTCAGGGTTAGACAGAGCCAACAATTCCTGACTGAGCTATGCCTGCCCAGCTGTTGCTGGCCCAGCCACACAGGAGGCTCTCCTTGTCTTTAAATTGGTGAAATTCTGGTGTATATTCTGTCTGACAGAGAAGAGATCCTCTCTCCCTGAGGGATTACCCCTGCTGACTTCTTGGTTTTTTTGGCAAGTGAAGAAACCACTTCACTTGTTGGTGTTAGGAAACTCCTGCTCTCACACTTACCTGACTGTATGTTTGTGGGAGCACAGCAACCAACATCCCTGTGGAAAATGGCTGAAATGGGATGCAAAAATCGGAGGTACCCCAAAAGCTGAAATATGTCTTGCTCATTTTCTTTGATTTAAGCTTTCTGCCTGAAAGATTGAACTGATTATGCCTCTTGCCCACTGCCCTTTGCCCTCTCTGGGGCACAGGCAGAACCGAGGCTTGGTGCTGTATCCTGCCTGTCACTGGGTGCAGGACCTGCAGGAGTCACCTTGAAGAGCAGCTCATCAAAAAGAGTGAAGACAAAAAAAAAAGCCTGTCCAGATGAGATTAATCTCAGATAAGCTTCACACAGAACAGAGGCAATAAATGCAGGAGTAAAAGCACTGTGTGTCCAAGGGGTTCCTATGGATTGAGCTCCCACATTGTCCTCTGGAATGTTCTGTGAACCCATACACCAACACTTCCCCTGACTGTTGCTTAAACACCAAATCTTCTGCTTTCATGTCCTGATAGTGTTTTTTAACCTGATTCAGCCAAACTTTTAGCTTAAAATCTGGCTGAAGAATCAGGGAATTTTCTTTTGCAGAGCCTGTTTTTCTTCCCTCTGCACTCCAGAGATTTTTTTTCACTAAGCATTTTAAAATTAAAGGCATTAGGTTTGTATCATAGCCATTATGCTTGCTGTAGTCCCTAGGTACCCATTTAGAGTTGATCTTCCTCTTATCTTCCTAAACTGTCATAAATAATCATAGAAATCCAGTAAAGGTTGAAGAGTCTTGTATTTATGCATTTCAAGTCACACAGTGTATTCTAACCATCAAGAACAAATGTGGGAATAAAAATGACTGCTTTCACCATTTATCTCTTTGTTTATGCTAAGAAGAGATTTCAAGTTCCTGGGTTAAGTGTTGAATCTTACTGAATTTCTGGAAATCAGATTTTCCTTCTGTCTACAAAAATAAAATTCATGTGTATAATTTATAGCCTTTGCAACCTCATTCTCCCACCAGTGCAAAAACCACCTGCCTGGTATTTTCTTCCTCCCACTTATTCATAATGTCACTCCATGACTCCTTAAGTGCCTTTTGGCTCAAAAGCAGACCCCACTTTCTCTTGGGTGAATTTCCATCTTTTCCCTGTCTCATGAGTGTTGTTGCTTGTGCCTGTATTGCTGCTTGACCCCCTGTTTCCATCCACTGGCTCTCAATAAGGGAGGCAGAAAGCTGCTGAATAAGATCAAGAAATGCTAAAGGTCACTGCCAAATGCCCATCCTGTGCTGGCAGTCTGGAGATGGGCTAGGAAATGGTAAAATATGTTTCCT
>PYHW01010663.1:2859546-2877904 GCA_013186435.1 Turdus rufiventris | reverse complement strand
CAGGGAGGCAGGTGCTGTGCCCTGGGCTGCGCTGCCATCTCTGCCTCTGTGCTGCTCTGCAGGCCTCCCGGGAAACGCTGCTTTCTGCGGTAAAATTGCTCAAGAGGAGGGATCTTAGGCAGCTGCTGAAGATGGAGGACCCGTGGTGCTTTGGCGAGCGTGTGGTAAGGACAGCCTGCAAGCCCCAGCCCCAGCCCCAGCCTGGAGAAACCCCTGCCCACGGTGCCCAGTCCAAGGGGCAGAGCCCACCCCGACCCTTCCCCGCCGCCGCTCTCTGCAGCTGGCCGAGGACAGGAGCCGAGCGGCCGAGCACCTGCAGCGGGCTCTGCCCTACCTGGAGAGCCCACAGGAGCGCCTGCGAGAGGCGGCCATCAGGTCCATCGGTGAGCCATGAGCCCGGGGTCTTGGTCCCTCCCTGCTCCATTGCAGCAGGATCTGGGCCAGGGGCCATGATAGACTTTGTGTTCCTAGGTATCGCTGGGATGCTCATGAGGGGGCAGCCACAAGAGCTGCATCTCATCTGTGAGGGTGAGTGAGGCCAGTGCAGTTTCAGTGGAAGCTGGCAGGAGAAGCTGCATTCCCTGCCCTGGCTGTGGAGGGCTCTGCTCCCTGCACACACGAGGGGTGGCGTGGGCAGAGCAGAGAGACCTTTCAGGGTTGGGAGGAGATTCATGGCCGGCACCTTCCAGCTGCTCCTTGCTGTCTCCTACTTCTTCAAGGCCAGGGCAAGAGCTGCGTGGGCTGGTCCTTTCAGGGCGTTTCCTCATTCTGACCATGGGTCTGTTCTCTCTTTCAGCTCTTCAAGCCCTTAACAGAGATGACAGCCCCTCCAACACAAACCTGATAGTTCAAGTCATGTTTGATGAAAGAGCTACATCACTAAATTCATGTTGTGGATCGGGACAACCGGGACAGTACCAGGTCCCAAGCAGGAGGAGACCACTTGGAGATCAGAGACCAGCTGGAGCTCCAGACACCTCTGATGCTGCGCACACCTGAGCTTTCCTGGAAGCTTGTGTAGTTCCCAGCCTTTCCTTCCTTCTTTACTGGTCCCCCCCTTCAGCCCCTCTTTTCCCTTTTCCTGTTTCCAGCTCTTCCCTCTGCTTTGCTTTCCATTAATAAACATTGCAACTTCTTCACTTTATTTGTATCTTTGTGGAGCTGAAGCAGACCAAAACCTGAGTCCTGGAGTACACAGGCCCCATCCTGCCATTCTTTTCTGCACTGCGTTTTGTGCGGAGGAACGTGGGCAGATCAGGCTGGAAAAGTCCCTGCCCTGAAGGTCTGGTTTCACAACATTGTGGAGTTAAAGGTCTTGCTGAGTACACTGAAGGTCAGCAGTAGGACAAAGACCCTGGATTTCAGAAGAGCCAACCTCAGTATTTTGTGCATCCGGCTGAAAGGGATGCCATGGCAAGCATCCACTGAGGGGAAAGGAGCTTGGAATACTGGAAGTTGTTCAAGAACAGCTTCCCTACAAAGGAAAAGGAAGAGGGCAGAACCAGAGACCACCCTGATTTACAGTGAGCTTTGGGTGTACTGAAAATGCAGCAAATGAAGCAGCAGCAGAGGTGAGGCTCAGATGTGTGACCATCCCACAGTACTGAGATCTGTCACGCAGTTCTGGTCCCCACAACTGAGGAATTGCAGCTCCTGCCTCATACACAGTCAGAAACCAAAGGGAGACCAACTAGAGGAGACTCCTTCCACTCTGTCTTGGGCATGGCTGCAAAACAGCCCTTGCTTCTTCCTCTACCTGAGTTTGGGGTCAGCAAACCCCAGAGTCAGAGCCAGGTCATGCTCTGTTGTCCAAAGACTCTTCAGAGCAGGCATGAGAAGTCCTCCATGCACAATGGTGAGTCCTAGAAGGTGCTTACAAGAGCATCTAACCCAAACCTACCCTTTTTCAGTTTAAATATGTGGTTTAATATGTGGTTTTCTCCAGCCAGAAAGAGCTCCTCTGGCTCTGTCAGTGCCTGTTCTGCTGTTTGGGCCACCTAATGTTGGGACAAAGAACTTGCACCAATTCCAGAGTCTGTAGTCACAATAAAGATGCTGAATTTGGGATTGATAACTTGATACAGTGACTATATAAGGCTAAGCTAGAGTCCTAAAACTCCTTTGATGCTGTGATGTTTGCTCAGCAGCTGAGAACTTGAGTACCATTGTAGTTTTGCTGTCAGCTCTGAGAATCACAGAATCCCCAAGCAGTTTGTGGTGGAAGGTATTTTAAAGATCCTGTAGCTCCAGTTGCCTGGCTATGGGCAAGACACCTTCCATTAGAATTGGACTAATCCATCTTTACCTTCCCCCCTCTGGATTTTGATCTAATGTGAAAATATCAGCTGGTTAAATGTTGTAGTTCACAGAACTAGGAACAGGAGTTTCCAAAGGGAACAGGAGTTTCCCAGTATCCCATCTAAACCCCCTGTAGTGATTCTGGTTTGCCAATTTGAAATTTCCCAGCCAACACACCAATTTATGTCATGGCTTTAGCATTGGTCAGTGCACCCACTAGAATTATTCACTCATTTCTTGCTGTGACATAGAATTAGGAGGAAGGCAAAACAGGCTCAAACTTTAAAAGGTACGAAGAAAAATTTTATTACTAAAAACTGTAAGGAAAAAAACTTTAAGAACACTCCTCCTTCCTCCCCCACAACTTTTCTTTTACACTGCCAATGTACAGAAAACCAATTAGTCAGGTTACCATTTAAAAAAAATGTTTTTCACCAATTCACCTGGAAGAGATTTCTCTCTTCAATGTATTGAGATTTCTACACAAAAAACAGTTTTCTTGTTGCCTCAATGTTATAGTGACCAGCTGCCCAGGAGAATACAAATCTGAGCACTGTGTAAAAATCCCTTCCTCATCAACTAACAGTTTTCCTACAACCATTACTGAGGACTATATCAACTTATGGGGCACACTTGAAGGATTGTAACAGTTCAAACAAAAGGTTTTCTTATCTTTGAAAACAGAGGGTTTCTTTTCTTCCCTGGGGGGCAGCAGGGCTTTTCATCTCTTCTTTATTAAACTTACAAAATCACAGCCATTTCAGTATCTGCTTACTCTAGCACCAATGCCTCTGCTTGTATCTACAGTTAAAACATTCACCCACCCCATAATCTCTCTGTGTTATAGGGAAACAAGAGTCTCTTCTCCATAGCATAAAAAAGGAGAATCACAATAATGCCATCAGAGCATAAACAGGGATAAAGCACTTTTATTTACACTTACTCAGTTTGTAAAATCACGAACAGACTGCCATCATTTAAAGTGCAAGCTACATGTCTTCTGAATAAACTGAAGGCATAACAGGCGCTGTGTAAGATAAAATACTGCCACCAGTAGTTATACAACTAACTACAAATGCCAGTAGTATAGTTCAAACCATGACCAGCTTAGTGTGTTACTTCCTCTTATGTATTACCAGCCAAAAACATATTCCATTGCTTTAGATACAATACTTTCATCTTTCCGAGGAGTTTGTCTGTCAGAAACCACCTAGAATGCAGGGAGAAAAACAAAAAGAGAAAATACACAGGATCAGTCAACACGCAGTTAATAGTTATTACACTAACCATTTATTTCTTCTCCTAAGCGCTACTATATTTTGACAAAATGTGTTTGAAATATTTTCAAAACAAGCCCTTAATCCCTGGAAAAGTGGCAAGTCATTAATTTAGTATTTTTTATTATTATTTTAGAGACTGGCCAGACTGAGCTTGTACTTGAACATCACAGACAGCAAAAGGTAAAAGCTAAGGTCACATTAAAGTTAATGTCTGTACAACCTCCCAGAGCTAAGGGGAGATAAAACAAAAACACAATTCTGCTTCCCCCAAAATACCTGATAGTCACTAGTGGAAGCCTTATATGCTGTTGCCAGAGGTCTCATTGTGGAAATCCTTGCAGTATTATTTGCAGGTGGTACTGGTGTGCCAACAGATTTTGTAGGTGGAGTGAAAATCGAAGACATTGAGGATGTAGAGCTTCTTTCCAAGTTTTCCATCACACTCTTAAATAGAAGGTTAATATAATGTAAACAAATACTGAAAAGCAGTATTCCAACCTTTATCATCTAAAATTATCTACTATTTAAATTTTTTTTGATAAAACATATTTGGATCCCGAAAGATAACAGGCATGTCAGTACAAAACATACAGGTACACATGACCATCAAGCACTTTCCTCACTGCAATCATTTACATGTTGAATTTTGCCATTGCAAAGTAGTGGAGGGTTGGAATCTGTTCACTGTCTGTACTAAATGTCAACCAAGCCCAAAACAATGTAGAGAAAATATATTGTATGACTTGGAGTAAACTTCAAGGATCCATTTCACAAGCTTATGTTTAGAAAGGAATGTAGAGTGGAAGAGGTAGCAAGTGACTTGATGGGAACCACAAGTTTCACAACAAACCAGAGAAAGGGCAGGTGTGAGAACAGGATTGGGATTTTCTTGCCAACAACTTTTCAGCCCAAAGTACTAAGATAAATTCAAGAGCCAGAGGCACATAATCACATAAAAAATAGAGAGGTACAATTAGGAGCAGCAACGGTCTTAATCTGCCATTAGGGATCCATTGCAGACCCTAAATGCCACAAATTCCAGTCAGGAAACGTATCTCGATTTCTCTTACATTATGGTTTCACTTCCTTGTCTTGTACAGCAATATAATTGTATGCATTGTAACTGCCAAGGAGCACAGAGATTGCCCATAAAATGATCCTTCTCAGCAGGAAATGTTGGCAAATAGTTAAGAAATTACTTAAGTAACAGACTATATCTATATAGATGAACTACCTACAATTTGCAATTACAAAAGAAAAAAAAAACAGTAAAGAGGTGAGGGAAAAATAAAAAGAAAGACCAAGAGTGCCTTATATTTAATTAAAAGCAACTATTAACTTACTTTATCTATACAGGGCTTGACACCAATCATGATAGATTCACCAAAAATTCTTCCATCTTTGCTTAAGGCTTTCCGGGCTTGAAGCTTCGACTGATACCGAATATGCATCCAGTTTCCTGTGTTGGACATCTGAATGAGAGTAAGTGAAAATTGTGAAATGTAGTTTTTCAGATGTTTAATTCACAGTGTTTTCTGACATAAGGGTCAAATTAAGACATACCACGTGCTTTAATATGTTTCCATACTGAGCAAACTGCAGTAGAATATAGGAAGCTGATGCTTGAGGAAATCTGAAAGACAGAAAAAAATACTCAAAAAATGATGAATAGTGTAAGAATTCAGGTGTTAAGATAAAACCCTATGAAGCATTTACAGAAATCCAGAAGAGACCACTATAATGACATCAGAAGCAATGACTTGAGAAATACCACCTTCTAGGCACTTTACCACACACCCCAACAGCACAATGGTGCCTTTCTAACTAGAAAAAATATTGTGTAGCTTAAGTTAAGATGCCTCACTGAAATGCATGTGAAATGTATGCTTTAAGCATAGCAGTATTTCCTGCAGCACATACCAGTGTCAGACAACATCAGTGCCCAAGCATTTTTCTCACCTGCTGTAAAGACTTGACCCAGGTTTTTCTGATCCTTTGGAAATCAACTTACCCAAATACAGTTACCCAGGTGTCATCAAGTTGATCTTCTGAAGTAAGGGAATCACCCTGAGTATAAAAAGGATCTAGCTGAGCAGGAGATAGAGTAGTCTTCTTAGGTTGCCCAATACTTGCAGGACTGAACACGCTTGAAGCTGTTAAATTGACATGGTATTGTTGAACAAGTTTCTTTTGCAAGACAGAGGTTTATAATAAAAGAATAAATTCAGTGTCAAGAGTTTGATGGGGATTTACTCACAGACAGAAAAAGTCAATCATAACTTCACATCTGTAAGCACACTAATGAGTTTTTATGACTGGCAACCTAGTGTTCTCTCTGACTTCGAAACACCAACAGCTTAATGCAGTTTCCAAATAGGAACAGGCCAACAGAATAAAGCTTAGCAAGGAGCCACCAGTTCATACACAAGATATCAAACCTTGTGAAGATGGAAGGCAATCCATCCATCTCAGCTTCTTCATTCAATTACCATCATGTCTGTGCTCAGTTCAACACCATATTTGAAACAAGGAACAAGAAAAGTTGCTTGAAACTCAGCCAGTCTCAGAATGAATAATTATTTCCTACTCATACCCATACACCTTTTGAAAAGCTAACAAATACACAACCTTTTCATAAACTAGCAAGGAACTGACATAGCTTGAACAGTGATGATTCTTCTGTATTAAAGAAAGCAGAAAGAAAAGAAAATAGAAATTTTGATAGGACATCTACCTGCTCCTGGAGTTGATGGCAGAATTCCAACTGATGGGCTCTGTGTAAAGCTGGCCTGCATTAATATACAGAAAGTAACAAATCATTCTTATTGATATACTGCTTGGATCAAGAGAGACTATTTTCAAGTGATTTGAACATCCAGGTAATAATATTAACTGTTTGTCTTAAGTTATTAATAACTTTTAAGAGTAAGAACAGATATTTGCAGTGTGTTTAATAAGTTTCCCAAGAGGTATTAATGAAAAGCTATTTGACAATATATTTGACATATGCTTTGTGAAACAAAGAACCCTTTAGTTCACCTTCTCAAAATAGTCATGTCACTATTGCTCCACTGTAATAATTCACACAGTCATGTGCATCCTGATGGGAAGCACAATAGTATCCTAAGTTCATCAGCATTTCCACTGCCTAAAGGGTTCAGAAATCATGGAAACTTAACCTTCACTTGTATGGAGACTATTATAGACTTACTTTCTTGCTCAACTATTTAGTGCATAGAAGGAAAGTATACTTTGAGTTTCAGATGGTAGTTGTTTTCTTTTTAACATAGGATTTCAACACCCAGAACAATTTTAGCCTATTTTTAGCCTGAATCATGGCATTTCTTAGATACAAGATTGAACAGCCTGGAGAACCTGCAGACCTAGCAACATATGTTCTGACAGCTGCTCAACATTTTCTGAAATTTAATATCCAGTCCTTTAAGACACAATAGGACTCTGTCCCTCACAGAGAACATCAGCGTTCAGAATAAACTTTTCAGAAGGCAACACTCGATAGAAAGCCTGTTCATTCTGTGAAGTGTTCTCCTTGCATCAGTGAAAAAGGACCTAGAAATGCTTGATTAGTCAGTTAAGCAGCAGAGTTTATTATAAAATTTACCTTGTAGAAATGTGAGTGTTCCTCCTTCAAAATTAACCCAACTGTCGACCCAAGCTTCAATTAGATATTTTACTCTGAAAAAAAATCCTTCTGTTTCTCTAAGTGCCTCTATTGCGTTCTACAAGCTAATGATAAAAACATGGAATTATTAAGGTTGGAAAAGATCTCTGAGATCACCATGTCCAAGCATTAAACACTGCCATCCTGACCACTAAACCATGTCCTTAAGCCACTTTCACAAACTTCTGAACACTTCCCTGGGTGCCCTGTTCCAATGCCTGACCACCCTTTTTCCTGATATCCAATCTAAACTTCTTCTGGTGTAACCTGAGGCCATTTTCTCTTGTCCTATTACTTGTTACCTGGGAGAAGAGACCAGCCTCCACCTTGCTTCAAGTTGTGAAAGGGTTCTTCTGACAATCAGCAGCCCAATAAATTTACAAGAAAGTGAAAAGCTGATACACAAACCCAAATTTGTATATACAAAACATAACTGAGGCGTGACTTGCATTTTTCACTTCCTACTGTACTGGAAATTGGCAATAACCGGGATTTGCTTCATGACCACAGCTCTTGTCTGGCCTAAACAGGAACACCAAACAACCCAGCATGATTTGAAGGGTCACCAGTTATTTTGGTACAGTAATTTATACACTAAGTTTGAGAACTCACTGAGGCAGTAAGCTGCCTCACAGCTTTACTGCTAAGAACAGGACAGTACCAAAGACACTTACTGGTCTTCTTGAGGATAGAGGTGTTGATCCAAGCCCAGGACTAGATAACTCATCATAAATGCTTCTCACTGGTGGAGCACCACCTTTATCTTTATGAGAAGGGACTACTGGTTGGGGGGGAGACCCTCCTGCAATTCAAAGGAACAAAAGAAGAGCATGAGAAAACTCGTAATTTTGCTTTGGTGCCGCTTGTTCTTCAAACTTCAATAATAAATAGAGCCATGCTGTCATGGTGGTTGCTGTTGAGACTGTTGATTGTTTGACTGGAGGTTTGCAAAACCACCTGTCCTACCAAACTGTTCAGGTTTGAATGTTCTAGGTAGGAGCATCATGTGCCTCAAACAGCATCCTACAGAAATACCATTTAGAACTTTCAGACCTCTTATTAACCCATTCTATTCACATTTCTTTCTTTGAAGTTCAGAGCATGGCTGTATCTTTCAATTTTAAGCCAGTCCAGAAATCTCTTTTAATTGTTTCAGACTAACTTGCTTATAGCACAGATGCAAAAGCAAGATTTTTAAAATTTAAAAATTTATATATTATTTGTACATGTTAAAGAACCATAGCAAAATGCACAGAGACATTGCACATTACTGTCACATTCCCTCTACCTAAATTCCTTGGCTTCCCATCTAATTTCATATTAAATAAAAATGTCAGCTCTTTAGAGCAGTGATTAGCTTGTATATAGACAGGATGAAGTGAAACCAGCTGCCCTCCCATTTTGTAAACTTTGGGACTTCCAGTATAACAGAGAATTAAACTCTTGGAAGAACCTGACATATCTTAACACTTTGTGTGGATTTACCCCAGGGAAAAAAATGTAGTTTGCGTCAAGTTTTCACTTGCAAAACATTGGGAAACCAAGCTTTTCCAAAGTACTCTTCAATCCTAAATTCTGAGCTTCAAGACTCCACTCTGAACTTTTTAACACAAACAGGAACTGCTACTGTTACATGGAATAATGTGCACTGTGCAAAGCACTCTCCCATCAAGTTTAAGTGATGTACTTGATCACTCCCTTCGGAAAGTCTGTGTTGGTATCTTACTGGCTCCCCTTTTCCTAAAATTGATACTCTGAGGCTTTTAAACCCATTAAAAAACGATTTGGTGAAATGCATACGATTACTTTCAATTTCATAAATATTTTCTTAAGAGGTTTGTTCCCAGTACATCTGGGCAGGCAGACAAGAGCAGGAAGCAGAAGACCAACAAACCTCCAATTATGGAACATTTTAAGTTGGAAGGGACCTAGAAAGGTCATCGAGTCCAATCTGGCCTGACATTCAAAGAAGAGAATATTTTATTAAGAGAAATTCTGGCAGTACCTAAATCCTCAATTTCTCCTTCAAAATGACTAGCATATTAACACCATCAGGTACTAAATTAAGACAAGTGATTTAGTTGGCATAATTTTACAAAATAATTTAACAAAATCCAAAATCACCCACAACATGTCAACCACTCACTTATTCTTCTCAGAAAACAGATGTACAACACTAACATGGAAACCCATGCTTAACAAGAACTTTTCCTAGTGTGATTAATGAATGTTGAAGATAAATGAGCATCTACAGCTAGGAAAAGTCACTACTCCAGTCCAATGACAGCAGACATCAAGACTTTAGCTACAACCACTAGATACTAATTAAGAAGTATATTTTCAGTTTTTCTCCACCCAGCTTTTATAAATTTGACAATCTGTAAGTGACCTCTTAGAATTTAAAGAAATAAAAAGATTTCTGGAAAGAAATCAGCAGTTTGCACAAGCTGCATTTAGTTTGCCAGCAGATATGTTTTCAACATTGATGTTTGTGTAATTGACTTGTAAAAGTCATATAAATTGATTTTGGATTAGGAGAGGTCCATGTTACCTTCCTTTTGAAACAAACTTTCCCTGATACCAAAACTATCACATTTAAAACATTTATTATAATTGAATACACTGAGTTCACCACTTATCCAATCAGTGGAGTTCGCTATAGAAAGACATAAAACTACAAGGATTCAAATCTGCAAGAGTCACGTAGAATAAAGAGACAAACCAATTTTTTGCTTTCAGGACAATTTTGCAACATGTAACAAACTCTGACCTGCAAGTAGTGGAGACCTTGTTTCCATCACTCCAACAGAAGGGCCGTACAAAGCCCGCGGCTGCGGAGTCACTGGGGCAGGTAAGTCACCCATCAAAAACCCAGGCAGGAATTGAGCGCTAGTTCCTTGTTTGGGGGATGTCGGGGAGCCAAGAGTCATCGGTTCAGCTCCTGAAAACAACATTTTCAAATATCACAAGTAAGTTTTTTCCACTGTGGGCTCTAGTAAAGAGGCATAGCACAAGATACAGTAAGGAGTTAGTAATACAGAACTCTAGAATTGTTAGGGTTTGAATGGGACCTGTGATCATCCGCTCCAAAGGCAGGGTCACCAAGAGCAGGCACACAGAAAAAACCTCTCCAGATGGGTTAGGAATGGTTTCAGAAAGGAGACTCCACAACCCCCCAGCGTAAAGGAGTTTTCCTCATGCTGAGACAGAACTCCCTGTGTTTGGTTCATGTTCAATGCTCCCCGCCCGCTCGCTGGGCAGCACCGACAGGAGCGCGGCACCATCCCCTCAGGACCCGCCTTGGAGACATCCACATGCATTGCCGAGATCGAAGGCGGCTTTACACGCCACAAGCTCGCGTTTTTCGCGGTTACACAGCGATTTAACGCAGCTCTGCCCTGCTGCCCGCGGCGCTAACCCGCCCCGTGTGGCGTTCTCGGCACACCCACACAGCCCTGCAGCGAGGGGCAGCGGGGCCCAGCCCAGCCCAGCCCAGCCCGGCCCGGCCCGGCCCGGAGTGCTGCGGTGAGGGGATGCCGCGGGCCGGCTCACCTGCGGGCTGCAGCTCCATGGCGAAGGCGGCCATGTCGGCCCGGATGGCGGGAAAGAGGCGGCGGCCGCGACTCCGCGGAGCGCGTTCAAACGGCACCGAGCTTCCTGCGGCCGTCACTTCCGAGCCGGCCCCGGACATGGTGTCAGGAATGGGGGCGGGACGGGCCTGCCAGCCCGGGAGCGGCTTGTGCCCTCAGCGCCCCTTGGCAACCGGGGCCTCCGGGAAGGGCCTGGTGTGAGCAGAGCTGGGGGAGCCGCGGTTACCTCACAAGGGCTGAGAACCCGCAGCAGCCTCCGCAGGGAAAGAGCCGCCGGTTCTGGCCCGCACCGCAGCCACGCGTCCCTCACAGCGCCGGGAGCTGGGCCCATGGGCACGGGGGATCCGATGCACTGATCCCCGCATTGATGTTTAGCATACAGTCACGGGATGGGATCTTAAAGCCCCTTCCGCTATGGCAGGTTGCTCCAAGCCCTGTCCAGCCTGGCCTTGGACATTTGCAGGGATGACACTCAGCTCCTCTGAGCCTCCCCTCCCTCAGTGTAAATAATCTAATCTCAACCTGCTCCCCCTCTTTGAACCCATTCCCCCTTACCTGTCACTACGTGTTCTTGAGCTTGAGCAATTAATACTGGGAACAATGGTGTACTACAGTTCAAACTACTGGTGCAGGTCAGAATGCCACCCTTCAAACCAAATCACTTCAGCACGCAATTTATCCAAACACAGTGTTCTCTTTATTTTGTTGTGTATTAATATATCAAATCATTAAGAGCTGGCACGAAGGCCACAAAATACTGTTAAAATCTTGTAGAGTTGTTTTTTTTTAAAGTATGACATATTAAGGCAGTAATTTCAGCCTGGGATCACAATTACCAAAATTACAGACCCTATAATGTCTGTTCTTTACATGTGATGCGGAATGGAGTGAGGGGGACAGCACGTGAGGACCAGATGTGAAGAAAAGACAGTAGCATGGGCAGAGACAGATCATTATCAACATTTTTCGTGTCTCTACTGAAATGATTTACAGGAAAAAAAACCCCGCTAGTTGCAAGACTGGACTCGTCATGTTAGTGCAAATCAGATCACTACTAGATGAGAAACAATATAAATACACGAAGCATTAAAACTTCCCATACATTTTGAGCATCCTCAAAAGACCATTGTTTTAATTTAAAAAAAAAAAGAAAATTAATGGCTGGCTAGTCCACAAAATTCAACAGTATCTTCTGTAGTTGCAATATAATTTTAAAATCCAATATCAAGGTAATTCATTATATGAACATTTTGTTATCGAGATTTTACAACCAACTAGGAATGCACAGATTTGGAAGGAAAGCAACTTATCTCAGTTATTTTACTTCCTTTCTCAATTGCCTGCATTTTCTGATGGTTCAGTAAGCAAATTACCATTCTATTGTTTTCTAATATTTCAAGGAAAATTATCTTTTTATTAGTGCTCAGGTTTTAGGCAAAACTTCTCTGAAGTCAGTACACCATTTGGCCTTTTGGTAACGTGCTGGAAAAAAAAACAGGGTCAAAGGAGGGTAAGAAAAAATATATAAAGACTTGAAAATGCACATGTAAAAGGGGATTTCAAAACGACAGATGAAAGTACATCCAACAGTTCCTGTATAGTCAAAAGAGGTTGCTTCACTTCTCCCTTTGGATCAGTCATGACTGTTTATGCTCCCATTTGCCTTTACAATCTGTTCTTGGTACTTGTGAAGCTGCTCCATGAAGCCAGGATTTGGACAAGCTGCAGGCCTTGCGTTTTTCACCACGGAAAAGGCTCTGGCAAAGCTCAGTCTTTCTGAATTCATTAGAAAACCAATGACTATAGCTGCTGCACGGGAGACTCCTGCATTGCAGTGAACCAGAACCACGCCATCCTCCAAGAAAAAATGAAACATCAATTGGGATATCCGTTAGGTAGATGACAAGTGTAAGAAACTTTATATATAAAATTCTTGTAAGACTTACTGAAAGCTCCTTGCTGAGCTCAAAGCAAATATTTACACATATAAATGAGTCCAAACACAGATATAAACATGAAATTAAGTATTTTTCTACCCAAAATGCTTTATTATTACCAAATTTGTCAAACCTAATTCATACCACAGTACTAAAACACATCATCTTTCTTTCTTCCTGAGGCCTTACAGCAGCCCATTCACGTAAAAACCAAATTAACTGGGACACTTGGGATGCTAAAGTATCTGATCTAATTGGGTGCCAATTTTGAAATAGATTTTATTTGCAATATGGAAAGGAACTTGACAGTATCTTGTTAAAGGTTACAAACATAACAAAGCAAACAGCTAAGCACAGAGGCAGATTTTAGAACATCTTGTAGTTCCAGTTGCATGTTTCTTGTGTACTCTGCAGGGAAGATTCTGGGATCATGCATGGGAACAGAAAAATTAGAAAAGATGTCTGATTTGAAAAAGATCTCTTCCTTCCCATCGCACCACTGGTACAACTAAAGCCCCTTCACTGGGAACTAGGGTGCAAAATCCAAATCTACTCAACTTCCCATAAATTCACAAATTCTTCTTTGGGGCTTTGAATTCAACCCCAGAATTTTTAATTCAATGGCATATCCTGAATTATATATAAAATTAATTGGTTTTATCCTACTTAAACATTTCCCACACAACCTTTGAGACCCCTGAGAAGCTCTTTATAGACACTGGAAGTTTTGTTAAGAAATAACAAACCCAAATGAACGCAAAGACAACTAGACAATCCAGCATGTCTTAAGCAATGTTTGCAAGGCCCAGGCTAAGTGATGCTGTCATGTCTGCGTGTCAGATTATGACCTGGAAAAGCCCCAGTCCAAGCTGTCCATCAAATGCCCCTTTGACACAAAAAGAAACCACTAAACCCCCAGCACTTCCACATTCTGAATGAAAATACTGAAAGATGACATGAAGTGCTCAGATACTTGAGGCTAAACAAAACTGTTCTAGATATAAATAGCCTGTTCTGTCTGCCCTTAACAGGCACAAGTTACTTAATGGCAATTTTACCCAGAGACAAAAAGGTCTTTTAAGCACCAGGATTCCTTTCCAGGAACTTAACAGTTTATGTTACAGATTTGGGAGCTACAATTATCTGGTACTTTCCTAGACACAGAGACCAGAAAATGGTTCCTGCTCCAAAAATCTTACAATTTAAATAACAAGACAAAGAAGTATGAAATGGAGCATTATTATCCTTGTTGGAGAAATTCCAAGCAGAGGCACTAAGGGTAACAATTTTTCTTTTCCTTTATACAGTTCATACTGTATTTCCCTCTTTCACCTTTAAGCCTGATGTATCTTTTTAAATAACTGGTTTGTTTCACAATGCCAAAAATTATATAGTGATACCCATGAATCCTGAAAATTATTGAACATTAATGAATCTGGGCCATAATATTAAACCAACTTTAATAATGAGAATATTTATCTTGCCTTGCCAAAGCCCATTGTTTACAATCCATACAAAAATGAATTTGGTATGTCATTCTTAACTAATTTGTAGTAGCTATGAATACAGAATAAAAGTGAGAAACAGACCACAGACAGGAAATTAATCTCTATTTACCAAGAACTCCTTGCTCTGATCCTGATACCCTAAGTTTTCCTGCCCAGAAATGGTCTGTGGTATTGCAAGAATCATGTAAGATTCAAGACCAATTGTGGGGTTTTTAAAAATTTTTAGAGAGAGAGAAATAAAATCACCTTCCACCAACAGAAAAGATGATTATACAATAGTTATATACAATGGGCAAAAAGCCTCATCAAGGAAAGAAATTTAAATGAAGCATAAAGTTTTTAGTGGAGTTGAAGGCTAACATAATTCCTTAGGGATCCACTTTACTTTGCAGTGAAATGGAGGCTTTTTCCTTAGGAAAGGCAGGGGGAGGAATAAGGAGCAATGTTCATGAACAAGCAAAGATTTTCTCTTTGGAAACACAAGGCTTCAGAAGTTTTATTATTAGCTATTAAACATATTAAAAAGTATCCCTCATTCACAGTATTATGACTTGCCATGGGTCACTGAACATGTCATGGAAAACCTGCCTGCCAAGTTGGAGCCTAGAAGAAAAGCTGAGCTCTGATCAGTATCAGAAATCGTACCATGATGTCTAGAGACTTGAGCCATGACAGTTTTAGAAACATGAATCCTGTTACAAGTACCCAGCTGGCAATGACTTACAGAACAGTGCAGGCTTCACTAGCATCCTCAAATTCACATGCTCTCATACTTCCTTCGTGGAGTTAACTACGTTCTAGAAAGAATTTCTCATATTTTATGTTCTCTCGCCAGTGACCATCTCTTCCTCCCCCGTTTTAGGATATGAAACAGTAGTATCTCTATTGTTACTTAAACAGAAGAGCACTTCATGATACAATTTATAAACTCTTTTAACTATTTTGGCAAAGCAAATAAAGTCATTCAAACCACCCAGAGATCTGTCTCTGTATACCACTATCATGTGCTTTTTGAACTGATCCTGGAGAACAGCTATTCTACCAATTACCTTCTCTTTCATCCACCTCTTCCATCAGAAAACTACAAATGTTGTGAAAGTTTTCCTGTAAACTCCTCAACCTACAAAATAGTAACTGAGATATAAACACCAGAGGCAGAAAGCAAAATTTTGCATTTGTGAATGGCAACTCTCTTTTAGAAATGAACTGGAAACTGTAATTAGAAACCTTGAAAAGGTAATTTAGTGACAATACGTTATCACATAGCTTGTAAATTATAAATGAGAGAAGGAAAGAACACTGCGACACAAAGAAAACTGGGGCAAGATCATCTTTTATCCCAATCTGCATAAACCATGACCCTGGGAGATATGGTAGAATAACATGTTTGGTTGGTGAGTTATAGTTTAGATACCAAAACAATGGTTGTTGTGAATTACACAGTAAGCCTGAATTTAACAGCTCTGAGTCGGGCATGTTCCTGGCCACAGGTAACTCTGCCAAGCAACCCCAGAAGGGTTTTTCAGCCTATTTTCTATGTCACATCCTTTTAGGGTTTTGTGAGCAGTTAAATCACTTTTGGCTCCAGGACTACTAATACATTTTCTGATATTCTTGGTCTGTATGTGGATTCACAGCATCTTCATTGAGCACCTGCTCTGGTGGGAGGTGTCCGTGCCCATGGCAAGGGGTTGGAGCTAGATAATCTTTAAGATCCCATCCAACCCAAAGTATTCAATGATTCTATAATGAATAGCACAAGGATGGTGAACAGCTGATGATAAACCACACAGATCTGTAAAAGCCCTGTTTCTTGCTTCTAATCCAGGTAGGTTTCTAATCTTAAACAACATCCCCAATAGATAAATAAATTTTCTTCATTTCTTTCTGTCAGGGGTAGTGACTTGGATTTAGGATGCAATTGTGTAATCTAAAGTCAAGCCCTGGTCAGAATGTATTGAAGGAGCATTTCTGTGAAACTCAAGACAGTCATTCTGAAAAAGCAATACTGGAGGGAATGAAGATCAACAGCAGTGCCATGTCTCTAGGAATGCCTAGAAATTACTTGGATTTTCTATTTAAAATTTAGAAAGACAATGGCAAAACTATTAATTTGGTACCATATCTTCTTTTAACAAAAGAAGCTGCTTTAGTTCTTAAGTAGTGTTATAAATAAACTAAACAGGGTAACTACTGACATTAATTATGGATATACCGTACCTGGATCCTGGCTTTCTCAATAAACTCAAAACATTCAGGGAAATAGGAGGTAATATCAGTTTCTGGGAGGTCCAGAATAGAAATGGTCTTGTATATAAAGTCATTAAGGAAGGCATTTTGGACTCCATATGCCACATTTAGAACATGAGTGACCTAAGTCAAAAAAATAAAAGAAAGAAAAAGGCATTTTCTGAAGATAGCAGGCAAAACAAGCAGTAACAGGTAAATTAATCTTCAGGCATACACAGACTCTACTTACACTGATGCAATGTTCAGTTTTACATACATATGTTATCTATGGTATGCTTTTCTCCAAGCAAAGTTTCAAAGTGTGCTGAAACATACTGTGATAAATCTCAGGGGTTTTCTGAGAGGAACTGGAAAGATCAGTGCTCAAAAACAGACTAAAAATGGATTTTCAACAGGAAAGGGAGTTTTCATCACATGGTTGGAAAATAGAAAGTAATAGGAATGAGGGCACAGACCACCCAACAATCACCCCAATTTCAGCGTGCTCTAACCCATCAGCTTAACATTCCTTCTGCTTAGTTACCAGAAACATTTGCTGAAGCAGAAGGATTTCAGAGTAAACTACACTTGCTCTTGGCAGGTGACACCACCTCTCGCCTCCTGCCATCTCTGCTCTGTCCAGGCTACAGCCAGGTTGTGGGTTATTTAAGGTTACAGTAAAGTGACATTTAGATGGCACCAGATGCCAGCCTGGTGCATGGCCTGTCCTGCAGAACCACCACTGTCCAAAGGCTTTATCACCCCATCACTGCAACAGAAGAGTAAAAAGACAACATTTTGGGACAGACTTAGAGAAGCTTCTTTGTTTTTCTAGTTCCATCAATCCACATAAGGCAAGGGGGAATGGTGCTGCTTACTGTCTGAAGTGGGAATGCATAAACCAGTGTAGGAATCTGTTCCATTTAACAGCTCTAAACAATCATCCCTCTTGCAGGGAAGCAAGATTCTTTTCAGTCGTACCTAGCAATGAGGATGAGGAGCAATTGCCAAGAAGTTTCACCTCAGCATGAGAAGAACTTCTTTAGATTGAGGACGGCCAAGCACTGGAACAGGTGCCCAGGAAGGTCACAGAGTGTCCCTGTCTGGAGACATTCCAAACCCACCTGGACACGTTCCTGTTTCACGTGCTCTGGGTGACCCTGCCTTGCCAGGGGGTTTGGACTAGATTATCTCCACAAGTCCCTTGCAAGATTCTGGGATTCTCTGAAAGCATTTCAGCTTCTCGTGAAGCCAACAGAAACCCATCCACCTGCAAATGGAGCAGCCTTTAGAAAACGCAAGTGGGATACAGTTTTCCTCAGATTCGCCGGAGACTATTTTAGGAATTTTAACTCGGGGGAGAAGCGCACTGCACGCATTACTCGGGACACATCCGTACGTGTGGTGTAACGCTACCTTGTGTTTTCTCATGGTCTCCAGGTCGTGAGCAGCATCCTGCGAGCCTACGGAGAGAGACAGAGATTGCTGCGCTGAGCCCCCGCCCGGCCCCTCTCGGTGCCCGCCTTGCCCAGCCGCACTCACCCAGCAGCAGCCAGGGCTTCACCACTCCGACCTGCAGGTCCGCGCTCAGATCCTGCACGAATCCTCCGCCGGGCGCCTCCTCCTCCTCCTCCTCCATGTGCAGGCAGGCGCCGCGCCACGTCTCGATGATCCTGCGGCCGGTCAGCGTGGTCACTCGGGTGCGCTGCTTGCGCAGGTTGGCCCTGGAGAAGCTGCGGATCTCCTGGGCGAGGGAGTGCATGGCGCGACTGCCGGCACGGCTCGGCTCGGCTCGGCTCGGCTCGGCTCGGCTCCGCTCGGCTCCGCTCCGCTC
>PYHW01010663.1:2801088-2859393 GCA_013186435.1 Turdus rufiventris | reverse complement strand
CTAATTGGGACCCGCTTGTCGGGAAGCATGGGAAAACATTGTAAAGAGCTAAATGGAAAATGTTAGAATTAAATAATTTTTTTTTCAGAGTTGTTTGGCTAGTGACCAAAGACAAAACAAAATCAGCTTCTTATGTTTACCAAAAGGCGAAATGAAGAAAAGGGAGCCAAGGTGAGGCTGCTTCCGCCTTATTCCCAAACGAGTTAATGCCTACGTTTTCATGTGCTCTCTGTAGTGCACCATTTGTGTGTTACACAGCCATAGAATCCCAGCATGGTTTGGGTTGGAAGGGTCCTTAAAGATGATCTCATTCCAACCCCCCTGCCATGTGCATGGACACCTTCCATTAGACCAGGTTGTTTCAAGCCCCATCCTGGCTTCCAATGCTTCCAGAGATGAGGAATCTATAGCTTCTCTGAGCAACCTGTTCCAGTGCCTCACCACCCCCTCCACGGTGGTGAAGGAAGAATTCTGTAAAGAATCTATTCCAGATATCTATTTCCCCTCCTTCATTTTGAACCAATTCTTTCTTGTAATATCACTGAGGTTCCCGATAAAGAACCCCTCTTCTTTGTAGGTCCCTTCAGATAATGGAAGCTTAATAGGTGTGTGAAATGTTTGTTTGCAAAGTTAGATGGTGACACTGCTAACTTAAATTCTGCCCAAAATACATTTCAATTTGCTAACAATCGTCTGTGCTGGCTTATAGAATAAGGACATGTTGCGACAGTACATCTCTTGTAATATTCCTCAAATTTACGCTGGAGGGATATGATGACTCTGAAAAGATCCTCCTGATAGCTCCCAGAGTGCAGTACAGACCAAAGGCAACTTAGGTCCATGTAGAGAGGTCTACAAATGCTTTGGCAATTCGAGAAGCAGAGAATGCTTTTAGGAACTGCAAGAGCATCAATTATTTCTGGGAATGCCAGAGGCAGTTTTCTAACAGGAATGAGACACAAAAGCAAGGTAATTTAAAAAAGGCAGAATATCCCACACACTATCTGCAGAAGCTGGAATATAAACTAAGATAAAATCAAAGATGATGCTTAGTGTAGAGAGAGGAACAGAGATTTGGGCTGGATCAGAGGTTAGGATGACAAAGGCACCTTGAACTACAGGGGAGAGGTTTTGTAACATTCTGCATGGTAAATAGGTGGCTTCTCTGAAAGCAGATGTGGCAAATGGGTGTTTGTTTTTTTTTGTTCCCCATTGCTACAAATGGACTATGCTTCATAGCATTAACTTAAAACAATAATGATGCAGAAGTTGATTGATTTGTTTTTGGTTAAGGCCTTACCAGTTATTTTGATGAAGTTGATCAGAGAGGAAGCGATGGAGAGCTTTAGGTCTGTGGCCCCAGCCAGCAATCACATAGAATTTCATGGCTGTTTTCAGGCTGTATTGGCTCACTGCAGCTGCCTCTGTGAAAGACAAGGATATCAGGGTATCTTGGAAGGGTTAAAAGCATTGTGCCTAGGCACACTTGGGCAAGAGTATACAATTCTGCATTGTAACCAATATAGAAGCTGGATGAAACTTGGCAAGAAATAGAGAACTAAGCTTGCAAAGAGTGGAGGAGGAAGCTTGCTAAAACCAGTGAAGAAGTTGCTGAAACAGCTAACAAGAGGCTGTGCAGAAAAGAGAAAGGTGAAAAGGAGAAAGGTGAAAAGGGCACGGTGATGAAGACCAGCCTTCATCAGGGAACCACCGAGGAAGACGCGGAGCCTTCCTCAGTGCCACCACCAGGGTGACCGAGCCTGCACTTTGCGTATGCTAATGAAAACGGTGAGATTGAAGAAATAATTTACATCACCACACTTTATCCCGCTTCTTGGACTTTGTCTCGGAGGTGACTCCTGGCCCGGGTTGCGGTAATTCAGCCTCGTGTCAGGAAATTTTTGCAAAGCCTTAGGAAAATTTGCTTGCGGACAAGCGCCAGCATCCTCCCTTGGAGTAACCAGGTGCTTTGTAGCCACTTCTGGCCTGTGTGAGCATGGCGTGTGCTGTGTAAGCATTTGCAAGGCTAAGACAAATCCGTAAGACACTCACAATTAAACTTAATGATACGTCTAGGTGTTGTTCCTTGATTTTCGAGGAGGAAGATGCAACAGGCGCGGATGCAGAAAGGCAGCTGACTCCAAAGGAATGGATTCACTTTCTGCCAGGGATGTTGGTCCTTGTTGTAATTGCCTCAAACACCAGGGGTCCCTACTGGCCAAAAAACTCTGTGCGGCCCTTTTCTCTCTGAAATCCAAACACACTGCAGATGTTTACATGCAGAATTATTATCTTATTATTTTCTGTGTCCGTTCATGTCATAAGCATTAGATACAGCTTGAATATTCATAGACACGACTTTTAAAGCAGGCATTTCCATGTTGATGTCAAGTTGTTAATACTGTTCATTACAGAAGGGATAGGAGGGAAGATAATTGTGAATTAGAGTTTAAAACTGGGATTTCAGTTCCCAGATGATTTCCTATATTCCTCTTGATGCTTTGCTGAGAGTGGAAGACTTCTCTAAAGGTGTGGCAGGAGCTGGATGCTTTCTCTGCTTCCTTGACTGAATGTATTGATGGTATTTCTGGATCTTCAGGTTTTGAATAAGCTACATATCAATGCAAATGTGGTAGTTTTAAGTTATTTTTAATGTTATGATTCTTCTGTTTTGTCTGTCGAGAAATTCAGCAGAACCTGTTCTATGGGTATAAACTAAGAAATGTGTACTGTAATTACTAATTATTACAAAAAGCAACTTGTACATATTCAAAGAGCTCATATGGCAAGTACATCATCTCCCTGCTGTATCTATTTCCTTCCACTATTATTTTTGGTCTAGGTACTGCCTGTACTTATTGATGCAAAAGAGTTGGCTTTTATCAGAGAAGTGATAACCAGACATTCCAAATAGCTGACTTTGAAAAACCAGCCTTGCACTCTGAAAAATGCACATTAGAGGATTGAGCTAGATTGTAAAATGCACTGAAAATTGACAGTTGATTCTTAGGCTGGTAATTTAACTGAAGTGGAGAACTGAACCCTAATTAGTACACTAATTACATCACATTTCAAACTGCATTTACCAGATGACTTTGAGGAATAAGAAAAATGGGGGAGAAAATCAAACTATTGTCAGCTAAAATCTAACTCTAATAATGCCTCCGCTTCAGACTCTGTGTTCCTTGGTTGAAAATAACAGAGAAGTTGAAAATAACTCTGTGCACCAGTTGGTGACTGGATGACTGTGAATCATTAGTGTAGTGTGGTGATGAGAAATGCAAGTGTGACAGTGAAATGCATGAGGAGGTATTTAAAACAGAGAGAGGGAAATAACAATGCCATTGTATGAATGCTTTTTGGAAGTGCATTGTGGGGATGACAGTATTCAGGAAAGTTGATCTCATACTTGAAACAGTGCAAAGAATGGTTTAAAGCTTAAATTGCACTGCATATGTCAGACTTTCACCAAAGCATTCTGTGGCACATGGGCTCCTTGGGACAGGCAGCTCCTGTCCGTGATGACCTGGGCAGCAGTAGCTGTCCAGACACGATGCCTACTCCTGTTGGCTTCTCCCTTTCTGAAGCAGTTAGGAGTCACAAGCTCAGGATCATTCACACCCTGAGCAACAGGGCAAGGTAGTGCATGGGAGGATGGCTGGAGTATGACATGCTCCCACTTCCCTTCAGTGGCCTGTCTGTGCAGACATGATCTTGAAATGTTATTTTATGAGGAATAATGAATTTATAGCAAGGCCTCTTCCAGAATTTAATATAGTGAAGAGTGAGAAGTCCACAAGAATTCTCAGTTTTGTGTACTAGTTCATTGCTGAGGTGAACTCTGCAGGCCGAAGAAATTTTAAGCCTGTCAATTATTGTGAGTTTTGGGGTTTTTTCCTAGGATGGCAGGAATAAGGGATGAAAGTAGGGACAGGTTAAGTACATAGCATTTTAAATGCTGTAGTAGTTGGGCTAAATGGGAAGCAGGACCACGCTGAAGGCTGTGTACAGGAAGCTAACAGGGCATCCCTGCACAAAGTGCTGCAGTTACACATACTGTGACCTGGTTGTTAGTGAGCTAAGCTTTGCAGGGAGGTGTTAGTTTGTTCTGAATTTCTGGATCTGCCAGTTTGTAACACGTTGGAAGTGCTAGACCCTATTCGCTAAACAAAGTGCAGTTACTCGTGTGTGGAACAGGGTGAAGCCAGAGGTGATGGGAGTCATCTGTATGTATTTTTGTGCTTTGTTTCTTCATCAGTATGGTGCTCATGTACTGTTGCAGAGAGTTTTCCACTGTAAGGGGAAGTATATATCCTCAGCACACATTTACATATTCCTGTATTCCTTTGGCATGCAAATCAAAGCACCCATTAAAGCCATGTTGCTCATGTATGCTGCATCATTCTCGACCAGCTTTATCCATCCAGTGTGTTAGGTAAGAGCAGATGATGCAGCTTTGTCAAGCCCAGAAACAGAGTCAGTTCCTCAACTCTTTGGAGTTTGGGGGACTGAGTTGGTGATCTAACTCTGGTAAGGTGCAAGATGGGGCCCAGTCCAGACTGCTAAAGACTGCAAACAGAGGCCAAATGTTTGCTTCTAATAATATTATTACATCTATGAACCTTCTTCAAACACTGCCTTTTATCCCTGGCCTGAAGGGTAGGCAGCTGCTCTTTGTTTAATATTTTATTTCAAGCGGCATAGTTTGCTGTTTTTTATAAAGCTATCCTGAGCCAGTGGTGTTTCTACTGGCATATCTTCTCATATTGCTGTGGAGAAATCTCCCCAGAAGCAAAGTCATGCCCATGACCAAAGGTATGGCCCTACAAACACCAGGGCACTCCTCTCTGCTCTCACCACACTTTGTGAGCAACCCATATAAATGAGCAGATTCACTTATCTGAAGGTGTGTGTTTTTAAAGTGTGTCAGGGACTGTGCTTAATGAAGAGCACTGTGGAATGGGGTAGAATGCAAAGCTGAAATATTTAGCAGCCAAGGGGAATACCTCTGGGGACCTGTTGGTATGAGGAAGATCTGGCAGTGCTTGTGTCTATGTTACAGAAGTAGGTTCTGAATTCTATTCCCTTTTGTGTGCAGGTTTCTGTTCTGTAGGTGGATTGAACTTGCTTCTCTGCAGTCATGTGTTAGCAAAGGTAGACAAATATATATATACACACAAATACACATACACATACATATATGTATAAATTGTTCCTGTGTTCATGTAGCCTGGTGTAAAACCAAGTGTGGCAGCTCAGTAGTAGTTAGGCAAAGTTAATCATCAAGAGACTACAAGAATTTTTTAACAAAAATGCACATGTCTGAAGTACCTTCCATTCAGGCTGGCTGCTCTGCAAAGGAGTGATGAGTAACTATGCAGTTAGCACAGAGCACCAGGCACCAGGGCAACTTTTCTCCACCGCTTGTGTGTTATTCCCTTTTAAATATTTACCTGCACTTCAGAAAAACCAACCTAAGAGAAGTTAACTTTGCAGTAAAACATGAAAAACCCTGTAAGGGTCAGGACTCTCAAAAAGAAATAAGAAAATCTGAGCTCCCCTTTGAGAAATGCTGTTAACATAAGTGAATTTCTGTAATGCTTTCAAGTCCTTTGAAACCTGAAATATGTTTTTTTTTCTCTATTTTTCTCTATTTTATGTGGCAGATGTGATNTTTTTTTTTTTTTTTTTTTTTTTTGGTCAGAATAATCAAATTTCCATTTTGTACCTCAGCTTTTAACCACTCCAAAAATGCAATTAATCTGTCTCACAACCTTTCTGTTTCTCTACAGATTTGTTTCAGTGGTCATTCGAAGACTGGAGAGCTACTTAAAAAAAATCCACAAAATTTTTTCTTGCTCTGAACACCAAGCCTAAGCCTCAAAAATTAAAATCAAAGAAGACAAAAATCAATTTTTACTTCAGAATTCTTGTAGCATCTTATGTATAACTTTTGTTAATGTGTAGCTTCCACAGACATAATAAAATATTAATGTTACCATTTGTACCAGGAAGCATAGCAAGGTTGGTTTTTTTTTGTTTCACTGAGTTCAGGAAGGAAACCACTGTAACTTCTAGTCAGGATCATGAAACAGTAAATACAGTAGGAAAATTATTTCATGGATTAGTGTAGTTAGGCATGTAAGTAGAACCTGCTCTTACTGAGACCTAACTTTACTTTTTCTCTCAAAATATTGAGGTAGGACATGATCTATGTTATTTCTTTAAATTCCTGTATTCAAGATACAGTTAAGCTAAGTGAGCTTTTGCTACAGGATCCTGGAAGTGAACTTGATGGGCTTTTAATCTGCCCAGGTTCTTAGGGTTTTATTTTCCTTTTGGTCGAGTGAATAATAAAAATTAGTAAGATCAGTGTGATAAAGTTTAAAAAATTCAATAAAATAATATTTTTATATATTTTTAATATAATATTTATATTATAAATCCCTGACTCCAGAGACTACGTGTATGAACTGGGAGAGAATGCAAATTGCAGGTGACAGAGTAGAGCAAAATTTTAAATAGTGTTGATGTGAAAAAACTATGTTATCCAAGTTTGCAATGAGATATTATATGTTTCAGCAAAGAAAATGGTACTTCTGGACTTCTGGGATTTTTTTTTTTTTTTTTTTTTTTTTTGCTGTGAGGACTGAGACAGATTCATCAACATTTGGAGGATAGTTGAAAGTATTTGAAAACCAGGGCTTCAGAAGGAAGAAAATTGGTAACTTAAAAGAAAGACATTTCTAGAAAGAGAGGTGACATCCTGGAATACACCCACAGAGGCACACTCAAAAAAAAAAATTTTTTTTTCATGGTATACTCCAGAGAAAAAGAATGACGCAGATTGACCTAAACTGTCCCTTAGGGTTTAATTTTTTTCTTTTTTTCTCCAATAACAAGACAGTCTGAAAGGCTAGGGGGTTTTTAATTATGTTTTCTCTTTGGGTATTTCAGAAAAAAATGTACAGAAGCATTTTGCTTGAACTCAAAAGCTGTTCCTAAACTCACCTTATTTTATCCTTACTTTTAAAGAGCCCAAAAGTTTCCATTCTGATTGCCTATTAAAGTAATTGATTTTTTAATTTTATATTAAATTACTTTCTATATGTAGACCATAAATTAAGTTTGGATGATGTAGCCATGTTTTGTGTTTTACTTTAGGAAAAAAAACCTGCAGAAAACAAGATTTGGATGTGATTATGAATAGATTTGATGTAACAAATTTACTATGTTGTTAACATCTTAATTAGGAAGATTTCTTTTCTTTGGTACTGTCCTGTAAAAACAAATCATGAGCAATATTTCCTTTCTTCCTTTTCCATCCCACATTTTTAACCACAATTTCAAAATCACCAAAAGCTCACTTAAAGAACAGTCCTCAAATGCTGAAGATTTCCATTCAGGTTTGAGTGACAGGATGAATGTCCTACCAAAAAGTGTTTGGAGAACCAGTCAATGACTTGTTGTGACCAGCACTGAGTGTTCTTGGCTTCATCTTAATATTAAAACTTCACAATTTTTCATAAGATTTAATGGCTGTTTTCTGTCCAACTCTAAACAACGAGCTCCATTAATTGAAGCAGATGAAATCTCTGATTCTACTTTGCTAATGGCATTCCTTGTTAATTCCTTGTTAATTCAGCAAGTTAAACAAGAGACTATTTTTGACATGAACACTATGAAGGGAAAAGATTTTTCTGGAATAGACTCACATTTTGTGTGAGTAATGCTTGATCATTAACAATTTCATTATCAACATCAAAAAATATTGCAGGGAAAACAAACCAAAACAAACCTGGAAGATATATATAGTGAGTTATACCTATAAGCCAAACTTTTTTCAGCCAGTTAAAAGGCATTTATGGTATCAACATCCTTTAAAAAAATTTAAAATTAAACCCTCCTAAACGTTACAACAACAACTTAAACAACAACAAAACCCTAAACATTTTATCACTGAAGAAATGTTTGTGGAAAGCTCTAAATGCAGTAGAACTAATCTGTGTAAGGAAATCCACTAGGAATGATTGGTATAGATCTTCTGATTAACGGTTTTATCACCTGTTAGAAATACTTAAAACTGTGTTTTCATTATTTCACATTCTGCTTTATAGCTTTTAATGGCATTACTTAAGTTGAAAAAACAAATTTTAAATACACAAAATGCAAGTTGTTGGACTCATCTATACAAGCAAATTCTTTGATATCTAGTCCTCCGCTTCGGCAAAGGAAGCCATGGGCTGTTTACCTAGAGAGCAAATCATTAGGAAATTAGTACTTTCAAAGTAGGAAAATTACTGTACCAGGTTTCCCCAAAAGCAAAATTGTCTGCCTTTTATCTCAAAGAAGAACTCAAAGTAGGCTATTTAAACAGCTAAAGTTGAGATGCAGATTCCTCTCATATGTTTTTATTGAGTGATATGTTTGATGGCCACACATAATTTTTTATTGTGGCAATCTTAATAACCACTGAACTAAAGTTCTTAGCTACAGTTATTTGAAGCAGAAGCACTCCTTAGTGTCTACAGCCTAATCCTGTCCTACCTTTCTTCATACACAGGGTTTCACACAGCATATTGTGGTAGGCTTTTGTCACATTATATTCCATCTCTGGTCTAAGTTGCATATTTCTGTGCTGTGTGAAACAACTGGGATTTTTTATACCCTCAAAAAAATTCAAATTTCTTTGTCAAATGGAAAAACTATTACAGATGGAAATGTGGAAGGTAACTGTAGTGGTTTTTCAATCTTTTCCCCAATCTGATCATAGGTGTACTCTTACCATTCTTCTCCACTAGCTTGCTTTTTGGCACGCATTTTATCTACAAAAATCCAGCACTGCGCTGTTCTGTCACATGTAAACCTCCAACTTTCAAAGATCCCCACTGACTGGCAAATGTGATTCCTAGAAACAACAGGGGAAACCCCTTCATTCTTTGGATATTCCTTGATTCAAACTTTCCTCCCTTAAATATAAGGTAAGTTTAAGGCAGGGATGATTTTTTTTTTTATTCTTTGCTGGATGAATTGTCAAAGCTATTGTATTTAAAGAGGGACACGCTATTCCACTGGGTTCTCCTGAGAGAAAGGGAGAGGAAGGGAGAACACAAAGTAACCTCTAACAGTTAATTTTGTACATTTACAACTGCGGCTGCTTGTGCTGCCCCATTTATCTAGGACAGAAGTGTAACACAGGCTGAAGAAAGTAGATCAGAGCACTGGAATTTGTACCTGCCTGCCCAAAAAGGCTCTGTAGGTACATGAAGATAGTTCCACTTGTGGGCCCTATTAGAAGCCCTACAGTTTTTCTGTGTGCTGGAATACCATAACAGGGCTTTGCCATCTGTATTCCAGCATCAATGCACAACATTTTGAATACATCCCTGTTTTAAAGAAGTCAGAGGTTGTTCTTTGCAAACTTCTTGTTTATTCTAGTCAGTGGGCAGTTAGCATAGGCTAGTTCATCTTAGTGACAAATATTTGAAGGCCATTAAGCATTCTGTTAATATGTAGTGGCCTTATAGACATTTTGGAGATCACTGTTGGGTGATTTTAACTCTTCAGCTTGTAGGGAAACTGAATTAAATGCCCTTTCTAATCAGGTGGACTCCTAATCCAGTGCTCTTTCTGATTTTTGTATTTGCCAGGAGATTTTTGAAAGCTGGCAATGCAATACCTGCTTAGAAAGCTAATTCAAGGTCTACAACTGTATCCATTCAAGATCTTAATTTAGTTGGTTAGCTCATTCTGACAGCCCTCTTAAACTTTGTTTCACATGTTTGAGCTTGTATTTTAATAGGAGGATAGATTAAAATAAGGCCCAGATACGTTTAAAGGAAGGAAAGAAGAGAATATGGTAAGTTGCTGCCATGCTGGCTTTATGATGAATTAAATAAAGAAAAAGGTTTGTATCCATCAAGAAAATTGTAGATTGAAATATAATGAATCTATCAGCTTGGTTTAGTGAGAATGATAAGTCCTTTGAACCTGCTGCTTCTTTACATAAGATTAAAAGTCTGTCTGATAAATGCAATTGTGTTTTTCAAGGCTACTTATGTTTTTAGGGTCTCTCAACAATATTATAGCCTTTGTATGGTAAACTATTCAGCTTTACAAGTAAGTTTAATAATGTAATAAATACTTATGTGTTATTAACAAATACATGACCCAAATAATTGGGGTTATAGTGACCATTTAAAAATTCTGTTAAAATTACAGTTTGTCTTCCTGTTTTGAATTTTTTTCTGCCTGAAAAGGAAATATTGAACAAGAAAAGTCTATAAAAAATGTTTCTTGACTGCTGTTGGCCAAAGGGGAAGAAGTCATGCATTGTTAAAAGTGTTAAATGTGTAACCACATTACAGTGATAATTCAGATCACCTATGTAGTATTAGGTCTGTATGATTGCATAGTACTAAAAATTCTTTGTGTCAGAAATTATTTTTTACTGATCCTTTCCCTATTCCAATATTTGGTATGTTTTCAAGAAATGCAGCTAACTTGCCACCATTTACATTAAAAAAAACCCCAAAACTGTAGTAACCCAAGGTGCTCCTTATAACAGGATCTTGTAAACAGGCTGATGAATAATGTGAGAGTTTAAAAACAGGGTTCTACTACAAAGAGGAGAGTCAGTCATTTTTCTGTGCCTTAGCCTGTTATCTGTGCAACATGGAGAGGTTTTACAGTAAAAACTGTGTAACTAGCCACAGAGAGTTTGAGAGTTTTCTAGTGAGCTCTGTTGAGCACAAGCCTTATCAAATCAAGCAGCTCTGACTCCAATGTGATCTGTAGTTTTTCTACTAATTCCAGTGGAAGAAAGATTAGGATGTTGGATCACAGATGTTTCAATACAAAACACAAAAGCTCACAATGTATTGCCTCAGTGATGTCATGCCACTTGTGGTTATATATAAATTACAAATTCTGTGATTGTTACTGTTTGAAACTTCTAGAACATCTAATATGGCTAAAAATACTTGAATATGAAATTAAAAATGGGATGCTTTTGTGTTAGCTGTAGGTGTGTAGGTGAGGAGCAAAAAAAAGTAGTATTTGTTCTTAAATGGCTTTAAGCTGAAGGAGGGTAAGTTTAGATCAGCTTTTAGAGGGAAATTCTTTACTGTGAAAGTGCTGAGGCACAGGAACAGGCTGTTCAGAAAAGCTGTGGATTCCCCATCCCTGGAAGTGCTCAAGGCCAGGCTGAACAGAGTTCCTGGTCTAGTGGAAGGTGTCCCTGCCCATGGCAGGGGTTTGGAATGAGATGAGTTTTAAGGTCCCTTCCAGCCCAAACCATTCTGTGATTCTTATTTTGCAGTGCAACTACATGAGAAACATCTTTGTTTCAACTAGAAATATTACATATGATACTTTAAAAAATAATTTATAATGGGAGGCAGATGCTTTGTGTAAAATATTTTATAGAGATTATTAATTAAATCACATTAAATCACAAAGCACTTATGCTTTATAAATTTAAATAGCAATTTGAATATTTCTGATGTTTTCCATAGACTCCAGTAATGGGAAGTCAGGTCGAACAGGTCTAACCTAATTAATCATTGCAACATTGCTGCTAGGTACTCCTGACTTTTGGACACAAAGCTAAGAATTAAAAGCATCTGATAAAGGCCAATGAATGAATCAATGGCAGATTTAATATTGGAACTCTAAGTTCTAGTTTCCTAGTTTTATTCTGAATCATAAATTGTCTTGTAATTGCTAAAGTGAAGAGAGAGGTCAGTAACAATTTAACTGAATTCAGTTTTCTCACATTCATTCCTATGCTTTCTAAAATAGATTAGTTTAAAATCTCTGAAAGACAGAGACTGTCTGATTCTGATTTCTAATGCAAGAATGTGAACTGAAAATTAAATACAAGTATTAACATGCAAAAAAAGGCACAGATGGTGTTGCCACTATAAAAAAAGGTTAGATTAGAAGGTTAATTCTTAAGCCTGTCTCTCATTCCCCAGACTGGGGATCCCTGCATCCCAGCTGGTTGTGCTGGCTTCTCAGCGCTGAAATCATCTCCCAAAGACATTTCAACCAGGGATGGTCTCCTGGAGATCTGTAGTTGACATTCACAGCACAGAAATCTCACCATTCCATAAAAATATGTTTTTAATTCCCGTGGCTTCAAGTGAAAAAAAAATAGCAGTGATGTGACTCATCTAGTTGGTGATATGGTGTTTCTCTGAATTTGCTGTACATTGGTCTAGAGCAGCAGCTCAGGGGGATGGTGACAGCCTCATGAGAAGGGTGGAGGGGCTGCTGGCAGCATTTCCACGGGTATCCCCGGGTTCTTCCCACTTCCAGGGGAGGTGTGATGCTCTGCTGCTGATGGAAGTGCCCTCAGAAAACACGGGTCACCAGCAGTGACAGTGTGTCAGCATTACTCTGTGCAGCGTTCTGCTGGGCCCCAGTTCTTAAATTCAGTTGCTGAAGTAAAAAAATCATACAATCATCAAGGTTGGAATTGACCTTTAATATGATAATCCAGCACTGCCACTGTAACCCCTAAACCACAGCACCCAGTGCCAGATTTGAATGCCTCTTAAACACCTTCACCACGTCCTTGAGCAACCTATTCCAATGCCTGGCCACCTAAACAGTGAGAAAAGTTTTCTGAGGACCAATCTGAATATCCCCTGTCTCAGCTTAAGGCCATTTCCTCTCATCCTCTCAGTGGTGTGGCAGAAGAGAATGGTCCTTACCCCACTCCATCCTCTTGTCAGGGAGCTCTGGAGGGCGTTTGTGTCCCCCTGGAGTCTCTTCTCCGGTCTAGACTCCAGCTCCCTCAGCTGCTGCTCGCAGCAACGTGAATAAGAAGCTTCAGCACCTTCCTTGCCCTTCCCTGGACAAGTTTCCGCACCTCTGTGCTGAGCTGAGGGGCCCAGACCTGGACCCAGCGCTTCAGACGTGGCCTCACAGTGCCAAGTACAGAGGCATGTTACCTTCCCTGCTCCTGCTGGCCAAATACAGAGGCATGTTACCTTTCCTTGCTCCTGCTGGCCAGGTACAGAGCCATAATACCTTCCCTGGTGCTGCTGGGCACGCTGTTTGTGACCCAGCCGGGTGCCAGTGGCTTTCCTGTCCCCCTGGGCTGGCTCAGGATCGCCTCACGCCGGCACAGGTTCAGCCGCTGATCACCAGCACCCCTCAGTGCTTTTCCACCGAGGAGATTTCCAGCCCTCAGTCTGTAGAGCTGCATGGAGTCATTGTGGCAAAAATGTAGGACTTAGAAGCAAAAGAAAATTAGCTGATTAAACTTAAAAAGTGAAGTTGATTAAGTAAAAAATGGATCTAAGATTCACAGGATGGTTTGGTTTGGAAGGGACTGTGAAGACCATCTCGTTCCAGCTCCCTGCTAGGGACAGCTCCCAGCAAACCAGGCTGCTCAAAGCTCCACCCAGGGATGGGCCATGCACAACTTTATTCGCTGCAAACCCTGCATTAAACCGAGCGTTTCGAGGCACATCTCATCTCCCTCACACCCGGCGGGCCCCGGCCCAGCCCCGCGCCCGGCGCTTCCGCCGCCCGCCCGCCGGGGGCGCCCGCGCGCCGCCCCACGTGACCGTGCCCACGCCCCGCGGAGGCAGCGAGCGCCGGGCCGGGCGGACGGGGAGCGCCGGGCCGGGCCAGGCCGGCGGCCGCGGGGCTGGGAGCGCCGGTGCGGGCACTGCGGGGCCACCATGTCGCGGTCCGTTCTGCAGCCCAGCCAGCAGAAGCTGGCGGAGAAGCTCACCATCCTTAACGACCGCGGCGTCGGCATGCTCACCCGGCTCTACAACATCAAGAAGGTGCGGGGGGCCCCGGCGGAGAGAGGTGGGGGGGTGGGTGAACGGGGAGCCGCCCCGGCGCGATCCTCAGCGCCGCTCGGGCCGGGCTTGCGGCGGTGCCGGCTGCGCTGCGGCCTAGCGGCGGGGCCCGGGAGGCTGGGCGGGAGCCGCCGCCCGGCCCGGCAAGGGGGGGCCGGGGCTTGGTGCGGCCGCCGCATCGATACCGGCAGGGAAGGATGAAGGAGCGGAGGAGGCCGGGCCGGTGCTGGCGGCGCCCGCAGGAGCGGGGCCTGCTCCCGGCGCAGCCCCCGGAGCCGCTGCCGCCCCGCTGCCGTGCGTGACTCACGCGAGCCGCGAGTGGGCAGCGCCGCGGGGCTTTTCCCGCGCCGCAACCTGTCGGTGCCGAGCGGGGAAAAAAGGGGTTTGGGGTAAAATTAGTGAGTTTAATGCCCCTAAGTTCGGGGCGCGCGGTTGCTTAGCAGCTCTCGGCGTGAGATGGAGAGGGTGCTGGAGCAGCTCCGCGGCTGCCGAGGGAGGTGGAGCGGTGCCGGCCTGGCTGAGGTGGATCGGAGGTGCAGGAAGCTCTGGGTCTGGGTGTTGAGAGAAGGATGGGGCACGCCTTCGTCATCGGGTAATTCCTCTTCTGGAGGTAATCGTGGTGCTTTCCTGTGGGAAAGAATGTAGTTCACGGCCAGAGAATTGTAAACTTATTTGGGTTGGAAGGGGACCTTGAAGATCACCTAGTTCCAGCCCCTTGTATCCTTCCCAGCTTCATTTTCCTAATGAATACATCGTCTGAAAGTATATGGCCCCTCAACCCACTTCCAGTAGTGAATACTAGTTAGGATTTTACTGTTTTGCCTTGAACACGATTATTTGAGAGGCTTTTCTTATTTCAAAGAAAATGCTGATTATTGCCTTTGAGCAGCGAGTACACCTTTATGGGTTCAGCACACTCAAATTTCAGTGCTGTTCCCTTGCTTGGTTCAGCTGCAGTGGCAAAGGGAGTTTGGGAGTTCTAGGTGCTTACTTGGGCCTCTGACTTCTGGACCAGGCTTCTGTCAGGAGTGACCCTGCCTCACTGATCCGAGGTAAAGGATGTTTTTTGTCCAAGTTTTTTGCTCATATGGGAGACCAGAAGAAGTCAGGACTACCAAGTCCAATGTGGATTTTGATTTAGGTGTATTTTTTCAGGGAAAAAAACCAAAACAAAACAAGTGATCTAAGTATTTAAAAGTCAGTGTTCATCCAAAGCCATATCACTATTTGATGTGTACTTGAGCATTTCTGCAAATCTTCTTCACTGACATAAATAAGGCATTCTAACTAGATAACTGCAAATTCCAGTCTTTCTGTAAGGTTCCTTTTAGTCGGTAGTTTTGTGCATTGGAAAATCACTTCAGTTTAATGATTGTAACAATATAATTGCACTTCTAACAGGCGGAAATTCACAATTTACGGGAAAAACCATCAAAACGAGGAAGTTGTTTGTGTGTGTGCTTGTTGTGCTTTGAGAGAAATATCCCAGGTGAAAAACGAGCAAGGGGAATTCCTCCTGAGCACAGCCCTGCTTTGCAGGGCAGGAAACAGGACTGAAGAAATTAAAGCTCTGCCTTAGCCATTGTGAGTGGGGGCTCTGTTTTCATTCCCAGTGTTCTGATACAGGGACATTTACTGCTGTTAAATGATCCAGTGCCTAGAGACATGTTTCTGCTTGGCATGTTTGGATGGCAGAGTCCTGAGTGTGTGGAGCATCCTGAGGCCCATATGGTGGTGGCCTCTGCTGTTACTCATGTCTAGGAAGTGATGCAGGTGGACAGGCTCTCTGTAGGGGACCATCAGCACTGGGAGTGACTCCACTTTTCCCTGCAAATGCCAAGAACCGAGTCCAAAACTGCATGCAGAGAGAGACTAGGCGTGACCAAGCGGCTTGATTGTTGTGTTATGTGTAGTTTTGCAAATATGGAGATGTCCCAGGCAGAGCTCTTGTGTATTCACGTAGTGATTTGTGAATTCAAATAGTAGTTTTCTTCAGCTGCAGTCAGTACTGTTTGACAGGGAGAACTGGCTAGCTCAGATGGCGAGCCCAGAAGTCTTGGGATTGATTATTGTGTTTTATTGTGAGGCTCTCTTCAGCCCAGCTGCAGCGTCACTGACTGCATGAAAACCTTTAGTTTTGTTTATTCCTTTTTTTTTCTCCCCCTCTCTTTAAGCTATCCATTAAGCTGCTGTCTAAGATTCTGTCACAGCTATCTCTGTTGAAGATGATACCGAAACTCAAGCTCCGAGAAAACCACACACAATATGTGGGTTTGCGGTTAAAGGAAATGGTTAAGACTTTTTTTAATAAGAGGAAGTGAGAGGTTGAAATGTATGTAACAGCAGCAGAGATTGTTGTGGATGCTGGCTAGAGAGCACAGATTTTCAAGGATTAAGAATTTTCTCAACTGTAAGAAACAAAGCAGGAAAATTTTACTTCCCAAAGAATCACAGAAGTTGTTAAAAGCAGTTAGCAACAATGATTCTTTGTATTTCCTCTTCCTATACAAATTTCAGTTTTCTTGCTGTTGTGCAGATAATACCTCAGTTTCCTTTTTACTGACCTTCTGTGCCACTGTTGTCTTTTGAAACAGTTAAAAGTTTGTTTTTATTAAAACAGGGCAGCTGGTTGTGTGGGTTTTTTGCCTCTGACAGTGACAGAGAAATTAGGAAAAGTGAAGTTACTAAAGTAATAGTGGATGATGAGACAGAACTTTTATTTCCACCCTGTAATAAAGTGGATTTTTTGTTGCTGTTGTTATTTTGAAGGATGGCTTTTTGCTTGTTGCTTTCAGCTGTTTTTTGCATTGGGACCAGTATTGATAGTGAACTTGGAACTCTTACCCTTGTGGTTTCTCTCTTAGTTTGCTCCTGTTTTTTAATAATTTATCTATAGTTATCTAGGTTATTGTCTACCCTGTAACTCTTGTCTTTACTTGCCTACAACTACACCTCTGTAAATCAAAGACAGCAGGGTTTTTCAATGCCATCCTGGCTCAGGAGAAGCTTGGATTTCATGGTTAACATCCAGAGCAGACCAAGTCTTGAGTTGGTAAGCTTTGTGTAAATGCTGCCATCGCTGTCAACTGTTTTGAGAGTAGCAGCAGCAGAGAAGAATCTTTTTTGTGGGCCTGTCTTTTGTTTGTTTATAAAGCCCTTGGATACCAGGATGTGTTTACATTAAGAGATTTGATCTTGAAATACCTGAAATAGAGGTTTAGCCACAGCAAATCAAGGGAGTCTGATTTTAATGAGTGTTGAAGTAGTACTACGCTCAACAGAACTGTGAGGGATGAAAATTAAGGTTTTGAATTATTTAGAGTATATGTTAATCAAACGTGATGAGTCTGTTATTTAGCATGAATTGCTTTGCTTGGAGTGTTCTGTTTTCTTCATAATATAGGTTTTGTGTTTGTTCATAAGATGTTTTTTAAATGTCATTAACAAAACAAATTATTTTGAGTTTCCTAACTTGATTACATAGTATCTGAAAAATGAGAATTTTAAACCAATTCTTAGATGTTAACTGCATAATCAAACTGAAGTCATAGGTAAGGAACTTAACTGTTTGCAGAGGCTTAGCTGACTTTATATTTTCTTTAAAGATGTAATAGTGAGATACTGGGTTTTTACCCATATTGAGGATGTTACTACTTAAATTTAAAAGTTGTAAAAGCTAGTTGATTGTTTTATTAGTAGAACCAGTTGATAAAGTGTACAGTTTTGCTCTGGCACTTGAGCAGCTCTTCAGGAAACAGTGGAAGAGATTTTAGGTGACTGGAAGACCATGGGGAAATTTCCAATCTGCAGAACTGAAGTTTGGAATGGTGTAGGGTTAGATCATCCTTTGAACATAGAGCTCTGTGCTGGAGTGCAGACCTTTGAGCTGAGAGGGAAAGCTCACCAGTAATAATGTTGAATTGTAAGGCTGGTGTTGAACAGTCAGGTAATGTCTTCAGGTCACTGGGAAGTGTCTCGGGGTGGGGCAGTATTGCTTCCACAGATGTCAGCAGTTCTTTAAAGGGTAAAATGGCAGAATGTGTTTGTGTCTGTCATATTGGAGGAATGGCTTATAGTACTGTCTTATTGATAAGCAGAGGAGGAAACCCCAAACAAATCCACAGTGCTGGCAATTAAAAAAAAATTCCTTTGCTCAGGAAGCAAACACTAACTGGTGATACCATCTCATACTTAGAAAAACATAAATTTGTAAAGAAACAGAAAGACTTTGTAATAAAATAAAAGTGTTCCATGATATCTTCTAAAATATACAGAGTGGGTTTTTTTCTTTTGTCTCAAGAGTAGATGCCCTGAATTATTTTGCTTTGTTTCTTGGCTTACAAATACAAGTTACCTTGCCCCCGGCAATTGCTGTTCATTTTGCTTCAACACAAAGCCAAATCCAGTTTTAGTTGCTAGACATTTTTAAAGTTGTATGCAGAGGAGATACACCTAAAAAGTAATAACAGTTCCTATTTGAGGTTCAGCATAGACAAGGCTTTCCCATTGCCTTGCTTCTTTTTATTAAGATGTTATTTTATAACTACATTGAAGAAAGGTTTTGTGGCAGTGAAACTTCTCTTAATTTTTAAAAATCCTTTGTGTTTCACCTGCCCCGTATTTGATTAATAGAACCAAGTCCTTAAAGAGGTGCTGCAAACACAAGAGTGTGAATTTATCACTGTACAGAGTGTCAAACCCAGTGTATTTCATTCATTCACAAGGTGATGGGTCACTCTAGTATGGACAGCCTAGAAGATCCTTTACATATTGGCTTTAGCAAGGCTGCTGACATGACCTCTGATTGTTCTCTTGAACAATCTAAGGAAATTCGGTCTGGATGAAATCCTGATGATGAAAGCAGATGGATCACCATATTAGGGAGTGATTGTGAAGATCTCATTGTCAGATGGGGATCAACAGGGTCTTCATGGGGTGTGTGTTACCTCTGGTTCCAGTCACTCTTTGTTTCAACAACCTAGATGATGGCTTCAGTGTGCTTAATAAATTTATACATAGGAAACTGGGACAAGCTAGAGAATCTAATTGAAATTCAGCTGGAGCTTAGAAATTGTAGGTATGATCCAACAGGCTTGGAGCAAGTATGATTGTAAGTTACTTTGTTAGTGGAATTTAAAGAACAAAATGAGGAGTAATGAGATCCCAAATCTGGAGAAAATATCTGGAAAGGATGAGGGACATCCCAGGGCAAACAAGAACCAGGTAAGTTTCGCTGTAAAAAATCAGGGATGACATGAGGTCATGTCAATGTATGAGCAAGAAAATCTGAAGGAAAAGTAAGTAATTCTTTTGCTCTACATCTCCTTCATTGAGATTCATTGAAAACGTATCTGATTGACCACTCTTTTCAAGGAAGATGTGGATAAAATGGAGCAAGTTCAGAGCAGAATAATAAGGACAAGTGGTGCAGAAAATTGTACCCATTAAAAAAATGTGAATGTTTTTTTCAAGTCAGCTTATAAGTAATGCAGATTTGTAAATATTTAGGACTGCAGTAGAGAGATGGGGAATAGTTTGTGCCATCCAGTATGCCTACCAGAGATCAAGAAGTGATGTGTTAAATTAAATATTGGAAAACTGAATTTAGTATTTGAAAAGAGTGTGAGAATGTTTTTGTATGTTGGAGATCCTGCTTTGGAACAGGAGAGATAGGTAGGCAATTTCCTGTGGTCCTTTCTAGCCTTTTCTTCTGATTTCACATGAGTTTGCATTTTACTTAGTTGAATTTGTGAGTAGTGATGCACTAGGATTTAAAGTAAGGTGTATGCTTGGGGTCCAACACGCACCAAATAATGAGTAACACAGGGAAGATGTCTTGCTTAGATCTAAGAAACACTGGACTGACTGTAACACCTTTAATTGTAATTTTGAATTGATATGAAGGTGCATTATCTTTCAGATTTGGAACCCTAGTAAATAAAAAGTGCGACAGCTGTTAAATTTCTAATAATTTTGTGCCATATTTTGGATATGTCCAAGGCCTTTAGAGACTCTTCAAAAAATACTGCATGGGGACTTTCTTCTGCTTCCAGATCTTGGTGAAAGTATTAGCATAATTTGTATCAAGGTACAGGTTTACCTTTCATCAAGTGTCATTTATGTAACTGCAAGCACAAGTAATGTAATTTACTTAGTGTAAGGTCACTCTAGCTATGCTGGTGTAGGACAGTTCAATTTTAGCCATCAAAAATATTAAACTATACTCTAATAATTTGTCCATGTGTGACCAACTAATTCTTGCATCTTGTTGGATAGACTTTAAAAGGGACAAAGCTTTATTCCCTAAATTTACCTGGGACCAGCCTGTTTAATAATGAACTTAGGCTTCCACAACCTAAAACACAGGCAAGTATAGTTGTGGTGGGCTTAATCAGAGATATTAAAGCAAATGTAGTGGGAGCCACTATTCAGAGCAGCTCTTTATTGTTTGTTCACCTCTCTTCTCAGTAGTTTTGAGAATTAGAGATTGGGAGTTCATAATCTTAAATGCTTTAAATTAAGAAACAGAGAGTATAGGTTTTATCCTCTATATATCCTACATAGGACAGTATAAGTTTTATCCTGCAAAAATATAATTAATGGTGAAAATGTCTCTTTGAATGTTTCTTTGACTTTTATATTTAGTAGAATTTACAGAATGCGCAGCTAGAAACCAGGCATGCAAACTTGGAGATGTCTTAGTGTAAAGTCTTTAATGCCAGCAGCTCTGACAAGGGAAGAACAGTTTTACAAAACAGTTTTTTTTTTTCGGCCTATCAAGAGAAAGTGCTGTTGTAAACTGTAAATGGGACATACAGGAGCTTTTCCTGTTTTTGAGTCTGAGGCATCCTGAAAGTATTTCTGTTTAGTAATCCACGTTGCTAACTTGGAGAATGGCATAGTTTTTACTGGTTTTGAATTTCCTTGTTAAATTCTGAGTTTTCTAGTGCAGATTCATTTGTAATCGAAACCTAAGGTGAAGTGATTTGTTGACTGAGATTATTTCAGTGTATGTTGTCACAGTCAAGTGGAACTGTACTTAGTGTTTTATCTCAACTCTGCAGTAACAACAAGACCTCTTGAAGTAATAAACACATCAAATTGCTGCAAAGTATGGTTTATGATAATCTGCTGATGTAGGAGGTATGGGGGATGAAGATCCAAAATTTTTAATTCAAGTGGCCCTGTTTCTCTTTTATTGGGAGACAGCCCTGCTGCTAATTTGGAATAGGTTGGATTTAGCAACAACAAAAGAAAATAAATAATAGGTCTTTCCATAATCCAGTAAACATTTAGGCTTTATTTTTTTACCATCCTAAACCATGTAGTTCATGTGATACTTCCCAGTTCTCTTAAAACAGATTGATGTGAAAGAGTGGCATGATTGAAGTTCAGAGGTTTTAAATGCAAGTTTGGGGCACTGACTACTGACAGTGATTGTGCCTGAACATAGACTTCCATTTATTCATGCCACTTCAGCTGCACATATATAGTAATTTTATTCCTTGATGTTTTTTTCTTCTCCTTCAACATCCTCTGCCTCAAGCAGGAAGTAAAATCTTCAGCTTAGATTTTTGCAGTGAGAGCTGTAACAGTATTGGGGCAAAAGGTCTCTTTGCTGTATGTTAATATTGGTGTATTCTGTGCCAAAAGCAGTAGAACTGGATTCTGTTTTCCTGTTTAGAGGCCACTTATCTTAGATGTGGGCCTTAAGCAGAATTCTTGTAGCTGCTTCTGAATGAGTACAACATAGAAAGTATAGATATGAAGTATAGATTTATATAGATGTATATACTTAATTTTCAAAGTGAAATTAGTATAGAAGAACCTAATAGCATCAAGTGAGGAAGAGAATCTGAATTTTGTTTAATAAAATATAATTATTTACCTCACTAGTGTAGGTAGGAAAATGCTGTTTTAATTCAAAATACATGGCCTAGTGAAGCATGTGCAAACAGTGCATGTAGCTTGATCTCTCTGAAGCTGGATAACTGTGCTCATGACAGCAAATCAGTATTGTGAATAGTGAACTTCTTAGCTGTAGAAATCATATTGTTCTTGTTGGTAGTTAAACAGAATGACTTTACATAGTTGAGAGCTTATCATAGCAATGTACCATTCTGAAGATCTGTGGGAAGAAATGCTGTGTAACTTGAAGGAAATCCAGCATCTGAGTCCATTAAAGTTTTTTTAAATATGTAGATTAGTTTCTAACCATAACTTTGCATGATCCTTTTCAGCATAGTTGCTTATCAGCTGTTTAGTAATATACAAAGGAACTCAGAGCTGCCTGCTGGGAGATTCCTTGAGTATAATATTTTGGGGCTGAAGCAGCTGGAATTCCATAGCTTCAGATCTGTATTCTATGAATGCCGCACTAATAAGAACATTTGTGAATTTCTTTTTAATGCTCAAAATTGTGGTAATCCTGGATTCTGTGGGGTTTTTCCTAATATAAAGTGAATTGAGGAATGATTATTGCAACCCAGAGACTGAGAAAGGGCTACTGGTTTTGTATGGTGCTCAGAATTCTGTGTGAACACTAGAGAGCTGTATATGGGCAAATGGTCTTTGTATGTTCTACCACAATGTTCCTACCCATTACAGTACTCACAAAGCATTTTGTATTGACTAATACAACGATTAAAAGCAAAACCCACATTTCTTATCTGCTTTCTAAAGTTATTGCTCTCAATGTCTTTGTTCTTTTTAGAGCAAAATTCTCTTTATATGTCTTAGCACGCTGTCATGCTTGTGCAAAAGTGCTAGGATTGAGGTTTGTATATTTATTATTTTATGCTTTTTAGAGTAAACTATAGGGAGTTTGAAGTCTGTTCACCATGTTGAGAGAGGTTTAACTTATGGAGACTGTTTTACCTGTCATGCTGAATGCAAGTAACTGTATGGATGAAAACTATCGATGCAACAACAGCTAGTAATCTGTTAATACTAGTTCTTAGAAAGGAGCTGAGCTGCTGTGGAGTGAAGTAAAAAGCATTTATCCACTCATTCACTGATGAATATTGTCATATTTCGATTCTAGGTAGGCTTGTAAAGCTTCCTAGAAGCTGGGATTGTGTGTGTGAGGGATGTTTCTAGCATCTGGCAGGAATTTTCTTATTTATCCATCCGTCTAGTGTAGTTTATTTATTAGTAGGAAGAGTTGCAGTTGCTTCAGGTATGATGTCAGCTAACAGAGGATGGGGAGAAGCAAAGAAGGAGCATATTCACATATTTTGAGAGGATTGCCAGTTAGACTGAGGATAACACTTGTCTTTTCCTGGGTTCCTGAAGCCACAGGAGGATGTGCATGTTGATATTTTCAGATCTCTGTTCCCTTGTGAGTGTGTGTGTGTGTAAGGGCTTGGGTAGAACATAAGTTTTAGTCAACATTTTGGAGAGCTGATTTATAGGAAGGAAAACATCTGTTTCTAGGAAAAATGAGTGTATGTGGAAGGAGTGCTTGAAAAATTTATGAAGTCAACAGTGGCAGATTTCTTGTCTCTTATATAACAGTAACCATATTGGAATTTAACAGGGCAGTAACAGTACACAGGGCAAGAATATGTGTTGGTTAACTTGTTTTCTTAGTAATCCTTCTAGCAGAGAAAGTTACATGTTTTGCGGCAAGAGCAACAAATTGAAATAATTTCACAAAGGTTCTGACAGCTATGACACGGAGTTAATTAAAACTTCATACATTTGAAGCGCTATGTTTAATATTTAATACCTATTTACAGTATAGTTTGTACTTTTGAATTGTATAGACTTTAAGGTGTGTACAGAATAGCTTTTTTTGGCATGTGTGGTTTGCTGCTCTAAGGAGATTGAAGCAACAATTTAATATCTAACATACTGTGGATGTTGCTGAATTTATCTTGATTATAAATTCCTCTTGTATTATAGATATGATACTGTAATAAAGTTTAGTGTCTTTGTGGGAAATTTAGCAAATATGAGCCTTTTGATATCAGAATAGTACATGAGTATACATCATGATGGTCATGTACTACTGGTAGGTGTTCTAGAAACTTTCAATAATGACTCTTTGTTTTGTTTTTTTTTCTTGGCTACCGTTTCTTTTTCAGGTATGTAAAACTTCACTGAGTTTCTCTCCTTTTTTCCCCTGTAGTTGCATGTGATGTTTGTTAACTTTTTTCCCTCTCTACCTGAACTTAGTGTGGAAGTACTATTAGTAGTTACATGTCTCAGTGTATTCAAAGTGCTTTGCACAATAGTAAAATTCTAATAAGTAAGTGTAAAGTTGTTTGTGAGTATTAGAATAATCAACATCCAGTAGAAAGTGTGCTGAGTAGAGTAACAGATGGTTGTAATGTTCTCTTGGATGTAGGTAATAGTGTATTAGCTCACATAAATGTAATACTTTAGAATTTAAGAGTAATTTGTTTATATGTAATTCTTCTCTCTTTTTATTACACTGCTTTCCCAGCAAGGACAAGTTTGGAAGGTTTGCAAAGCTTTTCACCTTCCCTTTGCCCGCTTGCCCGCTTTCAGAATCGGTCTCATACTCCATGACTTCTGTCTCTACAGTCCACAACTCGGTCATAGAAATCAATGTGGAAAAGTTTTTTAAATGAGTTGTCATTTGAGTTCACTCTGTTGCGTTAGAAACGCCTAGCATGTAATTTAGTTTTGCATGAGACGTGAAACTCCTTTGCAAACTCCTCTGAGGAAAAATAAAACTAAGTGAATATTTGAGAGCAAAACAGTTTGAGCGCATTTTGTGTCATGTAAGTAATGCTGCTTTCAGTCTGTTACTCCAAATGAAATGGTTTCACAGAGTAGCAAAGTGTGTGACAGCAACAGGAGGTGCTTCCTCAGGTATCTGTCCAGAAAAGCTGTTCTGATCCGTCTATGGAAGTTAAGAGACCTAGCACTCAGCTGCAACTTCACATCAAAATTTACTGAGACTTCTTGATTGCTGCTTTTAAAGCTCAGCCTATGCTGCTGTAGGAATAAAGAATATGAACAAATGTTCAGTTCCTAGTTTAAGGAAATAGACTATGTTAGGCAAATATTGGTGGTTCGATTGTGGGATGGAAAATTGTCTTGCAGCTAGCAACTGGAAAAAAAAACCTAAATGCAGATTGGTGGTGGGGTGTTTAGTTTTGTTTCACAAAGGATAGTTTAATCATTTAATGTGCCCAGCACTGTCTCCACAGATGATGACATGATCGAGTTTTCTAACAGTTTGTTAAATCCAGATGAATACAATACTACCTCAAACCAGGAATAGTGTTAAAAGAAAACATTTTTTTTTCTCCTTCTTTTAGGACTGAGTTTTTTCCCTCACTGCTGTTCTGCACTAACTGCTTTGATACTTCCATGCATCTTTTTCAGTAGAAGAGCATCTCTGTACTGTTTCCCATTGCATATTTCAGCTGTGACAGTCCCTGCACTTTGCCTTTCATTTTATCACCTGCTCACTAAAAGCAAACAAACAAAAAGAGGAATCTTTCTAGTTTGTCTTCAGATTTGCAACTATCACTTAGCTTTACGTGGATGATTATGTTTCTACTTCATTTTGTATTGTATTTTTTTATAGGCATGTGGTGACCCCAAAGCCAAACCATCCTACCTTATTGACAAAAACCTGGAATCTGCTGTCAAATTCATAGTCAGGAAGTTTCCAGCAGTAGAAACACGCAACAACAACGTAAGTAATCAAATGGCCATGTAACTATTTTTATAACTATTTTTCTCTCTACTCTTTCAGCACAACCTGAGAGGTTTACATTTTCTTATGAAGCATCTGATACTGACAATTGCAATTGGAATAAGATCTTGATTCAAATGTGTGACAGGATACTTAAAGAAGCTATCTTTAAGGAGAGAATAACATACCGTAATTCTGGACGGGTTTTTTTAGGATAGGATTGTTTCTGGTTTTCTTTTTGCCTGCTCTCTTCTATTCCATTTCAAAGAATTGTCAGTGGGAAGAAATTGTTGGAAAAGTCATACCTTTCTTTAATAGGAGAAATTCCTGGCAGAAGATGAAAGTTGCATAACTTTATTTGTGGTGTGTCCTAACCAGCAGATCAGTAAAAAACACCTGTCTGCAATGTGGGAAGAAGTATTTGTACTTTACAGGTACCCTTACCTATGGAGTCAGACCCTATGGGAATAAAGAAGTACAAAAATATGGAAATATTATTGTTTTCTCCTCATATAGCAAGTTCATATAGCAGAAATAAATTATATTTTACATTTGAGTGACTCAGTATTGCTGAATTTGACTTTGAAGGCTTTTTTTAGGTAATTATTAGGCTAAAGGCAGGCATTTTGGCAAGTGATGTACACTTGCTTCCCTGTTTCAATTTGAGAGACAGGGGCCCTTAAAATGTTTGTTTTACCTGCTTATATTTCTTTCCAAAGGTGGAAAGTGGAGGTGGGTGTTGGGTTTGCATGTTCCCCACATGCAATTGTGTCCCTGTGTGCTTGGGAGGTTTAGGCTTGCCTTAAGCATTCAGGTTTCTGCAGAATGGTAGTGCTGGCAGCAATGAGAATAATAAGTTTATTTTACATTGCCATCTCAAATTTGTGTGTAATGTCTCCAATAATACCAGTGAGGAAAAAAACCCGAAGAAACCAGAAAAACTTTACCTTACGGAGGAAACAATTTCATTAACAATGTGCTTTTTTACTTTAAAACTTATACATGGTTTGTACTCTTCCATATTGCTCATATTTGTGTTGACTTTGATTGTATTAGTAACAAATATAGAAGTTCTTAATCAAATTTATGTAAAAATAATTAATCTGTTAAACCATGTTTGGTAAATGCTTCCCTACTCTAAGCTTGGGTGGCAGACCAACTATTAAAAGATAATATACATAGAATTTACTTACTGCAGTTGCACATATGCTTTAAATGTCTTCCAGTTGTTAACCATGAATTTGAAGCTTAACTAATGATAGATATTTAAGGATTTGGTGCTGTGAAGTTTGTGGAAAGAGATCAAAGAAAACTTGCTGTATTTTGACAATCAGAGTTTTTAAAATAGGACACACTCAAAATGTTTTGTCATTGCTGTGTGTTTATTTACTATGAGCCAGCTAGGCCTGTGTTCATTAAGCAGAGTTGACAAAAGCCTACCCTCCTTATGTATGAGCACAATTTAAAGCAGGATTTTGAGCTGTAGCAATAGGCAATTGCTGGAGTTTTTATCCTGTAGTCAGAGCTGATGGCATTTCCCTGAGTTATTTACAGGTGTTTCCCACAGAGCGTTGTAACTCCCCAAAAAGAAAAGTGTTATCAGAGATTGGAAAGGGCAAGAAGGTAATTGGAACAGAGACACATTTATTAAAGAAATATCACAAAGGATTACTGCAGTGGAAATAGCTAAGAAATCATAAGTTATGTTTCCTCCTTGCAGTGAAAATTCCAGGACAGCCTTTCAGGAGGGGTTTTGGATTTTGTATGTTTGAGTGCAGCAGTTGCCACTGCCTAGCACCTGTGCTTTCAACATGTCCATGGTGAAGGTGCCAAACAAGCTGGCATTCAGTTTTAGAGAATAGGTAGTGCCTGCTTTTTCACGTTTTTGTTAACCTATTTTAGCTGCTCTTTCTCAGGTATTGTCATCTACAATGTTTTGTGCTTTAGAAATGAGCGACACATTGTTTCAGGAGTATGAGTAGGGTTTGCTCTAATCAGATGATCTTGAAAAGCTTGAATTTTCATTCCGTTGAAACAAGTAATTCTGTTATATTTGCTATTGATATATTTTTCATCTTTATCCACGGAAGAGAGTTCCTGGTTCTGTTCCTCCTTCAGTGTTTGACATGCTGAGTCATCAGAGCAATGTCTGACAGTTGCTGATTTTCAGTATTGTACTGAAAGTTTGTGGGCAGCTCAAACAGTGACATAGCTGATGTATCCTTGCTGGCAGGGCTGTAAAATTAGATGGAGTAGTTAATCTTCCAAAAGTTTAATTATAGATAAATCTGCACCTTATCAGTTTGAACTCTCTCTCCCATTGTTCCAGGGCCGCCCCTGTGAAGTTTACACTTGTCCTTTCTTTTGCATTGTGAATCACATCATCTTGAAATTGTGCAGTTTGAACACTTAAAGGGTTCTTAAAGTGTTAAACAGGTCACCAGGGTAGTATTGCTGCACACTGTATGAAATAACCTGCAGAGGAAGGAATGTATGTAAGCAAAATCTTGAAGGATTCAGAATGTGAGAAACAAACTAGATAGAGTCCTGTTTGAAAGCAAAGTTTATTCTGTGTTTGGGGGAACTTTACTATTTATAAATTTTCTTTATTTATAAATAAATTTATTTATTTTAAAACTAACTAAATCTTTGTTTTGAAAAAGCCTTCTAAGCTGCAGATGGCTCCCAAAAACTTTATAGCTCCACTGTGCTGTGAGTAGGATTTGATAAATGTGCTATCTGCACAGTTAAAGCTCCATGGTTTTGTGGGATGAAGTTGTAGCCCCCCTTCTGCTTTCCCAAGCACCACATATGACAAGTAGTGAGAATATCTGCCTTCTTTCTTGAACATATGTTTTTCTTGCTTTGCTCCTCAGCAATTTCCATGTAGAAAAACTTAAATTTTGACATGTCTCTTGGAAAAATCAAGGTTCAGTTGTTGCTTTGCACAAAGCACACCAGTGAAGCATCACTTTGAAGTTTCTAAGTGTATGGTTAGTGAGGGAAAAATCTGTTTTCCAGATAATGCTAGTCTTCATCATCTAGTAGGTATGTTCTCAATGTTGTTCATACCAATTCAATTTGTGTTTTGTATTGACTAGTTTTCTGCTGTATTGTGTCTGTGGGGGCTGGAAATAAGATCACTTGGGAGCAGAGGACAAGCAGTGTGAGCATTTCCAGTCTACCAGGGATCTGTAGTTTTGCATGAGCTCACTTTACTTTTTGAATTTTTGCCTTTTCTCTTTTAGATCCTAGTGTGTGTTTGGTTTGCCTCCTGTGTCTTTCACAGTTTCAGTTCATAATGAGCTGGTTACATAGCAAATTGGATGGGTGTGGGAGAGCTGTTGTGGGCACAGAGTGTCTGAACCTCCTTGGCTAAAGCTTATTAGAAGTCATTAATGCGTGCTTTAATTAAATTAATTCTTCTGTTAAAAAAACTAAAACCTACACTTTATAACCAGCCTCGATTTTTAATTTGTGATAGGTGCTTCCAGTAATTAGTCTTTTTCAAAACACTTAATAAGAATAATAACCTGATTTTCCAAGTTTTTTCTTTTGGCCCCTGCAAGTGGTACAGCATGTCAAGGAAAATGTCATTTCTTTGCTTGTTTCTAATGAAGCATTTAGTACTGTAATTTTCATAGCACTAGTGAAGATAATATAGAAGCTGTCATCTCTGGAAAAATAACTTTGGGGTCTCAGCTCTGCTGCCTCATGTATTGGTAATCCCTTTTCACTGGTTATTTATGTTTGAGGAAATTATATGGTCATTAAAGCTATCACAGCTGTTTTCTTTAATCTAACTTAAATTATCCCCATATTCAGTAAATGTTAATATTTTTCTCTGCTTTTCTGGGGTGTTAGATCTCTTGCATGGGAGACTTGACTTTGCAGATAACTTCCAGCTTGCTTAAGCAAAAAAAACCCCACCTCCCCAAATTCCACCATAAAACTTAACTGGCCTTTTCCATGCAGATTAAAACCTTTTCCAGGTAAGGGGGTGCCATGCACAGCTGCTTTTTCAGCTCTGTTCTTGCTCAGGGAGCTGATAGTGGTAAAGGACCACAAAAGAGAGAAGTTTCCAGAAGTCACTGAGGCAGCAGTTCAGGTTATGGATGTTCCTCCTGCATGAGTGAAGTCAGATGATGACCTGTTATTCTCTGTTCAGCTTTGTATGAATAGTTAAGATGTTTTATGCTTGAAAATAGAATATACTAATGATAGTTTATTTCACTATTATTTCATATTTGGCAAGAAAATGCAACATATCCACAAATAATACAATTTTATCTACATTTTTACTAAAAAGTCATTCAAAATTGAAATTGCTTAGCTATTGCCTTGCTCTCATATTGCCATACTTACTGTTCTGGTTTTGTATGCAGTAGCTTGTCTGATGTCTTCAGTTGTTACAGGTGTAAGACTGGCTTAAAATGGCATATCCTGTATAATAGAATATAATATATAAGGTTTTTCAGTCTAACAGTCATTTGTGAGTGAGCATTTTTTTCATAGCAATTGGAGGAGGTCATGTGAAATCCTGAAATCTCTTCAAAACGTTTCACCAAACGGAATTCTCATAATGTAACATGTTTTTTCAAAATAGTATGTGCTGTCAGCTACCAAATTTATTTTCTTGGTTTGACCTTTGACTGGGCCTGAATTTGTGATAGAATAGCATCCAAATGTTGTGATTTTTTATCATTATTTGTAATAAATCATTGCAGACTGGTGCTGAAATTCATGTAAGTCTACACAAGTCACTTGGCAAGGTAAATAAATCTTGCTCATAGTGTCTGCTGTACCTGCAGAGGAGCAATTGTGTGTAACACAACTCTCCTTCATCTCATAAAACTCTTTGCTTTAATGCTTGACAATTTAAGAGCTCAACTTTTAAAAACCAAGAAAATAAACAAAACCAGTCCCACTGAGATGGCATTCCAAAAAATTTATGAGCTGTAAAAATACGGCAAAAATTGTAAATGAAGGTGAGAGAATGGGGACACTATTTCTTATGGCTGGGAGGTAGATCAGATTTTAAAGAGAAGCCTCCCTGCTCCAGTTGTGTGCCATTATTAATTCCCTGGGAATGGTAACAATTATGGAGCATCACAGTTGGCTATTTTCTTTTCAAAACTGTTAACTTAGTGCTAGAAACTTCAAAATAAGCAAAAATAGATCTTGTGGTAGAATACATTAGTTATTTAACACATTAAATATTCTATTTTATCTTTTTATATGCAGCACAATAATTCTGAAACTGCTTTTAATTGGAAATAAGAAAACCAAGGACACATCCATCATTCTGGAGTTAATTTTAAACTGTTTGCTTTTCATTTTATTAGGTGCTTGTATCTTTCCCTGTTGTTCTACTGTGGATTTTGAAGACACAGAATTTGTTGAAATTAATTGAGTTTTTCAAATGTTTGTGTAAAGACTCTGTAGGTGACAGGCATAGTGAGTATAACAAATGACAGTAAGAGTATTGGCAGTGATGGTTTATCTCTGTCCAGAAATTTAACAATCAGAATTTATAATAGTGCTTTTTGGGGCTTTTATCCCAGCTGGTAAGATTGACCTGATGGCATTTTGCTGTGGACATGGTAATATCTATGTTACTGTAGAAAACAATTACAAGTGTTTAATGATCAGACTTACAGGAAAAATATCACACTGATAGAAGAAGCAGAAAATTCACCTTCCTGTCTGTTTCCACATCATTAAATAAGACATTTACTCACATACTGCTGCTACCAGTCAAATAAACATGATAAAAATTACAGTGCCTTTGTTTTTACACACATAAGACTCTCTGAACAACCTCTTCTAGTTGTCTCATATTTCTCATGAACCATTGTAATTAATTGGTATTTATTCACATGATTAGTATGCTAGGGTTGCATCATTTTTCCTTTCTCTGAGCCATTATGTTCATACAAGATTTAAGTGAGGTTGTCTTGCACTTTCTGATTTTTTTTCTTCTTTTAATGTGCTTTCTCTGTTTACATAATTGACTGTGTAAGGATCTTTGGGATTTAATATAAAGAAGGAAAGGCAAAAGTTAAAGATCAGTACTTTCTCCTATAGGTAATATATTCACAAAGTGTTAGCTTCAGTCTTTCTTATTTCTCAATAATATTCAAACATGATCAGAGACGTGGTATTTCGTTAACAGACAAAATAAATAATCTCAGATTAATTATTTGAGATTTTTTTTGATCTTGCTATATTGTGGTGAAATTATTACAGGTTTTCATGGGTCTTCATTCAACAAAAGTACTGTTGGTATAATTTGTACTTCAAATTCTCTAGGAATAAATAAACCACCTACAGCTAACCATTCTACAAGACATAGTCAGCTACAATAAAAATAATCCTTTTGATGTTTAAGGAATTATCTCTTCAGTGTATCCTATTTTAAGATATACCTGCTTTTGTTGGTTATTGGAAGTTTTCAAAAATGAATTGCAGGCTGAGGAAAAAAATCCTCTAACCAAGTACAAATCAATATAACACCAGCAATTTCTAAACAGATGTTGGGAAATTAGTAATGGAAAGTTTTAATGCTGTGGTTGTGCAAACAGCTACACCCACATTCTTGAGTGATAAAGAAAGCAAATAAACATCCAAGACACTGCATGCTTGTAAGCTGTTATTGTAAACATCACTGATCAGGATGGGCTCTATAAATTGAATTTTTTGCCCCATACTGATATAACAGCCTGTTTTATTTTGGTACTACTATTTTAAATAAAAGTTTACTGACCCCTTTAACACTCAGCATTTAAAGAATGATCATCTTAATTCTCTAGGGAAGTTTTTAGCATCACTTAAGTATAGATATTTCTGGGAATATTTGTAACAAGGTAAGAATGTGCAGCAGTGATTCCACAGTGTGGCAAATCCCTCCCTATACTCTACAGCTTCACAGAATTCCTGATAATTTATTATTTCTTTTGTGATCATAGTTTCCAGCACCATCTCCCTTTTTGCCATATTTCTCCCCATTTCACATATTGTGGCTTGAAATGGAATGTCCTGCAGGAATGGACATTCACTCAGTATTTGTTACACCAAAAATAGGTGTAGTGTACAGCAGCCTATAATCTTGAGTCTCCTTTGCATTGCACCTTGCTTACTGTGAGTTGGGATTGCAGTGGAAAAAATGTTACTAAAGGGATGTACAGTAGTGGTGAGTTTTGGTTTTGTTTTTTTTCTGCACTAGAAATAACCTTACTTGTGGATCACACCCTGTTGTCTCTTTGTGAAAATTCTTGAAAGGACTTTTCAGATTCATCTGGTTCACACTTGTATTAGTTACACAGAAAAAAACCTATTTCTGCTTAGTCTTCTACAAAGTGGCAAAAAATGCTTGAAGTGCTAGGGCCAGGGTGCAAAATGAAATCCACACATCTTAACTGAATTTTTATTGTGGAAGAACTGTTGATTGATGAAGCAGTCCTGAAAGTACAAAGCAGACTTTTCCTCTGGAGTGGTTCCAAGTGGTCTGAAGGTGTACAGACTTACTGGAGCTCTGTGGAGTCAGTGTATGATGATGCTGCATGCTTCATTTTCTGAGCTCAAGGCAGTTGAAGTTCAGGTTATATACTGGAAAAAGTGTAGCTTTCATCCTCATGCTGAGGATCAGAATACAAGTCATGGGATTTGAAAACGGATTTTTGTGCAGCAGCAGATTAAATGGAAATAACAAAATAAACACATGTTCTTGCACCTCTTTCAGTTAAGCCTTGACTGATGCCTATGTGAAAGAGACCTAAATAAAATATGGGCAGGCATTTAAAGTCCAGTTCTTTGCAGTGGTTTAAGAGTAGGCAGGAGTATTTTATCATGTAGCCATTCTGATTTGCTCATAACTCTCTATTCCTGTCTTCTGTGGCAATAATAAAAAGTGTTATGGCTCAAGACTTCTAAAAGATCATCATTATCTCTGAAAATTCAGAGGAGAGAAGCAAAACTTATTTTATATATGATACCTAACTGTGATCCAGGCAGTTGGTTTTACAAATTTGGAGGAATTTTGATGCTTTACATAAAACTGAGAATACAGAGCACAGCTTTATAAAAGAGAGTGAGCTGAAGAGGAATACTCAGTTCTTAACCTCTCATGAAAATAAGCTAATCGATTTGAAGCAGCTTTTTAATCTGTCTTATAATTGATTGTTCTTGTTGAGAAAATGATTTTATTTAACTTGATCATTTTTAATTTGAAATCTTGCAGATTATTGGAGGGCGCTTTTTCCTATTTTGACTGCTTTAACTCAATTCCTGTATCAGGAAAGAGACATAATTTGTAGCTGAATATTGCCAGTTAAATATTTGGATGTTTGCAGTGCTGTGAGGCTGTCCTACATAGTTAAACAGAATGGCTGTTCACTAACAGCTGCCTTTTTGTGTTCTTAATTGTCTAAGTGATCAGTCTGGTTCCCTCAGAAAATCTTTAAAAATAAGTGGTATTTCATTGTCTGTTTAAAAGGAAAAAAAAAATCCATGTGAATTATTTTACCTTTGTATTCACGTTTGCCTCTTCCATTTTATCCACAAGTGTCTAATGCTAGTGTTTTGCTTCTTTTATGTTTCTTTATTTTGTTGCTTTTGTTTGAATGTATTATTGTGTTTATATGGAACTGGTCAAAGAACCGTTACTGTATTTTATGTTTGTATCTACATTTTATTTTGCATGCTTAACGTGGCTTTGCCTGGATATTCTTTTTGGTAAGTTCAGAATTTAAAAGCATAATGTTTTTCTGTAGTAAAGTTTGTAACCTGCCACCTTATTTTCTTCCACCTCAAGTAACATAATTATTTTGGTTTTGGCATACTGATTTGTGCTCATGTACTGTTCTGCTTTTGGAAATTTATACATATGATAACATAATACTTTTCCTAACTACCATTTTCATCTCTAGCTGAGCTAAACAACATGACTCTGGTACTAATGTGTACTAATGTAACTTTTATCTTCAAAAATGTAGTTGGCAGCTGTTAAAATGATCAGTGCTGAGAACTCTGTGTGCATTTGACACACACAGAACCTCAGTGTTAGAAAACCATTACAGCTTCTTTGCATAGCCTGGTGGTTACTCTGCGCTTCACAGGTATTACTTTTCAGCATTCTTCTCAAGAACTTCTAAGAACAGTGTGCATGGTTTTTTTTCTCTTTTAGCAACAGCTTGCTCAGCTCCAGAAAGAAAAATCAGAGATTCTGAAGAACCTGGCGTTATACTACTTCACGTTTGTTGATGTTATGGAATTTAAGGTAAAGTATTACAAATGCCTAAGTTGTTCTGTCACGTTAGGTTTCTGTAATTTTGTTCATGAAATAACACTGCATAATGAAATAGCTGATCTTAAAGCTCTGTTCTTTGAATAAAAAAGAAAAATGAAGCTCCATCACTAATTGTAATGTGATTTAATTATATCTTTTTAAACTAAAGTTATTCCTTTATTTTTCAAGGACCATGTCTGTGAGCTGCTAAACACTATTGATGTCTGCCAAGTCTTCTTTGATATTGTAAGTTTCTAGGTTTAAACTTAAAAAAATGCCTCTATTCAGAGTTATGTGGGGAGAAGGATTTGCTTTTGTTAGTTCAAGAAACATCACATCTATAGTTATAAATGCAAGAGAAATAAAAACAATGTAGGGTTCAGATTTTTAACTTTTGTGATAGAGAGATAGACCTTTCTCAATAGGCTTCTTATGGACAGTAGTAACAGTATTGTTACCAAACATAAAATTTTTTCACTAGTTTTTCACTTACTGCATCTGCAAGGTAATTCCTAGTTATCTGTTTGCTTAGGCCTTGTGAGACTCGTAAGGCGTGACTATTACTGATCTCCATCTGAGCTATGTGAGGAGGTCACTTTTGGAGTTGACTAAAGCAACTGCAAAAGCATCTAAAAGTTACATATTTAAAAAAACCCCAGCCCCTCCCCCCCAAAAAAAGAAAGAAAAAACCCAAAACCAAAAAAACCCACCCAAAAAATCACCAACAAACACACATAGGAAAAAAGCCCCCAAAACCCTAAAAGAAAACCTCCAACACCTTTTCCTATTGGTTTTCTTGATGTTCTTAATGTCACCCTGTTAGATTTTATCATTATTCTGAATTTTGCCAACTTGGATTCATAATATGAAAAAGAAACAAGTGTGTATTCTGTCAATGATGTTACAAGGCCAGCGGGATATGTGCTAATCTTTTACCTTAGGGTCTTAATAAAACAGTTCATAGGCACAGCACTGCTGACTGCTTCATAAACAAGAAAAGTTTTCCTATCTGTCTGCTAATCTGTGATATTTGAGCCTGGAACGATTTATTTGGAAACTTTGTTTTCATGATTGCAAACAGTTCTGGGAATCTGAATTAATAAATCAAGGTTATACAGATCAGGACAAGAACTTTGTTGAAAAGACAGCCCATTGTATTTAAAAATGCTGAAAATCGGTGGAAATGTAAGGGAAAATATTTTATGCTTGTTTGTAAAAGCTTTTAAACGATAATTTACTGGTTTTCGTTTCTAGACTGTAAACTTTGATTTAACAAAGAATTACCTAGACTTGATTATAACCTACACAACACTAATGATCCTGCTGTCCCGAATTGAAGAAAGGAAGGCTATCATTGGATTGTATAACTATGCCCATGAAATGACACATGGAGCAAGGTAAGAAATTGATTGTATAAAAGATGTGTGTAATGTTAATGACAGTAATGCTACACACCACAGTGAATTGTTTGTTGTTGCTTTTAGTGACAGAGAATATCCACGCCTTGGCCAGATGATTGTGGATTATGAAAATCCTTTAAAGAAAATGATGGAGGAATTTGTACCTCACAGTAAAGTAAGTAACTACTTTTCACAGGCATGCAGTAACCTTAATTGGGAGAAACAGAGATAAAAAATAAATGTGCAAGATTTTGTTTTGTCAAAGGCCCTTTGCTATATATTTTACATGAATGTCTAGGGCTGGGGATTGAGACCCTATTAAAAAGTACAATCTGCAGGAATACAGGAATGATAAAACCTGTTAGTAAGGTGTCATTTTATTCACTAAGGATTAGAAATTAATTAAAAATCAGTTGTGGTTCATCTGAGAATAGCTGTTTCTGTGTTTTGTGTAAGCCTATAGCTTGAAATTAAAGAGATTGACGGTGTTTCTGTGAAGGTGGTTGTTTTGCTAGGTTGCTGGTGTAGATGAATGTGATTTTCTATTTTGTAACCTCAGGGGTTTTGTTTTGGATTGTCCTTAAGCTGGGAATCCTGGAGGTCACTACTGCCTCTTTAAGAGTAGCTCAAAAACTAACACTGCTGAGTTGCCTTCACTGAGTTAAAGGAGCTCAATTCCTGTAGTCCTTTCTGTACAGGTGTTTCTAACTTTCTGTTCTTACACAATTGGCTGTGATGTTTTATCTAGGCTCTATTTTCATGTAAGAATACCTTGGAAAAGTTACAGAAGCCTCACCAAAGTCAAAGTGTATCCTGCTTTATCTCTTCCCATTTGTTCACCAGATTTGCTATTCTGTCAGAGGAAACTAGATTTCTCTGATCAGGACTGATCAACTATTATGAAGATGTCACTTTCTAGGCGCTTGCAAATTAATTGCATTGCAATTACCACTTTGGAATCTTGGGCAGTAGTTTAAGTTACATTCTAAGTTACTAGAGTCTAAAGTTTTTAAGGTTTGGGTTTTCCTTTACCTATTTTGAAGTTTAGGTACTGGGTGTGTTTTCCTTCTCTAGTTTTCTTGAGATTTTTCTCGATTTCCTTAAACTTTTCAGTATTGTCATTAGAAGTTCAGAGTTTTGCAGCTACTTTCCTGAGTGCTCTGAAATGAAATAGTTTCCAATACTTCTAACTTGTCTGTTATCTTACTGTTGTTACACTTTCCACAGTTCCTATCTTGTTAAAACTTATTTAGCTAAAGATCTCATTTACAAGTGCACATTTTAGCAAAGATGCTTTACTTCTCAGTATTATCTTTGTTTATACTCTGGTATTTAATAATGGATCAGTCCTTTCAATTGAAACATTTACTAAGATGTCTTTTAGGGTGATTTTTGCTTATTCTGTGCTAGAAGTATATATTGGGGTCAGGGATCTTTTCAGGTGCCAGGCTACAGAAATATATTCTTGGGAATAGAAGCGAAACACATTTGTCATTCTGTAATCCCACTGCTTTGCAGCAAAGCAGGCAGTTGTTGTTTAGTCCTTTACATTAGCTTCAGCAGATGACTTGGGTTTTTTTGCCTGGGTGATCTCTGCTCTCACACTGCTCAGATCTGGCTCCCTGAGGATTCATTCAAGCACCAATATTGGTACAGAAGTCAGGGAAAAGATTTGGGATACACTTGCCTGGATAAGCTTAATTTGCTACAAGGATATTCCTGCAGACGTTATCTGCTCAAAACAATTACAGTTTGCTACAATAGAGGAAGACATAAAGGGAGTGGAACTACATACAACAACTGGCATGCGTGAATAAATCATGAACAACTTCCAGTTGTATGTGAGAGGGCTTTTGTGCCTTTTTTTGGTTTTTTTCCACATCCTCTTAGTCTGAACTCAGAATTTTATAACTCTAACTAAAAATAATAGAAATCAAACTCTCTTGCTTCTTTGCATCCTTCCTCTAGCTTGGAAAAGTCTTCTGTATGTTAAATAGACTAGATGCAATGGGGTTTAACCTTATGTTTAATTTCAAAACTAGTTCACTAAATGTTTTGATGACTGTTAGTAATAATGCTGGTACTGAGAAATAGTACTAGCCATTCAAACTAATCATTAGCCTTCTTTCTAGTCCCTTTCAGATGCTCTGATTTCACTCCAGATGGTCTATCCTCGGCGAAATCTCTCAGCTGACCAGTGGAGAAACGCGCAACTACTGAGCCTCATCAGTGCCCCCAGTACAATGCTTAATCCTGCACAGTCTGACACGGTATGGTCTTTTAATTTGCATTCTGTGATAGAGTTAACTCAGGTTTTCTGTAAAATAGTTGTCTGTTGGATTACCTCTGTGATTTTTAATCAGAGAAGTAAATATGCTGATTAGTACAGGGGAAAAGTTCTGTCTCATTAAGTTTGTTACAGTCACTCATGCCTTCAGTTTCAGTAGTTTGTTGACCAGAAGATGAAGGGAAGCAATGTTAACTTCTGCAGTTGTAGAGGAGAGAAATCCTCTCGGGTGTTTGTGAGGCTGGAGGCTGGAAGTCAGAACTGGTCCTTCCTTTAAAATTTGTGTTTGTACTTGCTGCCTCAGTTGTGATATAATGGTTCTCTTTCTGAAAAAAAATGAAGCTTTAGCCGCTGTCAAGTTGGGATTAGTATCCATCAAAAGCTTTTAATTCTTAAATATTATTAAATACAATATTGATTTTTTAAAAAAAATTGTCAAAATTTATTCAAGGTGTTGGAGGGTATGGAAGCTCACTTAATATTCCAACCCTCAGTTTCTGAAGTGCTGAAACACTGAATCACTCTTAGTGGTCAGCAGCCTTCTATGACTCATCAGCCTTTTAGGGTTTGTGCTTTTTTGCTAAGAAGTACTTATAACTAGTGTGCTACAAATTACTGTTTTTTTAACAGATGCCATGTGAATACCTATCTCTGGATGCAATGGAAAAATGGATCATTTGTGAGTAAAATATTCTGAAACTGCTCATGGTTGTATTAAAAAAAATTGGTAAACATGTAAAACACTTTGCTTTCTGTACTGCACAATAGCTGTTGTATTGAAATAACATTCTAGAGAACTTGACTAAATTTCATTTGTACTAACATGCAGTGAAGCTAGAATTGAGCATGTGCTGCTGGAATAGTGTGTCATCAGTTTGTTCCAGACTTTGACTGAAAGTGAGGGCTTCAGTAATTCTGATGAAAATAGTCAAGTAGTATCAGCATAAAGTAATTAAGCACAAAAATATTGCAAAAATACCTCCATAGAAGTGGGGAGATATTTTTTATATATTAGAAAATGTTATCCACTAAAGAGTTTAATAATGATGTTTGCAAACTATTTAAGACAAAATACATAATAATCTCACTGTTCTCTTACTGTCTTTGTGCATCTGATTTGTGACATACATCACTGTGAACTTTTGAAGTTGGATTTATTTTGTGCCACGGAATCCTAAATAGTGATGCTACAGCTTTGAATCTTTGGAAACTTGCACTTCAAAGCAGCTCTTGCTTGGCTCTGTTTCGAGACGAGGTGTTCCATATTCACAAAGCTGCAGAAGATTTGTTTGTAAACATAAGAGGGTAAGGTTTTGTTCTCCTTTCAGAATCTCTGCTAAAAACACCATATTTCTTGAAGAACTATTTCATACAGATTACACAAGTTCTGCTTAGGTACACAAACATTTTTGCTTGATACTTTGACTGTTTCTTTCATGCATAAGTTTTAGGGGCTTGATTTCATAACCACACCTTTTTTTATCTCAGTTCTGAAAGCCTGGTGAGTCAGTCTCTATAATGGCAAGTCTGTAAGATTAATGATGTCACCCACAAATCTTGATTTACTGAAGGGAAATGATGTTACCAATGTGGAGGTGGCTTGAAAAATTGCATCTTGCTGCATTGTTTCTGCTGTACATTATATGAAAACTCAGAAACAAAGCTGAGACCTCTACCAGCAAACATCAGGAGCACTTCAGTAGAAAGCATTGGTTTGGATAGCTAGTTTTGACATTTAGCTTATCTCAGGAGCTGGTTTTCTGCTGTATCCTGCTATAACGTTGTAGCTCCTCTCAAGTCCCACTCAGCTCTTTCGAAAACTGATTCTTATTGCATATCTGGTTGGTTTTTACTTGCAGCTACAACAAGCGTATTAATGACATCAGAGAGTGCAAAGAAGCTGCCGTTTCACATGCGTAAGTGTCTTAAAAAGTTCTTCTGGCAGATGTTAGGATTGGTTTTCTTCAAACAAAATCGTAAATATTGTACAAATAGAATTTGTCAAGTGCTGAATTAGTCATGCATTTTCAAATCAGGTCATTTACTGATTGTTCTTTTAAATGTGGCTTTGCTTAATTTAATTATCAATTTAACTTCACAAGTTTTACATTATTTTTCAAATTATCAGGATGGAAGTATTTAGTTTATTCATTAGTTATATTTTGTCTGATTGCAAAATGTGAATGTAGATTAAATAAAAATGTTTTAATGTAGTCAAGTGCACATCGCAGAGGGGGACAGGGAACTTAGGGTTTAAATTTATTGATGCTTCCAGAATATACAGTGTTGGGGATGAGGATGCCAATTTCCTGAACCTCATTCTTCAAAATTCTGAACTTTTGAAATTGGTATAATATAATCTGCTTATGTTGGGTCTTAAATGCTTTTGAAAAATCAAGTATTCTGTGGCTAGTACAGTGGATAATGTATGTTCTTTTGATGCAGGGGTTCAATGCATAGAGAGAGACGCAAGTTTTTACGTTCTGCACTCAAAGAGCTAGCCACTGTCTTGTCTGATCAGCCAGGCCTGTTGGGTCCCAAGGTAACTGACAGCTTTTATGGTTTGCATTTGTGAAAAAAAACCAGTGTATTTCTCAATGGAAAATCCAATATTTATTTTCTTTGAGGGGGAAAAACTCTTCACTCTGAGAAAACCTACTTAGTGTTTTAAATTCTCGGGTTTTAGAGACTAGCTACCTCTTGAGCACACCAGCTATTCAGCTGTTGTGTATATTGATAAGCTTGTGAACAATTTTTGTTTTTCAGGCACTTTTTGTATTTATGGCATTATCCTTTGCTCGTGATGAAATTATTTGGCTCCTTCGTCATGCAGATAACATGCCAAAGAAGAGCGCAGATGATTTCATAGATAAGTATGTTCATTTTTTAGTGCAATACCTTCAATACTAGAATTTCACAGACCAAATAAATTTGAAGGCAGTAGAATCTCAGAAAAGGTTGGAATGGAATCTCAGAGAATGCTATATGGAGCAACTGAGAATGTTCAGAAAATTTTTATTTGAGAATGTTAAGTGTCCCATCAAAACAGAAAGCTGAAAATACTGTCCTGGATAATGAAGCACACCACAGAAAATTAATTCATAAAATAAAAATATTTTGTTTATTTAACTTTGAATAGGCATAAATAAAACTTTTTCATGTCTTCACTGATTTTTGCATTGATCAAATCTATGAAGGGGGCAAGGAAACTTTCAGAAAGATTTATTTGTTGATTTGTAGACTCTCTTGTAGCAAAGCTGCCTTTAAAATCAGCTAAGCTTTATTTATGTAATATAGCATTAGTGGCACCATAAACAGAGGGTAAAAATGACAAATATGATTATAAGATCTTACAAGTGTGGATAAGTAGGAGAATTTTGAAGGAAAGATGGAGCTTCCAGAGCCTTTCTGAAACAACTTGTGCCAGTAACCATCTTCATGGCTTGGGGAAAAAAAAATAAGAAAAGCAGTTATTAAACTTCTACTTTTCAAGTTTAACTGCTTTTTGATAAAAGTATTTTGACAAATTGAGGTGTACAGATGGACTTCTTATTCAGAAAATGAACAGAATAGTTTTACAAACCTTTGAGGATTACTATGGTGTTATCCTGCTAACTTATGTCCTGTTGAGTGGATTTGACCTTGCAAAGAAAATTACCTATGTAAGCTCTTACAGCATTAACAAATATTTTCATACAGAAATTAGCTGTTGATGATTGTTTTAAAAGCAAGATATAGGAGGAAATCCCCTTGAGAAGCATCCCACTGACAGAAATTTGTTTTAATATTTTGAGTTTGTAAACTTTTCCTTGTCTTTCTGCCTAGGCACATAGCTGAGCTAATATTCTACATGGAGGAGCTCAGGGCACATGTACGAAAATATGGACCAGTGATGCAGAGATATTATGTGCAGTATCTCTCTGGTTTTGATGCAGTGGTCTTAAATGAGCTCGTGCAGGTATGGCAACATTGTGGTTCTGGGTTCTCAAGTGCAAATTTTAACAAGAGCTTTTTGTCCAAAATGACATCATAAAATGCATGCCAGTTTGTGGATTTTGAGGAACTTCACAGAATAAAACAAATTAACTTCCTGTTTTATTCTGGGATTTAGAGTTGTACTTACAGTTTCTGTATAGAATCACAGAATATCCCAAGTTGGAAGGGACCCACAAGGCTCTAAGTCCAACTCCTGGCCCTGCAGAGTTCACCCCAACAATGCCACCCTATGCCTGAGAGCGTTGTCCAAATGCTCCTGGAGCTCTGGCAACCTTGGGGCTGTGAGCCAAGCCCTGGGGATCCTGCTTAGTGCCCAACTACTCTGAGGGAGGAACCTTTTCCTAATACCCAACCTAAACCTTCCCTGATGCAGCTTCATAGCATCATGAGTGGCATGAATTTATATACTTCAGTGTTCACATATGGATATTATGAAGCACTCTTGTGTTTAAAGTTATGTTTGAAACAGATGCTGAAGGGATGTACAAACTTTTTCTTACTTAGCCCAACCAAGAAATGATAAACTTTCTGAAGTTTTTATTCCCTAGTGACCCCACTAGACAGAGCCCAAACTGAAACAAGGGGAAAAAATGGGCTTGAATTTTAGTTACCATTAATTCATAGTAGCTATCAAGCACCAGATTAGACAAGTGCTTAAGTAGTAATTTGGATTTTTTCAGGCTTTAGGTTTCAATGTCAGTTATTGCTGAAATTATGAGAAACTTCTGCATTGCATTACTTACCAGAAATGTGGTCCTATTAATGGTTGAAACTAAAAAGATTTGTCACATTTGAATGTTTAGTAAAATAAATTTGAATTTTTAGTTTTAAAAAATTGAGAGAGGGTTTTTTTTTTGGAGGTAAAGTGATGCTGCCATGGGCTCTGTTATATCCTGCTGTAGCCAGGTTTTCTTTGCAGACAGGACAGAAAATGCAGTATAGCTATGTTTATTGACAGTTTTTCCCACTTTGAGCTGATACTGCTTTGGAAGCAGTCTTTTGTGGGTCATCAACCAATGAATTAAAAAGTGAAAAGCTATTAAATAGCAGTATTTGAAATATTCCATTGATTAAGCTACCTCTTGTAGGTTTTTGAGCATTTTAGAATATAACAGATAAATGGGGCATGGATATTGACATTGCTTCATAAAACAAGTTTAAAGTAATAATAATAATAGCAACAACATTTATTTTAGAATCTTTCAGTGTGCCCAGAGGATGAATCAATCATCATGTCCTCTTTTGTAAACACAATGACTTCACTAAGTGTGAAACAAGGTAAGTGTAAATGATCTTGGAAAATTTGTAACAGACTGGCAGATTACTCTGAAAAGTTTCATCACTTTTGTTTCATGTGATCAGTAGAGGGAGATAAAACTGCATTTGTTCCCTTGTTTCTCTTTCATTGTTGTATCTGCTTCTTGTGGTGTGTCCCTTTTCCAAAGGATGCTATTGGGTAGTAATCCTACCTTTTAATATGTTTGAAATACTACATATCTTTTCACCTTGATATTTTAATTCCTCTTACTGCAAATGTATTGGATTAAAATTCTTGGGTAAAAACATGAGGTTCATTACCTCATTAATAAGTCTTTATTACTTCAGGGTTTTTAGAAGGTATGATATAGTATGGCTGAATTTGTTATAATTTTCTAAGGGTTTTCTGTTCTATATTTTTCCTACAGTTGAAGATGGAGAGGTATTTGACTTCAGAGGAATGAGGTTAGATTGGTTTAGATTGCAGGTAAGAATTGATAAATATGCATGACATTTCACTAACTTAAAACCAAAATGTTTCATAGCTACTACTGTTCTAGATTTCTCTTAGACTGCAAGTGGGTGACAGGCTAGCTAAAAATAATTTACTCTTAAAATCAAACATACTTTAGCAGATAATTTGCTGTGTTATGATATAACTTTATCTGCTTTGGGCACTTTTTACAAATCCTGCCTTGGGGTGTTTATAACAGTTCAGAAATAGAATGTGTTGAGGCTGAGCTGTTTGGTGGGTGTGCAGAGTGTGATTCAGCGTGTCTGCACTGCTTAGGGAGAGCTTACAAGTTTGTGTTTTGCCAATACATTTGTTCTGTGAATTAGTGACATGTTCACTTCAGAGACTTCACTGAAAGGCAGTTGGCTTTTTTGGAAGCTCTGGTGGAAGGAGAAGAATCCCTGCATTTTAAATATGCGCGTGTCCTGTGCATAGGGCAAACAGCATTTAACGTTGGTATTGAGCAATAGCAATGGAATTTGCACAAAAGCAAATTAAAAGCAGATATAACATATAAGAAAGCAGATATGTTATGTATTTATGTTATTGTATATGCTGTTTATGGTATTGTCTTTCCAGGCCTACACGAGCGTTTCTAAAGCTTCGCTTGGTCTGGCGGACCATAGAGAACTGGGAAAAATGATGAACACGATCATTTTCCACACAAAAATGGTCGATTCTTTGGTGGAGATGTTGGTTGAAACCTCAGATCTTTCCATCTTTTGGTATGCTACTAACCTGACTGTACAAGTTTTGTTTTGTTTTTTTTTTTTTTTTAAATTGTCCTTGCAATTGTTATTTTTAAATGGCACACTTTGTAGAGAGATGGTCCAGTGGAAGAATTGATTGGAATTTCTGGTTTCTAGCAGAATTAGTTTGGAAAAGGTATTTATGAGCATCTATCGGAGATATTCTCCAAGCAGTCATATAATTGATCAGGAATAATTTGCAGATGGTTCCCTAATACTTTTTGGCAAAAAGTGCAAGTTTTTTGCAGTCCCTATGTGGCAAATGTCAAAATAAAAATATGATAATAATAATAATAATGTAAAATAGATGTGCAAATAAAATGCATTAGAAGTGAATGCAGAAATCTCAAGCAGAAATTATGAAAGTGTGGGGCAGTTTTTGGTATAGAAAATGTGTTTATGGTCACATTTGGTTTGTAAAGTAAACCTTATTTGCAGAAAAATAAATATATTTCAATGTGTGATTAATAACCGATGAATTCTGTTCAGTTTTTATAGCCGTGCTTTTGAGAAGATGTTTCAGCAGTGTTTGGAGCTTCCCTCTCAATCAAGATACTCAATTGCATTCCCACTGCTTTGTACTCACTTTATGAGCTGTACCCATGAACTATGCCCTGAAGAGGTAATTTTAAAATTTCAGTTATTTTCACCTCTTACTGAACGTAGAGTGAACTAGAGCTGAACACTGCAAAAAACTGTTTGTTATGGAAATCTAATATGTGAGGGAAGAGAGTGGTAAAAATAAGAGGTAAAACAAGTAGATACCTTGTTACATGACTCTTCATGCATAAATCTCTAAATCCTTTTCTCAAGTGAGGAAGCATTTTGATCTTTGCTTTAAAGAGGGATTAGCTAGGGTACAAACATTAGATGGCTTTTCAGGTTTATATGCTAATAAATCCCTTATGCCTGTCAAAACTCAGAAAAAGCGGTGTTCCTGTTAAATGCTTCATAAACTCATAGCTGGGAGAAGGAAGTAGGAAGTTGGGGGTTCTGTGTGGCTTGTTACAGTTTTCTTCAGTAAGAAAACAAAATAACTGATACACAGTATAATGCAAGCATTTGCTTTGGTCAGAACTGGGTAATGGAAACCTTGTTGGTTCCAATTGGAATTTAAAAAATACTATATTCCTTGAAGAAATGGACTCCTTGTTAAAGGAAGCAATTTGAATCTGAGGAAATTCTTTCTATTTTTGTTGTACTAAAGGATTTATGCCTTTACATTTCCTGTATGTTCATTGACTTTGGAATTAGTCTGGGAGTCAACTTTGCCATTTTTATGTATTGCTCATGAAAGTTTTTTCATTCTTAACAGTGCTAATCTGAAACAATTAGTTGAATAAGATTTATTGTAATATACACAATATGGGGTTTTCTTATTTAAACATAAAATTATTTTCTGTTAAACTTAATTGCAATATACATCTATATAGGTATTTGCCTTGTATGCCTTCTTTAAATAGCTGCCAATGCTATTTATATTAGACAAGCATTTAAAAAGTTTTCCAGGAAAGCTTCATCCTTCAGGACAAGAGACATCTTTGAGAACAGTTATAGTAACAGTAAGAAATCAGTAGCCAAAGTCCACTAGACACTAGTTACTGTGCATTCAGCTGCAGCAAGCACATTTTGTCACAGCCAGCAGAACTTGAAATTCAATATCTGAGTTGTATGCCTTAGTAACGATTATAATTTTGGAAAAATAATCTTTGCTCTGCTGTGTGCAGAGTATAATAATGTGGCTGATAGAAAATAAACATCAGTGCTGAAAGGAGGATTTCAGCAAGACAGAGACTGTGCTTGTGCAGCTCCAGTGACAAAGGAACAGAATCCAGAAATTATTGCAGTAGGGTTTTATGATGGACTTTTTCAGTGATCTGAAGAACACTGCTTTCTCTATAGCTTGAGTTGCATGCTCTTTTCCCCCTAGACTTAGTATTGGCACATATTAATGAAGTGGGCATTCACAGAGACCTTGGAATATTGGACACATTAATGTAGTTTTTGTCCAGAATTCTTCTTCAAAAATTTTTTGCCTCTTTTTACAAAGAATATTTTTAATGGTGACTTTGAAAATTTTGTGGTTCAAATTGCTTCCAAAAAGAAAAAAATAGCCTGGAGTCAAGATTATTGAGGACTAATTAATTTATTATTTTCTATATCCTAGTTATATGATCAGTGAACTGATCTCTGCAGTACTGTAGGGCTGGTGGGAAGCTGAAAATCCTATTTCCTTTTCTCCTGTTTTATCAGCGACATCACATTGGAGATCGCAGTCTTTCCTTGTGTAACATGTTCTTGGATGAAATGGCCAAGCAGGCTCGAAATCTTATCACAGACATTTGCACAGAACAGTGTACACTGAGTGATCAGGTGAGTATGGTTGTATTTTAATTTTAATTCTCCTTTGTATTCTCCTTTGAGATTTTATCCACTCAACTTTCTGGGTATTTTGTTTGCTTTTTTTTTTTTCTGTGTTTTGTGTAAACTTTCTGTTTATAAAATTGAAGGTAATTTGAACAAGAATTTTTAATAGTAGAATTTTGTCAAAGGAAGAATGTGTTATTTGTGTGATGAAGTGTGTTAAAAAATTTGGGTTTTAATTTAGAGGGGCTGTTTCTTTTTGTTTGCTAGTTGTTGCCAAAACATTGTGCCAAAACCATCAGTCAAGCAGTGAACAAGAAGTCAAAAAAACAGACTGGAAAGAAAGGAGAACCTGAAAGGGAGAAACCAGGAGTAGAAAGCATGAGGAAAAACAGATTGGTTGTGACAAAGTAAGCTATTCTTCTATTCTTTTCACCTTGAATCCCAACTCAAAATGTGTTTTACATATTGAATGTGTCTTGCTTAATTTGTTCGAATAAATTTAATTGGCTATAAATTTGACAGCTTTGCTTGTATAGAAACTGAATTTTATTACATAGGTAATAAGAATGTTTGTCACTTGAATTTATCCCCTTGGCTGTTTCCTTTCCTGAGCAGAAAGAATCCCTGTGCTGTAGCTAGGCTTCCTGAATAGTTACATTAAATATGGGCATATGAGTCCAAGGAGTGGGTGCCATCTTTGATTCTACCTTGCTTTAGCCCTCTTAAGGACAGGAAGTTCTTGCTGCTGTAAGGTTGGTGGCTCACATGGAGTTTATGGCTCCAGTGCCTGAACCAAGTGGGGAAGGTTTCCTGGTTAGCGGCTGTAGAAAATTTGAAAGCCAGTAAATCAATAGCAAAACCAAAAAACCCACCTGGAATAGGTAAAACATAAGGTTAATAAATGTAGTTTGGGGTGTAAGAGATGATAGGGTAGGAATCATAAAATTAATAGTAAGATAGGTGTAAGGAAAGATCAGAGATCAGGGTGGTAGAGTGATAAAAGTATGAAAAGGAAGAAAGCTTAAAAAAAAGGAAGTTTGTGATTGGGAATGCCTAAATTCACGCACTGCTGAAGAGGAGAAGTGGTTTTGCTGCAGTTGCAACAACTGAACAGCAGAGAACTGTAAATGTTAGAGAAGCCAATGGAAAAGAATTTAATTTAAGATTTGTTCCCCCAATATTTTTAGGTTTTTATTACTGCTTACTGAGAAACATTATTTGTGGTGTTTAGTTCACTTAGGGAAAAATCACTTAAATGTCTTTTTTTTTTGGGGGGGGTTGGTAAAAAAATAAATATATCTCTATGTATATTAAAAATATCTATCTCATGTCACTGTATGCAATGCAGATCAGTATGTGGTTGTAGGATGTGTTCTTGGCCAAAACATTAGTTTTTAAATATGCTAGATAAGTTTCACAAAGCAGAACATGGTAATGAGGAGTTAGACCTGTACCTGCTTTTGAGGCATTATCCATTTAGTATGTGCCTTCCATGATAATGTACACTTGTATTGCATTAAATATTTTTTCTTAATTTCTTGTCTATTCTTAAAGCCTGGACAAACTGCATACTGCACTTTCTGAGCTCTGCTTCTCAATCAATTACGTACCAAACATGGTGGTTTGGGAACACACATTTACCCCAAGAGAATATTTGACATCTCACCTGGAAATCCGCTTTACCAAGTAAGAAATATTGTAGAGTTAGAAGCATTGATACACAAGATAAGCCTTTGCTAGTTTATGTTGGAAATATTGTGTACTTACTATCCCAACTAAATATTAAGTTACATATGCAGACATACACAATACTCAATTCTTGTTTCAAAATGAAATGTGTTGAAATCCATATAATCTATTGTACAGCCAGATCCTGCATTCCCAGTCCTATGGGTTTTGTAGGAGCTGGTGATGGCTGTTTTTAGGCATGTATGAAGACTTATTCCCACCATTCTTTTGCACAGTGCTGGAGTGTTTTCAAGTATTTGTGTCCAGTGCCTTGCTGAAAGGAGTCAAGAAGTCTAAAAATCAGAAGTCAAGATCTCACAAAGCCAACTGAGAATATGTGCAGTTACTTTTTTTTTTTTTTAAAGTGTTGGTGTTTGATATTCCTGTCTGTTCTTACCTTGATCTTCCCATTTCTGTAAAAAAAGGCAAATACTGGAGAGGACTTCATATTAAGCCAGACAGCTATCCTGCTGTTTTATACCAAAGATTGCTGGTTATATATTTCAAGTAGGGTATAAGGCTTAATCATTTTAATCATCAAGACATAATAATAGGTCACTGGAGCATTCCATCAGTAAGATAAGGTGGCCAAAAAATGAAGATAACTTCATGGCATTTTAAGAAGTCAGCTCTTCAGGTTTATGAACTTAGCACAAGTGACCAATACCAGTCTTATTATTTTTATTTGGGGGAGATTTGGGGCTGCAGGAACAGGCACATTATTTTCAGAGACTGCTTTCCTTTTTCTTCGTGAAAGAAGTGGAACTTGTTCGCTGAGCAGAATAGATAGTAAATTTATAATTATTTTTCAGATCTTCAAGTGGCATTTCTTTCAGAGGCTTGCAGTGTTCCTTAAAAGACAGTGTTAGTGTCTCACTGTTAGGGATGGTTTTTTACTGTTTTAAGCTCCTCTGTGTCACGTGTGATTGGACTAGAGCTTATTATTGTTCCACTTGATATTGCATCAATTTTGAATTTATTTTAAAATAATTTAAAATAAGATATTGCCTCAGAAACAAACTATTGAATATACTTATTTACATACATCCAAGCAACAACAGAAAAGTTACTCTAAATAATATGTTGTACTCCTTCAGAATAACTCATCCCCTTTACCTGTGATGAAGGCCATGATCTACGGATTTATTTGTTTTTCATTGCTGTTCTGTCTTTGAAAAGTACATGTTATTTAAAAGCTTAGCTCTTACAGTCATTATAAACTTAAAATAAGCACTACAAGAAGTATTTATTTGCTAAGACAGCTTTTAAGGGTCCCCTGATAGAGTTTGTTTGAGAACCTGGTTCCAGTGTTGTACTGGGTAATGTCCGTCCTGTATGTTAAAATGGAATATACAGTCCTTTGTACAGTTCTACTCTGGATTGAAAGCTAGCCTGTGAATATCTGTTATTAGAAACCTGGTTTTATTTATAGTGAGAATTTGAACAAATTGCAGTATGTCCTGCCATTTCTTGGCTCCTTGATTAAAGATAGAAATCACTGTGTTAGGTAAAGGGAGATGCATTTCTCATAACAGGATTTCTGTTTATTTACTTTATGTATATATTGGATATATTTTTCAATTCATACTACACAATAGCTATGTGGTTTTTTAAAAGAGATTTCCAACTATATCAGCAGCTTTGGTCAAATAATTTTTTGTGTTAATATGCTTTGAACACTTCAATACTTGATAGCTCTTGCATTTCCCAGAAGTTCTAAATTTTAAAAGACTTAAACATTATTTGCTGAAGTAGTTGTTACATAAGCTTTGCAGAGTGTGGATTGCTTATATGTGTGTATATATATATATATATATATATGTATGGGGAAAAAGCTTTCTTTAAAAAGGGCTTGGTGAGTATTCTTAGTCTCATGGAATTTTTACTGAAACCACAGATACAATTTTCTTTGGAATCCAAAACTGTTTTTAAAAGTGCTGGTTGTAGTAAGTGCATTGATCAGAATTTTATACTTGAGGATTTGAGAAGTATTCAAATAAATTGAATATTTTTGAAAGTGTTTCAGGCCAGGTTGGATGGAGTTCTTGAGTAGCCTGGTCTAGTGGAAGGTGTCCCTGACTATGGCAGGAGAGGTCAAACTAGCTGGTCTTTAAGGTCCCTTCTATGATTCTGTGAAAAATCTGTGGATATAAAATTAACTTTCTAGCTGCATCTTTGTTGAATTTTCCAAAGAAATGAGTTTGTTTCCAATCCTTTTGTTTCTAAAAGGTCAATTGTTGGAATGACCATGTATAATCAAGCAACACAAGAGATTGCAAAGCCATCAGAGCTGTTGACCAGTGTAAGAGCCTATATGACAGTCCTGCAGTCAATAGAAAATTATGTACAGATTGACATTACACGAGTGTTTAACAATGTTCTGCTTCAGCAAACCCAGCATTTAGATAGTCATGGTGAGCCAACCATCACCAGTCTGTACACAAATTGGTAAGTATTATATGAATGCTTCTTAACAATTTGGTAGAGATTTTTTTGTTGCTGTTGTTTAATAAAAAATTTGGAATTGGAGAAGTGGAGTTATTTTAAATTTTCTTAAGTTTCCAGCATCACATGTTTACTTCTCATTGTACCTGCTAAAAGCAGCTTGAAGTTTGCAAACTTCTTATACTTTTTATAGGGATGAGCTGTAGAGCAAAATGCAGGCATCAGTTGAACTGTGAAAATAAAACTTCAGTGTATGGGCTTTGCTGTCCCTTGTCACAGAACTGTACTTCATCTGTAGAGTGTATCCATGAACATGTACCTTTTAATCTAAAACATTTTCCCCTTCTGATCAGGTATTTGGAAACTTTGCTACGGCAAGTCAGCAATGGTCACATAGCCTATTTCCCAGCTATGAAGGCATTTGTGAATTTGCCTACAGAAAACGAATTGACATTTAATGCTGAGGAGTACTCAGATATATCAGGTAAACTTTGATACTTCTACTCCATTTTTGTGAAGGACAGTTATTGTATTGCTTGAGTAATTGGAACAACAGCAGCTCTCAGAGCAACTATTACTGAAATAACAGATAACTCTTAGAGTTAACAATTGTTAGCCTTCAGTAGTATTTTAGTTCTATTCATGCTGCCTCTTGTCTCACTATTTCTATTTTTGGTCAAAGTCTTACATTTAAACTAACGAGATGGGTATATTATGTGTTGGTAAATACTGCTTCAGTTTACTACCATACAAATTCTTGCCTTTAAAATTGTACTTTGGGGTAAAATATTTTTGCACTTTAAATGCTAGATACATGATGGTCTGCAAATAAATGAAGATGAAATATTATAACAGTTTCTTTTATTTCTCAGAGATGAGAGCCCTTTCTGAACTTCTGGGACCATATGGCATGAAGTTCTTAAGTGAAAGTCTGATGTGGCACATCTCTTCACAGGTTGCTGAGCTTAAGGTAACCTTGGAAACTGATGGGTGGGAAGGCAGTAGTTTTCTGGTGAAGCTTCCTTTAGCATATTTAATACCTATGTTTCTGCATGCCATCTTTTTAAAATATCATACAAACTGATAAAGCTGTGAATTTTTCTCTTCTTTTGTAGTAAGTTTGCACAGGTAGTATGTGTGTATCCCACATTTTTCAACACTGTTTAGTTTACATGGATGAAAGACTTCAGGTCCTTTTTTCTTTGTTAGTTTTCCTCATTTTTACATATGTCTTTCCCTCTGCCTCAGCAGTAACCATTTATTATAAATGTCTGTGTTCTGATAAGTAAACCTCACATCTACTACACTACAAACAAATATTAAAGTTGATGCAGTGAAAAAAAATTGGAAATGAGGGCATGTCAAGGATGTTCATTTCATGTATATTCAAAATAGCAAATAGTGATAAGGGAATTATTTGGTACCTGTGTAACTCCTAGAAATAAGTTTTAATAAATGTAATAATATAAACTGCTTTCTCTGGATAATTATACTATTAAAATGCCACTAATTGGCCTAGATTTTTTATGACTTGTTCTTTTAGTGTCATTTCCAAATTTAATTCCAAGTTGTTATTATATCTCCTAATTTTCAGTTATTTAACCACTGATTAAACTAAGAAATTTTTTGTAACTTTTTGAAAACGTACATGAATGCCTAAGAGATATAAGGAACTTACTTACTTTCTTCAATAACAATTTATTTTTAGAATACCAGACCTTTAGAAGTGTGTGGTTTCAATATATCCTGTGTTACACTTCCAAGCATCTTATTTTCTTTTCCATTAAGGTGTGCAAACACCTTAATTGCAGTGCTGCTGAATTGCTGAGCTGTATGATAGAAAGGTTTGGAGCCTTTTATTCATTGTCACAGCTTAAGAAGAAAGGCTGCTTATGCTTTCCAAGCTGGGCTAAGAGCATGCAGCAACCCTGCCCCAAGTGCCCAGCCTGCCAGGGTAATTGATTCCTTATGCCTATAGCAATTTTTGGGTCAGAGCATGAGGCTTTCCAGGTGAGAATTTTAGTTTAACTCCTCACTGTGCACAAAGTGACACCTGGCACATTTCTAGTGAAGCAGAAAGGCTTTGGCAAGTGCTTCTTGCTGTACTATTTGTGTACTTACTGAGGAGTCGTCATAGTTCCTCAAAATCAGCACAATTTATGTTGTAGGTGTGTGCATTTTTTACAAAGCGACTTTAAATGGTGTCTGAAATCTGTTGTTTTCTGATACTGCTGAGGGTAAGCAGAGCATGATGTAGATCCACATGTGCATGACTACATTTTTGGAGGAAAAAGCAAAGTAATAAAATGTTCATTTCTTTGGCTGAGAGAGTTGGCTTTGCAAGAGAGCCCTGAGAAGCATCTGTGCTTGGGGAAAGAAAGCAACAGGAGGAGGGAATGGGGAATTTATTGCAAGTAGGGTTCAACATGATTGCTTTGCTTCCTGCAAAGTTGGACCAGGTGTCAGTTTTATATCTGAAGTTTAAGATTGGGGCAAGAAGGGAAAGATTGCCTCAATTAAGCCACTATTTGAAAACTGTATTCCAGCTACTCCTTTTTAATCTTAAATTAATATGCTGGTTGGAAGTGTTTCCTATAATCAAAAAAGAAAAAACCCTTGCAACAGTGTTAAAATAGTAAAAAGCAGACCTTTATGATTTATTGGCACTGGATTTCTATAATTTTATAAGGTTAATTAATTAGGATACCTAACAGAGTTATATCTAGTAGGAGACTCAGTTGCCCCAGCCCACCTCTGGGTCAGCCCCTTGGAGTTAGTCCAAGGGCTACTACTCCATTTCTTAAGAATTATCAGATTCTGGTTGGAAAACCAAAAATGTTCTTGCAGACTCTCTTCCTGACAATAAGACTAAACAGAATTTTCAGGAATGTTTTACATGGTTAGCTTATTGTTCTAAAATCTAGGAGAAAAGGGTAGGAAAAGTACTGGATCTACAACCATGCATTAGCAATCTACAAAGCTACAAATGTATGAAAAAATACATAAAAAGATTAGGCATCAAAAGGGATCCTTAGCAGTAGGTTCCTGTTCCTCTTACATTTTATAAAAATATCTAATTGTGTTCCAAACTTACAGTGGCCTACATGTTTGATTAGTATTAATTTTTCCTGTTGCCTCCTCTGGAAATTAAGATGGATTGGAATGCACCTACTTGAAAAATAAAACTATTAATAACCACTTTGGAAAACCACCCCCAATTCAGAATATTATTGTTTCTCCCTCTATCCTTCAGTTCTTTTTGACATTGATTTCATTTAGTATACAAAACATTAATTGAAGTCTTCTTGGAACAGAAGAAAAAAAACACTTTAGTGTTCAGAAGAACACAAGGTCTATATTTTCTTAACTGTTGGTTGTCCTCTACATAAAGAGAGATAATCACTTTTCCCTTTTGGAAGTAGGGTACTTAGCATTGAGACTGCAAAAATACTTTTGTAAGAATAAACTACCTATTTTTTGCTTAAAGAATTTAAAAATACAGCTTGGCACAGCCTAAGTTCCTCAACTAGCAGGAAATTTGGATCTGATATTTTAGAGATGTGATTATGCAATTTCTATAATAAAATTTTAATCTGATAAATATTTGGAGAATGATTTCGGGAAAGTTATTTCATGTGCTCTAATATTTTACAAGTTGTATATATGAGAGCTGCTAAAAATTAGAAACAGACACATTTTCTTTTGGCCAAACTGAAATGAAAACTACTGCACTTGAGTTTGTTTCAGGCTAAGGTGTTGGGACTTGGAGATATGTCTTTGCTTTTTCATATTATAGTGGAAGAAAATTTCAAGTAAACTGCACCAAGGTTTAATAATCTGATTTCCATTCTTGATTCCATTTTTCAATTTTGCCAACATGAAATTTCAGCATAATTAGTGAAAGCACCCATCCAAAAGAATTGATTGCTCTGTGAATTTATATTTTAATTGTAATATGTATACTTGTCTTCTAAAAAGTTGAGTGGCACAAGGACCTATTGCCTGATTTTTATGGAGTTACATTCTTTACTTTAAGATGCGGTACACATTGCTCAATACAAAAATCATATTCTAAGGGGTATCCAATCCTCTGCTCTGATTCAGAGCTTGCTTTTGTGTGTAGTAGTGACTGATGATAATATTGATATTGTAGTCCCATTAAGATCGTAGTAGATCTTGTATTCCATGGGGTTAGTTGCTTTTCTGCCTGTCCTAAATCAGGCATTTATCCAGTTAACATGCTGGAATCTATAGCTGACATGAATCTTTGTTTCTTTATAGAAACTTGTGGTGGAGAACGTTGAAGTTCTAACACAAATGAGGACCAGCTTTGACAAGCCAGACCAGATGGCAGCACTCTTTAAAAGATTATCATGTGGGTATCCAACAAGATTCTACTAAAAATGCAGAGTTATTTTTCCGATTTGTCTTTGTAAAGAAAATGGGAAAAATTAATTTCTCTGTATTGAATATCCATAAGCAGCCAAATGTATGTGAGCTCACATGAACTGATGAATCATTTCAAACTTTTCCAGTCTTCTTATGTTCAAAGCAAGATTTCAGTGTTATTTAGTGCACAGGCACTGTATTAGTGATGAGTTTTGAGCATCATATCAGGGATGATAGTATGTAGCTATAGCAGCAGTAATACAGAAGCCTGGTACATAGCTTTAGAATTTGAAACAAAAAATCATTACAATAAAGAGACATTTTTGTCCTCAAGAAAGCACAGCCAGTTCTAGCATCCAGTACTGTCAGCTGTGTGTACTAGGTTTCATTCCAGGAAGTGATAAATGTGATAGTCTTCTGTTGGAACCCTAAAGCCTGGAAGTTTTGAACTTTCTGTGCTGTCAGACACTGGCCCCCAAAAGAACACTGCTTTTGACTTGAGCAGCTTTAGAGAAGGCTTCCAAAATTGAATAATGAAGTTGGAATCACTGATGTGTAGTTTGAATGTGGTGAAGGATTTGGAATTAAAAGTTCTAAAATATAGTAAGTATAAAACAAGATAAAAGTTCTAAGGTGTTGGCTTCTTCTTCCTTTGTGTTGGCTTCTTTTTCTTGGTTTGAAATATTATTTTTCAGTTAAATAAAAAATGCCACACTGCGAGTCACGAGTGTTTAGTCATTAAGTCAAAAGTAAAAATAATGTAGCTGTTAATATTTAATTGAATGATTAAGCTTTAAAAAAACTTTATAACAAGCAAAATACAGCTCCATTTTTTTGCTTTTACCTTGTTCACTAAAAGTGCTATAAAACTCACTATGCTATAAATAAAAATTGATAAACAACCAAGTCCAAACATGAAACTTCATACTTCAATTCCAGCTCTAACAAAAAAAAACCCCAAAAATTCAAAACAACAGTAATAGTCTTCTACTGAAAATCCCATTGTGGATTCAGCTACAAAAACCTGCTTTAGCACTGGTGATTTTGGCTCTTTTAAGGAATGACTTTGTTTCAGTACCTTGCTGCTTTCAATATTCTGTTAAATTTTTTGTTCCTGTTATTTGAAGAATTGAGCTTGTGAAGATCAATACTTTGTTCATTGTTCTCTTTTTCAGCTGTTGACAGTGTTTTGAAGAGGATGACAATTATTGGTGTTATCTTGTCTTTTCGGTCATTGGCACAGGAAGCACTTAGAGATGTAAGAAAGAACTGAACATGTTCTGAATAATTTTCATTTAAGTATTTAACTTAATGGAATGATAGAATATTTGTAGCTTAACTGTTCAGGAATGTCAGCCTCTTAAAAGGTTGACAACATGTGGGCGAAATGGCAATGCTCAGTTGGAGCTGAACTTCGAATTGCAACTTGGGGTGAGGGAATCTTTTTTGAGTACTATTCAAAGAACTGTTACATTAAAACATCAAATTTAGTTGAGATCGTGTTTTCTGTGTTTACTCATTTTAAAGGCTTTTATTTCACTTCTTTATTGCAAACTTTATTAGGCTTTAATGTCTCATGTCTACAAATAAATACAAATGCGTAAAATAAAAACCCATTAGAAAAGAAAATAAACCCAGTAAAATAATGATTGTGTCTAACTGATAATTAACATGGGAAGTAATTTTTCTCATTTTGTATGTATTTGTATCTCTTAGGTCTTATCCTACCACATTCCTTTCCTTGTAAGTTCCATTGAGGACTTCAAAGATCACATTCCAAGAGAGACTGACATGAAGGTAATATTTGGCTGAAAGGCTGTTAAGAGTCCTTTTGGAGCTTAGTAATTGTGGATCTGCAGCTTCCTAATGTTCTGGGGAAAAAATCACAACCAACTGATAGACAAAGCACTCTGTCTGCCTGTGATCACATTTGAGAATTTTTATAGACTTAAGAATGAGATTCATCAAGTGTTAAAACATGACAAGGGGAAGAATGCTGAGCTGCTTCACACTGTGAGCAGTACAGCTGGTAAAACTAAATATTTCAGGATGAGGGGGAATGGCTTTGAGATGACAGAGAGTGGGTTAAGATTAGATATTAGAAAAAAATTCTTGACTGTGAGGGTGGGGAGGTCCTGGCACAGGTTGCCCAGAGAAGCTGTGCCTGTCCCATCCCTGAGGAGTTCAGGGCCAGGCTGAACAGGGCTTGGAGCAACCTGAGACAGTGGAAGGTGTCCCTGATTATAGCAGGGAGTGGAACGGGCATGGCTTTAAGGTCCCCCCTAATGCTGACCATTCTGGGATTTTGTGATTCTTTTGAACCTGTTGGCTATGAACCACACTCTGTCCATATGTTCTGTAATTCTTTTCATGCAGGACTGTGCAAA
>PYHW01010663.1:2761506-2801038 GCA_013186435.1 Turdus rufiventris | reverse complement strand
ATATTCTCTGTATGGAGCTACTCAACTATACATGAGAATTCATGAGAAAAGTGTAAAACTTCCCAAATATTAATGGCACCAAGATACTGCTAGTGTTTCCTCTATTCATTTGCATTTGATGCAGGCCTGCTTTTGCAGAGAGTCATCTGAAGTGTGGTGTCAGAAACTTGGTTGAAATAGTAAATGGAAAAAGAAAACATCACTGTTGAATGCTTGTTAATGGTATCAAAAGAGACATCCTGGGATGGACTGGGAAATGGAATACATGTCAAAATGTTCTTAGTTCCTCCAAGTGCTGTGGCCACTTAGACTGTATTTTTGGTGCCTGGAGACAATGAACTCTGAATCTGTATAACATTTGCATCTTGTAAGATTTCTCCATTACTCTATTTCACCAGATTGTGACTTTTGGCTTTTGTTTAAAAATGCTGTGTTTGTAACTGTTAGCTGATACTTTAGATCTGGTAGAGAAGATACATAAGTTTCTTTTGAACATTAAAGCAAGATGTAGAAACAGCTAATTGGAAGTCAGGGTTTTGCTTTGGAGGTAATGTGGGAAAATATGAGTTTTGTTTGGCTTGACACAACAAAATTGCCATCTGGTCCACAAAGTACAGACACAGCTGCTCAGTGGAGGTTAGAAAAAACAAAATCTACAGTATCTGTCTAATATTTGCCAAATCTCCGAAATTCCTTAGTGCCTCAAATTAGTTTTAAACATCACAGCAAAAACTGTGCTTCATCATCTTTACATGAAAGTATTCTCTTTTGTCTTTCTTCTGGTCCTCAGGTGGCAATGAATGTATATGAACTGTCATCAGCTGCTGGATTGCCTTGTGAGATTGATCCTGCCTTGGTTGTAGCACTGTCTTCCCAAAAATCAGGTAGGAAGTTCCAACTTCAAAAATATAAATGTTAAAAAGAGAAAAGAAGTATTTCAAGTGCTGGGAGGAAACTTGTATATCTTGACTCCTTTGTATTCCTACAATAAACTTCATAAACAGCATAAGAGGATGAATTACTTGTGCCTGCTGTTCACTGGTGTTAGCTTGAGAATCTTTTCAAATATCCATGAATGGATGTGCTGACCTAAAGATGGATAACAGGTAAATGTAGAATGAATTTAATGGTGAACTCTGCTGTAATTTAGGAACAATGGCAGTAAGAGTGTCTTGTGAACAACTTGATCAGTTCTGTTGCACAGATGTGTAACAAATCTGTCACCTAAGTAGTAAGCATTAAGAGCTGGATGCAGCTCATGAATTCCACAATATTTTGTTGCCAGTCTGTCCTACAAGTGTTTTCATGAAGTTTAGAAGTGAAAACAGTAAAATAAACATGTTAGAGAATTAACATGTATCATGCTTCCTCTTTGTTGCTTTAAGGCACTGCTGTCTAAGTTTTTCAGTTTTGTTTACTCTGGCATGTTCAAATACATGAATTAAGGCTCCTAAGTGTTTTTTGATGGTCTTCAGCTTTTTTCCCTATCTTCCTTACTAAGCATTTCATTACTTTTTTCCCCTCATATGTTGTGGATAGTTAGTGAATATTTTAAATGCTACCTAAGTTGTTTTTTTCTTACTTCAATAGTAGTTATTTTGAGAGGGGAAAATACAGAAGGGCATTTCAATATTAGAATTTAAATCCCAAGCACAATTTCTTTGTGCACTTAGAAAAAAAGCAACCCAAAGTGTATTTGTTCTATCTACGTTATATGTATAATACACAGAAGTACATTTTTGTTAGGTAGTTGATATCTAAAATGCTATTTTAAATAGATAATTTTTATTGTGGTACAGCTATGAAATGTTTAAGGTAGGTCTTTATATTCTCATAATGGCTTATAATCTTGTATTTTGATTGTTACCTTTGGAATTTGAAATATTTTGCTTTTACTCAGTCTTCATAGAGATAAATTCTGTATGTCACCATTTGTTGACTTCTTTTAAACTGATCTTAGGCTAATGTGTGATGATGCTGCTATTTTTGTAAGCACAAGGTTTTAGTGTGAATTGACATGAGTACACCATCACCTTCTGCTCATTTGCCAAAGGAAGAGTGCAAGAGAAACTCTTCTTACCTTGCAGCAATAACTGGGTTTATAGCAGCATGGAAAGATTGCTATTCTGCTCATCATATTAAGGCTTAGTAACTATATTGTTAGAAATAATAACATGGCAGTGCTATTTTGTTCTCCTAGGTAACAGACTGGACATTTTGCAGCTCTACTCTTTCTTTTGGCAGGACTGACATTAATATTCCTCTTTTCACAATACAAATGTTGACTTTATTGCATTTTGCTTTAAATTTCAGTTTGGTCAAACATTTTACATTCTAATCTACCTGCAGCTGAAATGAAATATTTAAAGATTACTTCTTTAATGAAAAAACTTTATTATTTTTGTTTTTAGAAAACATCAGTCCAGAAGAAGAATATAAAATTGCTTGCCTTCTAATGGTCTTTGTGGCTGTCTCCTTGCCTACCTTGGCTAGCAATGTGATGTCTCAGTACAGCCCTGCCATCGAAGGTAATGTAGAGTCACCTCAATATTTGCTGGGAATGCTGTCTTCACAATAGTTCTGGTAGTGACTACTTGAATCTGTTTGCCTTTAATATTTAATTATATTTTATAGTGAACAAATTAACAATCTATCAGCCTTAATTCAGGCAAGTTCTTCTGAAAGTACTTTAAAAAGCATTTGCTTAACTCTTATAAGATAACTTTCTATGAAAAATTAGTTTGGTACCTGAAATTTTCAGAACAGTTCAGACACTGCAGGGGGCAATCTTGTCCTGATGTGGAGTCTTCTGAGCGCACATTCTGCATTAATTAGTGACACTTACTATCTAATATAATCCAGTAAGTATTAATGTTTTAGTAATCTTTACATTGGCCTTGGGCCAATCATATAAGGTGTCCTTTCTATATTTAGTGTGCTGTTCATATTGCCAAGCATAAAGTTTTGAAAACAGAATCTGGAAGGTGTAAGTGGTGAACAGAATTATTTCCTGCACAATAGTTCAACTTTCTTATTAAAAAAAAAATTCTTTGCCTCAACAAAATTCTTTGCTTGTAATCCACAAGTTTCTTTCCCTTTTTAAGTTAAAAAAAGACACGGTGCTGTTCCAACACATACAAAAGTCACCTTTCAAGCTATTTGCTTTGTAATGTGTAACATGACTCATGTAAAAGACCATGTTTATAGTGCTTACATTCACTGGGATGCATGTTTTCTCTAGCTAATTTTTGAACTTGCATTATTTTTCATTTGCTCAAAGTTATAACTCACAAAGTTAATGTAAATTGGCTTCCGAATATTTAAAGTACCAGGAAAATACCAAAAATTTTGAAAGCTTTCTGTGTCACTTAATGTAGTATGGAAATCACATTTTTTAGAGACCCAGGATTGTTGTTTACATGGGATTAAGCACCCCTTTCTTCAGTTTTGAATTATTAGAGATCTGTTGACTCTAGTTTCATTTTAAAACAGACTTCTCCAGATGTGGAAAATTTTAGATAAATCTGATGTATGAGCAGAACTTGAATATTGATTTGAAAATAAAAGAATTTTCAAGTTAAAAACTTTTTCTGCTGAATGGGGAGAACAATCTGTAATCTGTAGAGTTGTTTCCTGTTATGTTCTCATAGTATTTCTGTTGCTCTTTTGCAAGCTTTCTCCAAGTCATGATACTTGAATAAAAATCTTTGAATATAGGTGCACTCAAATAAGCCCATATCAGGAGTTGCTACTGGTTCTGTGAGATGTGGCCTGTGTATTGTATAATTTTTACTGAGTAGGCTCTTTTATTGAGAGGAAAATCTAGCAAAAGGTAAACATAAAATATGTTCGCTCTACCAAACTAACTGAACAAACAGAATAGACTTTGTCTTTCCTGCCTTCCTTGCATAATACTACTTTTTCTTGTGTTCTACCCTTATTGTAGAACATCTGGCTTGAAACACTTAATATAAATGGTATTTCCAGAATGTGGACTTAATAAATTCTGCTTTATGAAGTAAATTCCCTGGATAAATCCTGAATTAATCCATCAACGAGTCACAGATTTGAAGGAGTTTCAGTTTTCTAATCTGGCAAGAGATATCTCCCAAATACAGACAAGTGCTTGGACAGCTGTAGCAATGTCTGTATAACTGTCTGCTTCAAGATCAAATCTGTTTCTTCCACCAGTTCCAGATAAAGGCTCCAAGTAAAGTCTAACAGACCTTTACTTTTGCTTGCAGAACAGAATCTGAACTGCTAGTGAAACACCAGGCTAGAGGTCTAACTTGTCAACTAGAGGGTAGAATAGAATACTAGTCTGCAAGAGCCCTAGTTATTTTCTAAATACTTGAAACCTGTTATGAGTTGGAAGACAACAGTTCTATAGCATCAACAATTGCTTCTTTTAAAGACAAATACATATTTGAATCAGAATTAAGCAGAACAGATTTTCTTCACTGATGTTCACAGTTCAAAGGTGGAGTATCAAATCTGTGGACCCTGCCAAAGGAGATCCTCAGGGATCTTCTCTGGGACCTATTAATCAGCATATACACAGACCACCTGGATGGGGGGCTGAAGAGTGAGGTGAGAAAATTTATCTATCATGTGAAGTTGTTGAGGGAATTAGTGGAGTGAAGAGCTGCAGAGGCATGACACTGAGTAAACTGGGCAATAAAATGAGAACTATAGATAATTTGAACTAACAGTAGTGATATGCATGGAGAAAAAATTGATTTTTCTCATGTGGACCGATGGGGTCCAGCTGACCTCACTATTCAAGCATGAACTGGGACTAGTTGTACATGACTGAATGAAAAGATGAGCTCATTGCTCACCAATGGTCAAAAAAATAAGTTAAGAATCAACTTGCTTGCATGCTTGCATACTTTTTAACTCCTTCAAAGACCACTTCCTTTTCATATGCTCACTCTTGCCTAAGATACTTGTCCAAGTGTTTATTGATTTTGTTGTAAAGTGGTATATTTGACTTAATTTGCCTGGAAGAAATACCAGGTTTACTGAGGAGCAGTTCTGCTCTCTGAAAAGCTGGTGTCATTTAACCACTTCAAGGGCTCTGAAGCCCGGGTGAATTTTAGGCAAGATGTTAGATATGAAAATCAGCAATGGAACAACTTTGTTCTTGAGTACCTGGAGATCTCTGAGGAATACTGTCTCAAAGGGCATGAGATGTTCATTTATACAGAGGGAGAAATAAATAATCAATTAGCTTGTGAAAATCCTGTCTTTTTGGCCTAGTCAAGTGTTAAAACTCTCAAGTTTTGTAGAAGCCAAATCAACTTCCAATATATCCCTTATTTCTAAAAGCCCCAGGTTGTTTCTCAGGTTGTTGTGACCGTTAGGAATTGGAAGGGAGAGCTGTACTTCTGGTGACTTTCCTGATACCAAGTTCAGTGTGGAAGAGTACCTTGCTCCCATTGTGTAAGGTGCTAAAGTTCTTCTTTCACTGTCACAAATCTCTTCAGTCTTTGGTGATGTTTTCCAAAGAATAGTTGTCTTCTGGTGCTGAGTTGATTTGAGTATGTTTTTGTTTAGGGCATTGCAACAACATTCATTGCTTGGCAAAGGCTATCAATCAGATTGCTGCAGCTTTATTCACCATCCACAAGGGAAGCATTGAAGACCGTCTCAAAGAATTTTTGGCTGTATGTATAACTTTTTTCCTGCTTGTTCAAATGTACTGTTGGTTTGGGATGCAATGCAGTTGATTTCATAGAAATCTGCTCTTGATGCACAAGAGAGAAGATTTACTATATGCTTCTATATACAATATACAAGTCTATACACAGATTAAACTTTACAATAGTTCTTTATAAAGACTTGTGTGTGATATTTGAAAGTTAGAGGAGCAAATCAGTGCAAGGGTCTTTTTTTTTTTTTTCAGTACAGCCTTTAGTATTTTAGCAAATACCATTTCTCACATTGTGTGGCCCATGACTGGGGAAAAAAAATGTGCAATGCATATAAAATCAAAATTCTGTCCAGCTGACTTTTTCCCATGATGTGTTGAATACTTTATTTAGTTACCTTCTTTGAAAAAGTAAGATATATTTCAGAGTGGCTTTTGTGTTGTACTTTTTGACCTGCCTGCCCCTCTTAAACATGAACAGCCACGTAGCAGCATGTTACAAGGGTAGTTGGGAAGAGGAAATTTTTAATACCTAAGAGTAAATTGAAGATGAAAGCTACTGAAATCTTGGGTGATGCTTAGGGAAAAAATCAAAAGTTTCTAGGTCATGTTGACATTTTTAAATACATTTTTATGTGCTACTTGAGTAGAAATAAAGTTTTTAAAATGGCTCTTAATTAGCCAGTACTTGAAGGAAACTAAAGGCAAAACCAGCAGCATCACTTTAAATTGTGAAAATTACTATTAATTTTGAGTGGGTTTTGATTTTTCTATTTGGCATTAAAATGTGTGGAGAAAAAACCCCTCCCTCTTTATTTTAGGTAACTTTCTGTAACTAGAACTACACAGAAACAATTTTTTTTTCTTAAAAGAATCTTTCACTTGTGGAAACTCATTGCATTTTGTAAAACAGAAAAAAACTCTTATGGCCATTGACCTTGTCTAATGCAACTGCTGATGTAAAACATGAAAAAGGAATGGTTGTATCAAGTTGCATACATTTGACAAGTGAAGAAAACCAGTATAGTTTCATGTGATAAAAACGCTTTTGGTATGAGGTTTGCATTCTTTCAGTGTTTATGGACTGTTTTCAGACCACTGCTTTTACTGCACAGACTATGACTTGATGGTACAGATATTTTGTTAATCTTTTTTTTAACACTTACTGTTAGTCTGAAAGAAAACCATTTCTCTTAAGAAGAAAATTTCAGCTGAAGACGATTACTTTCCTGTCCAAGTTAATTAAATATAAAAAAAACCCTAGGAGGTTCTTTAAGGCTGATGAATGTTATGTATCTTTTGAATATTGACTTAATCTTAAAAATTGATTCATGACAGCTTTTCCAAGAAGAATGTTGAGTAAGATTTTTAAAGTTAGTATTTTAATTTAAAATCCTTTTCTGGTAAGCATGTGATTTAGGGATGTTGCCATTGCCAAAATGATGATTGTACATCTGAAAGTTGGAAGGATTTTTTTTTTCCAAATTTCTGCAAGGCATGGTGTATCAAGGCATCTACAAATTAAGTATTTTGCTGTATTCTGTGATCCTGAGCTTGTAAATACCCAAGTGCGTGTTAGAAGTTTCTAGGATATCTTCTAAAAACTGGGATAATAGGGTTGTTTATGATGCTGCCTTTTTCAACCTGGAAATAAAACAACACAAACTCTTGAGATAATGTTGGTATGGGAGGTAATATAAAAATGGATCTTTATTGGAGCTCCAGGGGCAGTTATGGAAAATGTTCACAAAAGCCCACCCACACAGGGTGAATTCAGTTTTTATAAGTTTAGCAAATTAGCATAATTGACAAACAGCATCAATTAGGAGCATAAGTGGTGATGCAGTTCCTCCCCTCACCAGGTCAAGCCCCTTTTCTGGAGCCCTCCCCTTAGTACCAGCTGTCCTTTGTTTATGAAAATCTATCTCCAAGAGTTGCTCTTAACCTCAGTAGCCAGGAAGAACCATGATAGCACAGGGGCCTTGTACACCCCAGGGCTTGGAGCTCTGGAATATTTTGTTTTTCTGCCTGGGGAAAGTAGTGGGGAAACTAGCTAGAATACAATAATAGGCTGCCGAGCTCCAAATATATGTGTAAAGAATACAGAGAATACATAAAAGCAAAAAAGACAAAAATCAGTAGGCATAATTTCCCCCCTTTTTAGAGACTAGCAGCACTCTAGTTTATCTAGTCTCTACTCCATATTTAATCATACCACTGTTTTACACTGCTATCCCACTGGCTAAAATACAGATGCTAACTATAACTACAGCTACTATGAATATTTTTATCCAGGCCCAGTTTGGTAACCATGAAGTGAGTGTGTACTGAAGGTATATTGATAGAATATTATTCATTGACAGTTAAAATGCCATTTCTTCAAAGCTTCGTCTGTTGCAAAATGGGTAAAATTTCAAACAACAAAAATTTTAATCACTTTAAACCTTGCAAAAATGCAGTAAGATGAAATGTATATTGGGAAGGACAGAAGTGAGATCTTGGTCCCCTGGGAGTTCTGTCATTGATTCCAGGAGACTTCCTAATTGTCAACCAGTGATTACAACAAAAATTTCTCTGCAATAAATTATTTCACTTTTTATATTAGAATAGCTATGCCGTTTATTAAACACTACCAGGAATAAGTTAATGTGGCACATTGAGACTAAAGCCCAGTTCATGTGCTCAGGATTACTTGCTTTCCTTTGTCATTATTAGTCCATTGCAGAGTCCATTGGCTTTGTGTAACAATATAGCAGCTCATCAATGCTTTGTTTTATTTATTGCCTTGAAATACTCATTTTATATAGCTTGCATCATCCAGTCTACTGAAGATTGGCCAGGAGACGGACAAAACTACTACAAGGAACCGAGAATCTGTTTACCTACTACTAGACATGGTGAGCATTTGTGTGTTTTATTTGTAGCTCACAAAGCAGTGGAAATAATTTTTATATTGTTCTTTCTGGCATTCTAATGTCAGTATGTTTTTCTCATTCCCCCAACATGCTTATATTATTGCCATCATCTTTTATTGCTTAGAACATTTTATCATGTTGTTCAGATAATTTTTATTGTTCGCTTAGTGCGTGGCAATGTTTAAGAAGCAGTGTTCAGTGTGTAGGAGAAAATCTCCTCTGCTCAGAGGATTTCCTCTCAGTATGCAGTATCTTTTGGAAGATGACTATTTACATTGGAAAGTGAAATATGTGCTTTGAGAAGCAGTGAGTTTAAATGCAGGGAGAAATGTTACTATAAACTTGGTGCAATTTATTTTCACTGTGAAATATGTGAGTGGCGGTGTGATGCAGGCTGGAAGGATCTAGAAACAGATTATCAGTAGCAGGCAGTAGAAGGGGCTCTGCAAAACCTTGTGTTTCTGGTATTTTTCAGATTGTGCAGGAGTCTCCATTCCTGACAATGGATCTCTTGGAGTCCTGTTTCCCTTACGTCTTGCTGAGAAATGCATACCATGCTGTCTACAAACAAAGTGTTACATCCTCTGCCTAAGTATCTACTCACTGGAGATAAGACATAGCACGCATCTGTGTGGCCTCAGTTTTATCTGTAAACTGTGGAGCTATTTTACTCTATGGCCTGATGAACAGTTTTGTGAATTATCAACTTTTTCCATAACGTTGTATTCCTAAACAGTGGTTTCTTAATATGGTTGTACTACAATATAAGCTTGGTTGATTTTAGGTTGCACACTTACGGAAATTTTTTTCCTCGTTCTTTCTTCCTTTTTTTTTTTTTTTTTTTTTTTTTTTTTTTTTTTTTTTTTTNAACTTTAACTTTAGAGCACCGGTTATGTTTTAAAGATACTACTTCTGCTATATGTTTTTTGATATTGATCATGCAAAAGAAAAATTGCTTGTTTATTTCCAAGAAGAAAAATGTATGTAGTGATTATTTTAGATAGAGTAGCTTTCATCTGTGTGTAAATTATTTCAAATAGGGAGAGTTATAAACTTGTACCTATTGTTCTTATTGAAAACAAATATTGGATGTGCATTTCTGTGAAGTAATTACAGCATTTCTAGTTTTATTTTGAAACGTTCACCAATCTACGTACTATGACACTATCTAACATAAAAAAATGTTATAGGACTGCTTATCCTACAGACAGTGATCCTCTCCCAATACTCTTAAACAACTGCAAGTGGTGGTGTTTGTATAAAGCATAGTGGAAATTTTTTTTAAACTAACTTCTGTGGTGCCCTGTTGGCATTAACACTACCATTGTACCCTGCTGTATAATAAACATTCTTACACATTTATCATATATTGATAAAATGTTAGCCCTTAACCACTTTTTATATGTTTTAAATTTTTGAAATTCAAGTGTACCTTCCATAACATACAATAAACACTAGACTGTATTATCTGTAGGTGAATTATTTTTAATATAAATGTTATCCTAGTATTTTAAGCTTTAACTGTGCTGTTGTGCATTGATTTACATCTCACAGTTCATTAAATATCAATCCTTAGAGCTTTTATGTGAAGACTTCTTTTAATCCTTCACCTTTTGCCTTTTGCGATAGTGAATCTTGTAAAAAGTTGGACGAAGGAATTAAAAACAATGTTAAAAATGTCAGTTTAGTGCCATTATCCTTTAAATCTTATTTTTACACAATAAAGCAAGAAAAGCATTTGTATAGTATGTAGTGATGCCGGTTGTACCCACAGAAAAAGCATATTGTTAAAGTATGAAACTTGAAATAATCCTAAAACAGGCGAATGTTGCTAAAACCGTAACATCAGACATGACTGAGACAGATGTATAATAGTCCCTTTTTTATCAGTCATGCAAATTGGCCTTGCAGGATAGCATGGGCTCATTTAGCCTGAAAGCTGACCAGATGGTTGTGCTCTGTAATCCCTGATGTATAAAAGCTGTGTGTTCCTCAGCAGGCTCTGGACATTGTATAGAGCCCCTGTTCTTGGTGCAACTTCTGTGCATGCTGGTAACTTTTTCAGTTATGAAAGAGCTGTTGTGTGCTCAGTTACAATAGCTTCCTCTGTCCAGAGGAAAAAAGTACTGGAATAAAATTGTCCTAAGGAAGTAAGACAGTACATCTATATTTTTCCTAATTATGCATTTTATGTTACAACTATGGAAGTGTTTTTTAATTGCTAAGTTAGTACCATAATGAAGAAGTTTGTTCCTAAAATAATTAGGTTAAATGCAAGATTTATGAGTTCTACTCTGTAATATTTATAGTCTAATACATTCAAATGTTCTGATTTCAATTAAGGTTTTGATTATGATGTAGCCTTTTGTGGGAAAATGATGCCTATTTTCCAGATGGATTTTTAGAAAAACTCAAGTTTAAGAAATAAGTTATTTTGTGCCTTTAATATTTTTAAATGCAAAATAATTGTATGTGTCCATTTGCCTCAGATCCCAGATTTGCACTGTGGTGGTTCTGTGGTGTTAGTGAACCAAATCTAGAAAACAGGTAATCATTGACAAATAGGTAATGAGTGTGGTATCTCTGCAAGAAGCTGCTTCTGACACAGTTGGGTTAGATTTAGGCATGAACTTTTTAGACATGGTAGTTTCTGTGGGAGTCCTTCCATGTGGTATCTGGCACACAAATCCCTGAGGTGATGCCTTTTTAACTGCACTACTACTTTTTCACTGCTTCCTGCAAGAACTTGGGCAAGCTCAGAGCAAACCACACCAGGGAAAAGTTGGGGAAGAACCATGGGGACTCATCCATGTGTTGGTTGGATTTGGGCAGGGCTGGAAGGGTTTCCTTGCTTTTTTCTTGCTGTATTTCTATTGTTCCTGGTTTCAGCTGAGCTACCACAGAACTATTTAGGGTTCAGCCAGCTCATGGAAGGCAGAGCACACCAGGCCTGGTCCTCAACCTGTGTCCATGCACTGCACAATCTGTCAATAGCCTGGTGAACCAAGTTTGCTGGGAAGGAAGACAGAGAAGGAATTTTTTCCTCTGGAGCCTGCAAGACTGTGTCCACCACTTGGTAAGTTCAACACTTGCCACTGTATATCGTGTCATCTCAGGTGGCCTTTTGTGCCATTCCAAACAAAATGTGTTTGTAATTCCTGGAGCACGAAGCACAGATGGCTGGCCTGAGTTGGCCCCATATGGAGCCAGTTTGGATCAAATGTCTGATTCATGGGGGAGGATTTTGCCTCGTGTGAGAAACAGTACAGAAGAACAATGTCCCCTTGCTGCCCACAGAACTATTTTTATAGTTTAAAAAAAATCTGTCTGCCAGCACAAAAGATGATCATTGAAATCGAGGGCTACTCCTAAACCTTTTTTTGCTGTAGTGATTTGTTTTCTATATAGGAAAAGGAATCGGTAATACTTTTTATAACTGGAGAAAGGCATTCTCCCCAGAAAATGTTGGAATGAGGCCAGTGATTTGAAGAAAGATATGAGCCTTCTTCAGCAGGTCGTCATGGGCTTATATGACTTCAGAACTTATTCATTTCAGATTCAAGAATTTCAGACCACAAGTAAATATGCTTGGCCTCTAAACTCTATTTTTGCCAGAAGCTTCCCTGGTCCTGAGATTCAGCATTGTGATTCATACTAAAAAGTGAACCCTCAGTTACTTACTAGTAACTTATAAATTGTAAAATTCAGGTATGTCTGAATTAATGCTGTAATTTTAAATTTGTTTTTGTGAATTGCTCCCTCGAGCTGAATGAAACTTAGGTGCAGCAAGTCATCTTGTTCAGTCACTGAAAGAGATTTTTTTAAACATAGGCTTCAAATTGGTCTCACATCCAAATTCAGGCATCCTGTAACACCATAGTGCGTTTTGGATACAACAGAAGTAATTTATTGCAGTTATATTCACTACTAAATGGGGCTGGTAAACTAAGGACTGGAAGAATACAGGAACTGCTTCCATTTCAGTCCATGTGGTAGCACTGAAACATGGACACAGCTGGCTGTAAGTACCATTTTTAAAAATAATTTTAATGATAAAGCTAAATCTTCCCCTGAAATGACAAAACTTTTTTACTGGAGTTGACCACTCCTTGTATGCTTTTGCTATTTGTCATGTTAGAAAGTCTGTAAATATTTGTACTAACTCATAACAAAATCTAAATGTCCCCCTGACCTCTGTCCAAAACCACATTTATTTTCTATTAGCCATTCTTTTTCTAGCACTCCTGGGTCAAAACGACCTGTTCACTGGATATAGTGTCAGTGTGTCTTACACAATTGAGGAAGAGAAATTGTGTGTATTAAATTCAGAATGAAAAGCCTCTGTTGAGCTTTACATGAAGTAAGAGTATTTTGAATAATTTCTCATGGAGACTTTAAGACTGTTGCCCTGAAGTGCCTTCTCACAAAAAGTGAAGGTAAGCAATAAAATTTATACTGACGCCTGTGTGAAGAGAGATGTGAACTGCAAAGCTGTTACAGCTGTTTCAACCCAGCTGAAACTCATGAATCCAGTTTCTTCCCACTGACCACATCCTTTGCTATCTTGTCAGTACTCACATCTTGTGTCTGCCAGGGTATGGGAGAGAGCGTACTGCACTTACCTGCAATCTCTTCTGCCCTTGTCATTGGCCTTTGAGTCTGGCTGAATTTGAGGGAATCAGAAGTCTCATGTTTGACAAAAGCAGTGTTACTTCTTAATACAAATTTAACTATCTTTTTACCAATAGCAAGGACACCATCTCAGCAACAATGAAACCATTCCTTGCACAGTCACACAAAATAAAGAGAAGTATCACAACAAATACATTGTAAACTAAGACTGTCAGTTATGGTGATACAGAAGAGGACTGAAAAGGGGAGGTAAGAGGGGAAAATGCTTATCACAGAGCCATCAGGAAAATTGGCAAAGACACTGCTCAGTGACTGTGATTCCATTTTGAGACTCTTAAGTCACCGGACATTTTCTGGATCAAATCTATATAGTACCTCACAGACTTCAGAACTGCATTTAAAAATTTCAGCTGCTGCATCCTCTTTATTCCATGCTGCATAGAGCAAACTTATCCAGCCTTAGGACTATTTTAAATGAAGGATCCTTGCAAGTGTAAGACTTTGAGGTGCCTTACCATGAGCTCAGCAGAACTGAATAGGACTGTCTCCCTCATGCCTGTTTGTCATTAAACACTGAAGGTGGTACGTGCTGTTTGGATTTAGTTCCATATATGTCTGAACTGGAAGATGTCAGGAATGATGTTGAGTGTTACAGTGAGATCAGGTATGTGAGAGTTCATCTCAGCAGTTTCTTATTTTGCATAAAAAAATCACTTCGAAGGGCTTAGAAATGGGCTGAGCCTGGGGCACTTGTTTTAGAGGTAACTTTATTAAGGGAACAATTGTGCTGCTGTTTCCATAAAAATTTTTTGTTTGAGTGCTAAGAAAATATGTGAACTTTTATCTAGCAAAAACTCAAACTAGCAACAAGGAAGTTACAATGCATTTGAATTTTATCATATAATGCTAATTGTTTGCTGGCTAATCCATGGGTGCTGCTGGTCACAGTTCTTTTCTAAGGGGCATTGGGATAAGAGTTCATTTGTTTCAAATCTCTCTCCAGATGGTAAAGTGAACACCATCTCGTGGATTTTGTTGGCAGAATTAGCACAGTCGCCATAGATATCACATGGCTCCCAAGGAGGGTCCTGGAGCATTTAAAACCAACCTCACATCAGAGCTTCTCAAAATCCCAGTTACTAGCAGGAGATGCAAGCAGTAAGAGAGTAATTGCATTATCAATATTGTAATTTTGCAGGTAAGAGATGGGGACAAAGAATTGTGAGTTAAGGGCACAGCCTCTGGCATAACACTGAGGTGCCTGAACCCCAGCTTCTACATACATGCTGTTGAGGTCCCCATGACACTAGTGTGCAGAGGAGAGGGAAATTAAAAGCAGTGATAACCTCTGAGGGCCATTTTAAAGCTATCCTGGTTGAACCAAGTGGCTTGGGGCTGTGAGGATAGTTTGCAAAAGCATTGGAGCAGAGATGCAAAGCAGATAAAACCCCTGCTGCCTTCTTCCTAAGGAAAGCTCCCAGTAAAAAAAAATCCCATTGTACTGGAAAATGTTTTTTTCTAAACTTCTATTCTAATGATTCCAGCATGGTGACTGAGAGCCCTGCAAACTTGGTTTGTTGGGTATTTCATCCTTAGTGAGCAGGTAAAATACACGAGCTTTTCTAAGTCACAAAGCATTGATCAAGTTTATTCCTGCCCAGTTAAACTGGCAAATATTTGTGTGCATGCATGTGAACTACATTGCCCCAAAAGCATTTGTCTTTCCAATTTTAGTAAGCAAACCTGTGGCTTCAGGGAGGGGGGTAAAGGCAGCATTGTTGTAAGAACAAAGATTCTAAAAAGGTGGGGGCAAAAAAACCCAAACAACACACCCTACTCTTAGAAAAGCTTGTTGGAAGGTTACTTTTATGGATCTTGTGAAAGCAAAGTAGGGGAGGGACAGCAGATTGGCCACACTTAAAACCTGTAAATAATTCCTAGATAAATGCCACTAGCTTTTGAATTATGGAAGTTTGTTGAGTAGAGAACTAAAGCAACTTTAAAACATTGTCATCCTACTGAACCTTTAATAAAATTCTTAGCTAAAAGAAGGTCTTAATATCATCAGGATATAACTGGAGAAAAATAAGCATAGTAATAATTTACTGGCTCTGATTAATTACAATTAAAGCGTGTGAGGGATACAGACAGTGAAATCCCAGAGTTACCAAAATATCCCCAAATCACTGTTTTAAGGGGGGTAGAGCTTCAGCATAGCCTGGTGCATACTTAAAGGAACTATAAGTCATTAGACATGCTATGGACTGCTGCAAGGGTCTAAAAGATCTGGTGGGCAAGGAAAGGCTTCTGCAGAAAAATCAGATTTTCAATGAGATTGGGCACTTATTTTAGACTGGACTGTGGATTATGTTAATGTATAATGACTTCACACTGAAACATTGTGTAGATTTATGCTCACAGACCACCTGCTCTTCCTTAATTTTGGAGTATCTTTCTATTTTCTAATTACATTGCTATCTCACAGAAGTAAAAAAACTGGCAAAACATGGAAAACCCTTGACAAAGTCTCAGCAGCAGCTGCAGCCTCAGCAACTCTCCCCAGTTTTAAAGCTTTTCAGCAAATCAGAGATGGGATGAGAAACTGAGTTGTGAAGTTAAAAATAAGCACTCAGGAGCTACTCATCTGTAAGCTGTGCAAGGGTCTGGCAGAGCAAGTAAAGCATACAGGTAAGGCAGTTGGGAACCTTAATCTGGGAGAACTAAGAACTTTGCTGTGTGGGTGAACTTTTTAACGTGGAATTGTTTTTACAGGGCTAGATTTCATAGTTTTCAGCTTGCTGGAGCATCTGCTGTTTGTATGGCTGAGCAACTGTGTTAGAAGCTCTCAGGAAAGGTGATTTTTCACCCAAATTTGCTGAGGTTTCCACAGTGAATCCTTATAAATCCCAGTGGCTAAAAGCATGAGTAAAAATACACACACACTGGGCTGGCTTCTATTTATAGGTATTACTTGATCCTTGGTGCATCAAACCCAATCACCTCCCACTGAAATTAGGAGTGAGTCTGAGTTTGAGTTTTTGAGCAGCTGCAAATTTGGGTGCTGGGCTTATTTTCAGGCATAGCTGTGATTTGGTACTTAATACTGCTGGGCACTGCTAATAAATCTGGGTAAGCAGCAGCAGAGGCAGGCTCAGGCCATGCAACAAGAGAGGTTGTAAATCTGAAATAGTAAATTTATGGTGTAACTAAATTAAATTTGGAGTGGTTATGGCCTTTAAGCTAGGCCTCTCGAGTTATTTCTGCAGGGGCCAGACTAGAAATGCTGTGTAATGTGCAGAGTGTTATAGACCTCTGTGGGTTTGGGGGTGTTTTTGCATTAAACACTCCATCTGGAAGCAATTATAACTTGGAGAAGGTTCAGTGGATACAGTTGTGTCTCTGTCGTGGCCCACAGTGGGAGAGAAGGATGTATTTTTTATTATCTGCATGGTCATTGTAATAGGGTATAGCAATTTGTCACATTAGAGTAACAAATTGAATGCACATTGCCATCGATGTTCTGTACACAATGCTACCACGGGTGCTATCTCACAGCCATAAACACTTGAGCAGGAGTTTAAACCCCCAAAAAAAGGAAAAAAAACCTGTATGCTGGCAAGCAAAGCAGCCAAGCATCCTCCTTTGTGTCCCCTCCCATGCAGCAGCAGGACAGCCAGTGTCAGTGCTGTTAGGTGACTGTAGATGGTTGCTCATCTTTGTCCTGGGGAATTGGTGTATTAACACAGAATGATGATGAGCAGTGGAATTAAGTGAAAATGGAGCTACTTTGCTCTGAAACAAATGCTTTCCCAGTTAGGTACTGACCAACTAACTGTGCTTTTATTGCCTCTGAATTTAAGATGTGCTCTGCCAAATTAAAAAATGGCAGTTGCATCCCATGCTTTAAGTGACTTCACTCTTGGTGCTAAACCAAGGGGTCGGGAAAGCTGTTGACATTGTAATTCAACTACACAAGGAACAGGAGCATTTCTGTTCCACCAGAATCTCCTGGCTCACATCTGCACAATGTTTTACAGTGAAATGAGCTGGGAGGATTTGGGGAAAGGTTACTAAGACACATCAGGAGGTTCAGCTTTCTGTCTTCTGCTCAAAGTCCCTTCAGCATGGCTTAAGTGGCTTGAGAAACACATACAACTTGCAATAAATCTGGCAGTGATTTCCCACAGAAACACCAATCCAGTTTCCATTGTCCAGGTGGAAAATCAGCATTGCAGGTAGCAAATGTCAGTACTGAGAAGCTGTAAACCCTGACATGGCCAAAAAAATCTGGGAAAAAGTCCTAAGCAGCAAACAAAAAAAATCACTGCAAAATGAGACTGTGGGAGAGATATGTGAGTATGTGTCACTGTGGATAGACTTGAAGCCTGTAATACAGAGTTGGCATAATGTCTTTGAAATGCATGCCAGTTAGGCTTCCAGGTGTTTAAAGATAAAGCAGCATATTTTCCTAGTCATACTACTAATTCTTCCCATAACGTGGACACAAAACACTGAGCAAATAACTTGGGTTTTTTTGGGTTTTTTTTGGTTTTTTTTTTTCCTGGGAGTTCAGGAACACTGGCAATTTGAGCAAATATTACTATGAAAAAGAATCTAGAAGGCATGCAGACCCCAAGAGCAAGGGATAGTTAATAATGATCTAATAAAAACATCCCCAAATATTACAGTCTGAAAGACTGCATTAAAAGAACATTTTCTTCTTTGCTACTTCCACACCATCCATGGAGAAGCCTGAAAGATTATTGGAATAAGTTAAGGGGTCCCCTGTGTTTTATCTACCTGAGGGAGTTGTAACAAGACCCTGGCTGAAACAGGAAATATGCAATAAATCCCATTTTTATGACTCTGTAAGTCAATGATTTTATGGTTTTAGTAGCAAGCATGTAAGAAGTATTTTAGGGTTTCGTTTTCAGTGAGTTGCGTGGTTGTTTTTGGTTTGCAGTTTTGTGTTTGTTTTTTTAAGGCAGTGTATATAAGCAAATTAAATCACATGTAATCCTGAGATTGCCAAAGAAAGATACAGGACAACAAAAACCTGTTTTAAAGAAGTATTTTTCTCAGCTAGTTTTACTCTTGGGAACGTCCTGAATAGATACAGTCATGCCTGCACCTTTTTTTCAGCTGGAATGGGCAGGCCATTCCATAACCCAAGACCATAAAGAACAGTCTTGGTTTATAAACAGCAGCCAGAGTGAGCTTGTGCCTCCTCTGAGCACTGCCACAGATCACTGATCCGAAGGGTCTGGCAGAACATGCAGACTGGAAGTGGAGACATGATTTATAATATGACACCTAGAGCTTGCAGCCTAATGCAGGCTGTTCCCTCCAGTGCTAATGAAGTTTATGGTATCTAAAATACAAAGGCTGCTGCATCTTCAGGGCAGTTGTTAGACCAGGGAAAATAGCACCCTTGCTCTGCATTTTTTCCTGATCTCTGATTTTCCCTTTCTGAAGTTCACAGACCCATACAATGGTTTGGGTTGGAGGAGGACCTTAAATGTAATCTCATCCCACCCCCTGCCATGGGCAGGGACACCTCCCATTGTCCCAGATTGCTCCAAGCCTCTCTGAACCTGGCCTTGGACACTCCCAGGCATGGGGCAGCCACAGCTTCTCTGGAGAACCTGTGCCAGCGCCTCACCACCCTCAAAGCCTAGAATTTCTTCCAAGATCAGCCTAAACCTGCTCTCTTTCAGTTTAAAGGCATCCCCTTTTGTCCTGTCACTTCTAGATTGTTTTAGACAAATACTCATTTCTCAACCACTTGTAGACTATGGAATTAAACGCATCCACAGTGTGTACTTAGTACCTCTTCTCTTAGAAATGAAATACAGATTTGTTCTGCTGAACTCTGCCCCAAGCTAGAATAGGTGGGACATGTTTTGAGCTGGTCCTTCATCCTCCCCTGGCCTATAAGCACCCCTTGCTTGCAGGGGTGAGTCCCTGGGGTGTGTATATGGGGGTGTTTCTTATCTCTAAAGGGAGACTGTAACACTTCAGGATAGAACTGATGTTCACAAATACACTTGGGACTGCCTTGACTGCAACATGTTAATCTTGACCAAACCTGTATGTGTTTGTTAGTATTGCAAAGAAAGCTTCAGATTTATTTTTTAATGAGGTCATATTTCTCTATTTCTATTCAGTAATGTAGTTGTTTCAGCTTAAATTTGAAATACATGTATTTCTGTATTTCAAGCCATGACGTTTTCTTAATGGACAGTTCTAACAGTGGAGCTGGACATCAAAGCATCTCAGAAACCCAGAATCTCTTGCTTCTTAAGCCTCTTGCTGTTTGTCTGCCTCCTGCAAGAGAAAAACAAGGGAGAAGGGGAAGAATAGATACTATGTAAAGGAAAAAAAAAAGCCAAAGATATAAATTAATGCCAGGTGTCTGGAAGCGGTTCCTTACTTTGCACCTTTCCCCAAAAGGAAGCTACAACAAAACCCACAATCCCTTTTCATCCTCTCTGCAGCCCTGCTCATTCTGCTCTGTTTCTATATCCTCAAATAAACTTGGCCATCCCCTGAGCTGTGTGAGTTATCCTGCCACCTCCTGCTGGAATTCATCCTCATGGTAGTCCAAGGCAACCAAGTTGGGTTTTTAAAACGGGGTTATGGGTAAGTTGGACCCCAGGCACTATGCACTGTTGTAGGTTACTGTGATTTTTGTGGGGAATAATAATTATTAATGATGATGATAATAATAATAATAAACCTACACCTTTTTCAGTAATTTTTGTACGAGCTATTCTAGAGGCAAATCCCTGCCTTAGGCCTCAACCCCACAGAGTTCTTGTTTATTCTAGGAAATGACTTTGTAGGCTGTTTTATTATTCTTTAAATTTATAGGTTTGTACCAACCCCCCAAAGTCTACCACGAAACTCACAGGCATGCAATGCTGATCTCAGTCTGCTGCCTGGGCATACTTTTATTAAGGAATTCTTGCTGGTCATGCATGACATCAAGCTGATAGAATGATGATACCATAATTTGACTAAGCCCTTTTGGGGTTATTCAAGATAAGGAATTTGATTGTTGTCACAACCCAGCCCCAGAGTTTTAGCACTGCCCTTGTTGATGGAAGCTGTAGAAAGAGATTTTTTTATTCATAAATCTCCAGAAAGTAGTGGGAGAGAAGGGGGTGAAAATCCTGACAGCACTGCGGTAGCTGAAAAAGCTACTTTGTATTTTGAGACTAGTGGAAAATTTCATATACCCCAGCCCATGCTTTCTCAGCTAACACACAAACTCCCTAGTCACCATTTCCAGTATTTAACCTATTATAGTTCCAATTAGCAATATTGGTGTTGTGCAGCACCTGCATGTGAAGAGACAGAGCAGGTTGGTAATTTGCTTTTTTTTCTCTAGCCATTTTATTTCCCTGCTAGTGTAGCTCTAGCTGCAGAGCAGAGCACTGTAGCTGCATTTTGATAGCATGAAACCACAGCCCTCCTCTTCCCTGTCCCTTTTTCTGCTTTACCAGACTCTTCGTGTGTTTAAAAAGGTGTCAAGACTGGCCACAGTGCTTCTGTATAACAGAAAATAACTTGGCACACACTGGGGGTGTAAATATTTACTTGAAATAGCAATGTTTCAGGTCAGTAAACAGATTGCCTAGTTGCAGCCAGAGGTGAATTTTTACCACCTTGTATAAGGTGATTTATAGTGGAAGCATTAAGAAGTAATGAATGCAGACAGCCCTGTGGGCCAGCAGCCCCCAGTCCTGCCAGCAGCCCGTTCTCTCCCAGGCACCCAGGATTCTCTCCCAGCTGCACCAGGAGCTTTGCCAGCAGAGCAGGGCAGTGGGCAGCACTGCCAGCTGAATGCATGGGAGCTATCCTCACACCAACACTGCAAAATGTGAAGCCAGGTTGCATGGGAATGTGTTTTAGTGTTGGTGATCTCGTGGGGATGCCAGCATTTGCTGTTCTGAAAGGATTTTCAGGAATTTTACTGTTTGAATAAGGAGGTACAAGGTCCTCTCATGTAGATCATGTGGACTTGGGGCTAAAAAATTAAAACTATAGACTTGATAGTATTATTGCAGGCATAAGAATATTGACTATTATCAGTGCTGTTTCCTGCAAAGCACAGGAAATATTTTTAAAGCTGTTTTGTGTAATTAGCTATCTGAAAAAAAAAAAAAATCCCAGAAACGAAATACAGACATGGCAGAATTTCATATTGAAGTAGAGAAGTATCCTCTTTGTGTCAATGAGTACTTTGCCTTGCTCTGGCTCGTTTCCCAGGACTCATTCTCAGGGATGCACGGCTCTCACACTCACAGCTGTCAGGTAAGGTCCCAATGTATTCAGCTCCCAACCAGCTGGGTAAGGTTTTTATTACACCATGTGCTTTTTAAACTTACATTGTTTTACGCTGCTAGGGAAAACTCAAGCCTCAGGCTTTGCTCTGACAAAATTTGAAGAGCTGAGAAGGTGAGTATAAACAGTTCTGTCTCAAATTCCCTCTGCAGATGAGCAAATTTCCTTTTGTTTGCCTTCATGGCTAATGTTGCAAGCCTGGATGCAGGTGCAGGGTCATGGGCAGCCTGACTGATGGCTCCTAAGGCTGTCACATGCACATGTGTGTGTGAGCATTTCTGGCTCCCTTTGAGGCCCAAATTTTCTTCTAGGAGTGCAGGGAATAAGGTTTTGTCCTTGAAATTAGCACTTGTGGAGGTGGGCAAATAAAAGGTATCTCTACTCCAGGGGCCATATCACAACTCCTTGTTTGCTTGGCACGTGCCTGTGCTGGAACCAGGACATTAGCAGCTGAGTTAAAGGGATCAAGGTTTCATCTGCAGTCGTAAAACTAAAAACTGCAGAAAAGCCTTTCTAGGCTTGGAACCCTGTGTTTGTGAGTCTGTGTCCATGGTTGCTTTTCACAGCTTGTTCACATTTTTGGTCTGGTTTCTGAGCATTGGCTTGTGGTGTGTTTTTACTCACAGGTTTGATTTAGGGGCAGAAACTGGAATAATAAATGTGCGATCGAGTTTAGAACTGGAAAGAATTTATTCAGCTAATAAATGTCAGCTTGTTTTCTCTGTGCAACCTTGTCAAGTGGAAGGAGTGCCTGTCCATGGCAGGGGCTTGGAACTAGATGATCTTTAAGATGATCTTTAAGATGGTCTTTCCAACTCAAACTGTTCTGTGATCCTATGCTTGTATCAAGGCGCTTTTTTTTCAGATGAAGTTAGAACTCCGTTTATTGCACTACTGTTTTGCGAGGTATCTTAAACAGTAAAAAAAAAGAAAAAAGTGAACCTGAAAAGAAAGCATCGCCAGCTGCTCAGCTGAATCTCATTTTTAAGCCTTCTCAACATTATTACTAGTCCAAAATAGCGATGGGTGAGCAAATGTGCGCACATTTGCATAAAAAAAGGACTTTTCTAAAACTCCATCAATGTATCTCCGAGCGCTTGGTCCGGAATCATATTTCAGTAGGTAAAACCAGCAAAGTTTTTACTTGGGGGAGAACCGAAGCGTTCCGCCGAGGCAGCTCTCTCTCCCCGCGGCTGCTCCCAGCAGGCGATCCCCCCGTTTCCCGGGCAGGGCTCGCTCTCCTTTGTTCGGGCCGGGCCGCGGGCCGGAGGGAGGCGGGACCCGCGGGGGCAGCGCGGAGGGGCCGGGCCGGGCCGGGCGGAGCCGCCCCCGCGCCGCGCTCGGCCCGCTCGGCCCCTGCTCACCGTCGGGGCGGCCGGCATGTGGCGGGCCCTGCCGCTGCTGGCCCTGGCCGGGCTGCTGCTGCTGGGGCGGCCGCCGCCGGGGCAGGGGGCGGCCTGCGAGCCCGTGCGCATCCCGCTCTGCAAGCCGCTGCCCTGGAACATGACCAAGATGCCGAACCACCTGCACCACAGCACGCAGGCCAACGCCGTGCTGGCCATGGAGCAGTTCGAGGGGCTGCTGGGCACCAACTGCAGCCCGGACCTGCTGTTCTTCCTGTGCGCCATGTACGCGCCCATCTGCACCATCGACTTCCAGCACGAGCCCATCAAGCCCTGCAAGTCCGTGTGCGAGCGCGCCCGCGCCGGCTGCGAGCCCGTGCTGGTCCGCTACGGCCACGCCTGGCCCGACAGCCTGGCCTGCGACGAGCTGCCCGTGTACGACCGCGGCGTGTGCATCTCCCCCGAGGCCATCGTCACCGCCGAGGGCGCGGGTGAGTGCGCGGGGACCGCCCGGGGACAATGGGGGCGGGCGGGGAGCGCAGCCCAGCCAGCCCTGCCTGCCCGCTCTCTGCTCTGCCCTCCGCTCTTCTGGTGGCTTCTCTGTGCCTTCAGCAGCCGCGTCGCTGCTGGAAAAGTTTGGCTGTTGGGCACGGAGTGTGTGTGACAAGTGACAGCCCCGCCGCCGTTCTGCGAGTGCGGGAGCTGCAGCAGCCCCCGTTCCGCACGAACGGGGAGCGTTTCCACACCTCGGCAGGGGCTCCCCCTCTTCCCCCCGCTCATCTCTGCTCCCCTCCCGCTCCACAGGCTGGGAAAGAGCTGTGCCCAGAGAGCCCCAGGCAGGAGCTGGGGCACCGGGGTGTCCCCACTCACTTCCCATGCCGGTGGTGGCACATGCACCCCTGAAGGGACGCAGACATGCTCATCTCAGTGGGTAGCACTGAAGGTACGGGTTTCAGCACAGGTTCCCTCTAGAATTAGAGAGGAGCAAAGTGCAGCCTCCCATTGTGTTTGGTTCCCACCATCCCTGCAGCGACCGAACGCTGCCTCCTGCACCCACAGCAGCTCTAGAGCAGCCCTGCTGGTGGCTGACCCGTGTGGCCCCAGAGGGGCTGTTGGAGCTGCTCAGCTTTCTCACTGCATCCTGTTTTCTCCAGCTGAGCTCCCTGTGATCCCACAGGATGGCTGCTGCTGGGGCTCTGGCTGCCTTCCAGCAGCATCTCTGCACAGCCAGGTGAGGACTGCTGACTGCTCAGGCCCCCACCGAGTTACAAACCTGCTGTGGCTCAGGGATCCTGCTCTTGTCACAGCTGCCTTTGGGCTGGAGGAGTTGGCAGGACACTGCTCCAATGTGGTGAAATATTGAATACAGGGAGCTATTGAACAGGAAATTAAAGCAAGCTAGTGGGTGAGTATCACGAGTGCGCTCTGACCTTTTACAAAGTGACTGCCATTCCTGCGTGTTTTCAGGAAAGCATTTGCTGCTGGTGGAACCAGGCTACCATTTTCCTTGATGCAAAGTTTCAGTGCTGGTGGCTCTGCCAGACTTCTCCATCAGAGGAGTTGGAGAGCAGACCAGAGGGATCAGAGCAGAGCTGCACCCGTGCACCCCACCAGCTTGTTGTGCTGCTGCCTGTCTCCTTCAGTGCCTACAGCTGCAGTGCTGGGAGCTCACTGATGGGCAGTAGATCTCACCTCTCTGTCCTCTGAATGAAAGGCGGATTTTTCATGCTGTGCTCAGCACAGTATTTTACTGTGCTTCTGTCCCACTACCAAATGCTTTATGTGTCCCACTGCCAGTAATGCCAAACTCTGTAATTCCTGTTTTCTTCTCCTAACAAAATCTCACGCTTCGGTTTCCTGACTGTGCTCCCCAGCTCAGCCTTCTCAGGTAAGCTGCTCTCTCCATTTCCATTTATTTACAGGCCAGACAGACCCTACTCCATCTCTGACTCTATTCTCTTACTCTCTGCACCTCTTGAAACCTCCATACCTTGGTATCTCCAGCCATTGCTGCTATTTCTAACTTCTAACTGCTTCCCTCTTGCCTTTTCCTTCTTTTTTCCCAGCCCATGAACCCAACCATCTATTTCTGCCATCAGCTGCTGCTCTCTGAGGGCTGCAGTCCTGCTGGGGTAGTTTTGGGGAGACATGGTTTGGAACACCAAGCACCTTTCTCTGCAGCATTGAGGTGCTTTCAAAACCACCTTAAATGGCTCCAGCATGAGCAAGGTTTGGCAGGTCTGCAGCGATTTGAAAGCAATCACATTCAAATCTGGAGGGAGGAAGCTTGGCTGAAATCGCCCCCGAGTTACCTATTTCTGAGGACCTCAGCAGTACAATAACCTCTTTGAGGGATTCCAGGGCCAGATCCATGAAAACTCTCTTTCAGTGAATGAGAACCTGATGACATTCTCATTTCTGGGCTGAATATTTTGAACTGATGCATTATGCACCAGACTGAAAGAATCCTTCTTGAGGGAATAAAACTGTTCTTTTAGAAAGCAGAGGGAAGGATTCCTGTTCTAGGGAGAGGTAAGGTGAACACTTCCAAATCCAATTCTCCAAATAAAAACTTGCTGCTCAGTAGAAGACACAAATAACCAAGTACCTGATGAGTAGCGTGCAGAATACCTGCTCTTATTTGCTTTTATTTATCTCCTAAACATTCTAGCTCCTTCTGCTGTCTGTAAACTACATCTAATAGAGCAGGCAGAAATGTAACCCTTTGTTTCATGGCTTTCTGTAGAAGGGGCTTTTTATGTTCTTGGGAAGTGAAATCTTGTTTTTGCTTTCATTCTTTTGCTACCTGTAACAGGGTTTTACTGTTTCCTTTCCTCTTGAGGTTTCTGCATCATTGCTGGTGAACATTAGAACATTTGTCCTGTCCCTTCAGTAAGGGAGCAGCCTTAAGGATGATGTATCAGTGTTTGTCCTTGTCAGAGCAGGGTTCACAAGCCCAATTTCCATCAGTTACATTCCCTGCATCCCAGTAGTCTGTGACTGTTGCAAAATATGGAGGAGCTGTGGTTGTTAAAATCTGTGACAAATCTCAGTAAGAAGTTCACTTTGAGGCAAAGTCCACCACAGACATCTCCTAGGACCTCTTTCCATTTGAGGTCACGTGGTGAGAAAGATCTGGGCACTCTAACAGGACCAAGGGGCTGGTGAAGGGTTGAAGCAGCTGCTGCAATGTCTGTGATGGAGAAAGCTGGCAACAGTGCTGTGTTGTGTTTTGGGCTCAGTTAGAAGAGTAGCCCACCCTCTGGGCTTGTGCTGTCTCCAAAACCTGAGTGGGAGTGTGTGTTTCTCCATTTTTCATTCTCTTTGGGGAACCTCTGGTTTCCTGTGCAGCCAGAAAACAGGGATGCTGCAGGCATGGTGTGGGTGTTCTGGAGGCGAGTGTGGTGCTGAATGTTTGGGCTTTTTGTGGAGGATCCAGCAAATCATCATCCAGGATGGAGGATGGAAGAGCATCTTGACAATACATTCACACCCCAGAAGTGAGATTAGTGCATGCTAACGTTTGAGGTCTCCTGGCATTTATCCCACATCCCTGTCCTGTGCTTTTTAGAGGTGAAAGTGGTTCTGCTTGCAGACATTAGTACGAGCTGTCGTACATCTCTGAAACTTGCTGCTTACTTGCTCCATATATTTCAGTCTTCACATGTATATGCTTATTCTTCCTCCAATACATCAGATTATCTGCTTCCCTCATTCAGGACCCTGTCAAACCTTTTTAGGTCTGTGAAGCAGCAGGAACTGCTGAGGGACAAAATTGTCTCAAATCTAGAATTTCAGAGGCAGGACCTGTCTTTTTTGCAGGTAATAAGTGCCAATGTTGGCGTTGGGATGCTGAATAAAAAAGCATCTTCCACATATAGGCTGCTACTGCCTAGCAGAGTGTTTATGTCTCAAGTGAAATGTTTATCCCTGTTTTGAAGAGGGAACTAGCAACAAAACCAGAGCAATGTGTTGGAAGACAGATTTGTCAGGCAGGTTGTCTCATCATATCTTACTTAGATAAGAATATAGCTTGAATAAGACAATTAATAAGAGAATTTAAATCTGAGTAATGAGGATAGCACCAATGCTATTAGGTGCTCACTACAGTTCAGCTGCCTTTGTAGGCTGAGTTCCCTGGATTTTGCAGTCTAAGCATTTAGTCAATACCAAATGTCATCAAAACCTGGTGGGATTTGTAATAAGGAATATGTTATGTGCAACAGCCATGTTGCTGACTGCTCTACAACTTGGAGCTTGAGTTCTTTGCATTAAATGTAAACTGGCATCAATTTTCCTAACACTTGGCTTTTCCGTGCATGTTTTTACAACCAACTTAGCAAAGATCCTCACTGTACTAAGAGCTGAAGTAAATGACAATGAATTCATGCATTGTGGAAGGGTTTCTTAATTAAACCTCAATCTGAAGAAGGTACCCAAGCAGCAGCCACTGGCTGTGGTTTAGTTTTTTGGAGCATGCTGCCTGGAGTGGCTTCAGTAATAGCTAGGTCATATTCTTTAACCATAATGACAACCAGGATTGTGTTAGTTTTGGCCTTCCTCTGCTTTTTAACATTTTTACTTATTTAAACAGTGATATAGGAAGGGTGTTTGCTCAAAAGTAGGTATTACCAAGTTGTTTCTCTTTTTCAAACCTCTCATCCAAATCTGTGGTTGCAGGCATTGTTATTTTGTACACTTACTGTGCAAGTGGCTTTTGTTTAGCTCTCATTGTTAGTGTTTTGTTTTGTTTTTTAAAATATAGAATCCCTCTGGAAAGCAATTAATTAAGATGGCATATTGGAAAAAACAGTTTGGATTTTGTCCCCTGCTCCTAAACAAAATTTAATAAGAAACTTTTGGACTAGACCTCTGGATAGTATTCCCCTCTTTGGCAATCCTGCTGATTATTACTGAAAGGTACTTGTTTCAGAAAGATTTTGCTTTACATAGACAGAACTTGGCAGAGGGTTTGCCCATGAAGAGAAGTGGAGCAATAGGAAGTCAAGGATTTTGGGGTTTTTTAAATAGCTTTTTTTTCCCTCCCTCTGGAGGTCTCAGCAGTCCTGAGCATCTCCTCACAGCTGCCTTGTTGGGTGTCACTGGGGTGGGGTGGGACAGGTGACCTGGCAGTGCAGAATTAGATGTGTTCTGTTGCAATTTGGTTAAAAATAAGCTGTGCACCTAGGAGTGTGTGGGAATACCTGGCCCAAAGCAGGTTAGTTCCATGCTTGTTGGCAGGGCCAGGTTTATGCTGGCTGTGTCAAGTGCTCACCTCCTTGTGTTGGTGTGAGCTCAAAGGACATTTCCTCAGCCAACACCCACAGCACCACACTCCACATGAGGTAGGGAAGGCTGGGAACCCTTTACCGGGCTCTGGTTTATTTTGAGTTGTAATTTCAATGTGAATTGGGCTAGGTTTGCTCGAGCACCATGAACTCATGCCTGCTTGGATCCAGCCTTGGCTTAGGTAGGGATTGTGCACTTCAGGGCTTCTTTTTCCTTCTGTGGGTGGAAGATGGTAAACATTTCATGTGATACTTCTCTTGTCTTCTCCATGATGAAGATTTTTTTTCTGTCCCCAGTAACAATTTTGATGGAATGGGGAATGTGCTTTGAAGGTATGGACAAACTATCCCTGCAATACCTGTTTTGGTAGGAATTTTAGCTTGCTGGGCCACAAGAAAAACCGGAGGGGTTGGCTTGGTCATATGGAGATGGCCTTCAAGAAAACCTGAGGATGTGGCACTGAGTGGGAGGGCAGTGAACCTGGAGAGCTTTCTCTGCAGGGCTTTGGGATGCCCAGAGTGGTGAAACATCTGAGGCCAGTCTCTGTGGCTGCTGGCTGGAGGGTTATGCAGACTTTTTGTCTGTATTTGGGAGGATTATTAGCCCATAGACCTGAGTGCTCTCTATGCTTTTACCACATCAGAAGGAATTGTAGATTTAAAGCTACAGCTTGGCTGAATGAACAATATAATTGGCCCAGGAGAGGGAGAATGAGAAGTGTGGTTATCCTTTTGTTTACCATTTGGAAGAGGGAAGCCATTTCAATTCCTCTTTCTTCACATCCTGGAGTACCAGAATGCATTTGGTACAATATAAAATGCATTCCTAATGCACTGAGAATGACTCTGGTGAATAATCAAAATCAAACATGTAAGTAAAGAACCAGCTTGTATAGTTTGACTTGTTACAAGGCAGCATGGAGAATATTCAGAGGTTCTGTGGAAGTACTGGATTGCAAAGATCAGATTGGCTCCATTAAGATGTTGGGTTTTTTCTATAAACTAAGATCCTGTGCAAGTTTGGAGCTTTCTTTGCAAGAAAATGGATGTGATGTTTTATTGGCAACACAATATTGAATATAAAAGAGCATCTATTAAATATTTCTATGCTATTTTCTATACCATTTGCTCTTTATGCTGCTCTTTATGCTTATTCCTGAAGTCTCAATTTTTTTTAAAGTTAATTGCTATGTGAGGGAATTGGTTGTTTTTCAGTTTTACTCTTGCCCTGACTGTGATTTAGTTGCATCCTCATTTATATAAATGAAGTTTTGTGTTGCTGTGAGTAGTATAAGTATTCATTAAGTGGAGATTTTATTTTTTTAAACAAGGATGCCAAAATTAGAAGGTTAGCTAAGTAATATTATTTTTCTTGTAAATGGATATTTACAGAATTTGTAATTAAATAATGATCCCGGCCCTTAAAATTTAATCCACGCATCTAAAGTCATGATGAATACTGAGCACCATGAGTGTCATGGGCTGCTTTGCAGCAAATGCAGCTCAGGCTGCAAGAGAGGAGTTTTTGTTACATTTGTTCTACCTTGGAAAAGCAGTGGCCTTGCCCTCATGATTATGTAAGAATCTAAGAAAAATGATTGCAGGATTCCAGAATTGGAAGAGCAGCACAAATGACTAAGTGTGCAAAATGACAGATGGGCTTTTTCTTTGAAAGCTCATTTGTTTTTCCATTTTATGTGCCATTCTAATAAAGTATCCTGCCTCTCTCCCAGTTCTTGTTCCTCTTGCATTTATTTTGTCCTTAGCTCATTCAAGGTTATATGCATTAACATACTTGTTTTTCATGATTAAATATATGTATAAACCCATTAAATTGTGTGATTCAGTAAATAGTTTTGAAATGATGCATTTTACTGATGTGGGACATACTCATGAATGTGTCTGAAAGCAGTTCTTTGGGCATAGTGCCCTTTTAAACTTCTGTTCCTTATCTGTCCTTCAGCGTAATCAGTGTGTTTTTAAACTGAGGGGAAGGTCTGAAACATTTATTTTGGCATTTACTTCAACAGTATGACTGTGGTTGGTTGATTTGATTTCCTCAGTAACCAAAAACATCCCCCAAAGTAATTTCTCCTTCATCATCTAATTAAATGCAAACACTACACGTGTTTTCTGTAGGTGATCAAAATTCATGGCATAAATGTCAACCCTTGTCTGAAACCTGCCAGTCTGTAGCAATGAAAATGGGATATTTAGTCTGCTTCAGCATTGAACATGATATGCTGGATTAATGGGAAATTTGGATAAAACTTTGTGTCAACTTTAGCGGACTGACTTCTAGAATATTACAAACTGTTTATTAGTAAAGTTATTAAGTTTCCACATGCTAAATGTTAGAGAAAACATTGTGATGTATGTGCAGTGAAATAATCCAGTATTAAATATACTAACATTTCTTTACATGTTTTACAAATCCATGCCAGATTTCCCTATGGATTCTAATAATGGCAACTGTAGAGGTGCCGGCATTGGTAAGTACATTTTTATAAAACTGTATAATGAGCTGTAGACTTTCAAATCCTTTAAATATTTAATTCAGAGGGGTACTAAGCAATAAATATTTTTAAATATTTAGTCTTGACTGAGAATACTGTAGATTGTGCTTTTGCATTCCACGGGCAGGTGGGATTTGGGGCTGGTCAGCCTCAAAGTGTCCATCCAAGCAAGAGGGCCGTGCTGATTTTATTAAAAGTTTTGTCTTGAACAGAGAGAGTAATCGTTAAATTGATTTTGATTAGTCATTAAATTAATTTTTTTCCCTGGGTGAAACCAGTGAAGATAATGGTCCATTCTGACCTTGAAGTTTTCAAATTAAATTCAGTACTCTTTGTAGATAATGGCAATATTGCATTAGCCTGAGGAAGTTGGGGATGGCACCTTATTCCAGCGAGTCTCCTGTTGCTTTTTGTTCCTGTTTTGGTTTTCCTGGAACTGAATAAAACCCCTTGGGTGTTATCACTACTTGCCAATGCAAAGCAGCAAAGCCCAGGCTGGAATATAATAATTACAGGAATGTGAATCTTTTGCTCAAGCAAGCCAGTGAGTGTAGATTTCCTTTGTCTTGAGCACACGTGTAAAGATATTTGTTACTAATGTAATGTCTTTGTTGTTTGAAGCCATTTTCAGTTTGGCATTGAGAAAGTATTTCATGCTCAATGTGTACTGTACAAATGAAAGCAAAGCTGTTTGCTCTCAATGTCACTTTTTATCAAAACTATCAAGCATATTTTTACTGCTGTCTTTCCATAGGCACATAGAGGGCATGCAATTCCAGTGAGTGACCCTGCAGGGGAAGAGGAAAATTTCAGTCATATTGTTACATATTGTTGTGATGCTATTCAATGATGGAAGCAAAACAAGACCTACAAAAATCCCATAGGTTTTTTTTTTTTAAAGATCCCAGACCTAAAAAAATCCCATAAAAAATAGGGTAAGGATGCACAGAAAAATTGCTGATGCAATATCTGCTGATATCACTACCTCTTACTGTACATACATGATTTCTTGTTCAATGTGCTGCATCTGTTTGAACTGACAAACCCAGCTGGACCACCTAAAAGGCCCTGTTTCAAAATGACTTTATTTATATGTCCAGTAAAGTAAATCTGTAGTTTTGCCATTGTAAATAGAGACTTTTTGTTTGTTTTGCGAGTAGCAAACTGATGGTTTTTTAAGAAATCCCATTTTCAGCTTTTTCTGCATCTTACTGCTTCTGCTGCTGTGCATGGTCACAGGGAACAGTCCTCCTGGGTTATCCCTGTTTGAGACCTTTTTTCCATGGCAGTGTCTGCTGGCAAAACCTTCCCTCCAAGTCTGTATGGGGTTTTTTTGGGAAAACCTTTTTTACCTCTGTGACAGTGAACTACATTGTTTTCTGCTTCATCCCACACTCCTCAAGTCTCTTAGAAAATTTTCTAGAGTGTTTTTTTTTTGTATCCTTTGTTAATCTGGGAAGTATTTGCCAGGTTTCAGTGCTTGTGCAGTTCAGTATCACAGCCAGGTTTTTGATCATGGCACATGTATTTAAGATGACACACATATTTCTTGGCAGCAATCCATGGGGAAAACCATTCTCCAGTGCAGTCCTTGTCTTTTGGCATTTGCAGAGTGAAGTTTTCAAAGACAGATTTTGAGCAGTTGGTAGTCCTCTATTTCCTTGCAAAGAAATTTTAATGGCTAGCTGTGGTCTCAGTCAAAGCCAGTGGGAGCCTCTGCTGCCTGTCTCTGCTTGGGACACATCATTTTTGTGGTCTCAGAGCTCTTCTGGTAATTCTGGCAGCTGCTGAGGAGCCTGTCAGCTAGGATGGGATTTTCCCTCAGCATCAGGCAGTGCAGAACATTTTTACAGCCACCTTTTGTGGGTGTTGCTGCTCCCTGGGGCAAGGTCAGCGTTTGCCTTCCTTTGGAAGTCACTGTACCAGGAATTGGGAGAGGAGAATTGCTTCTGGCTCCAACTTTCTAACTGACCTTGGGAAATTACTTTTGTGTTAGTTTCTGCATCTCTAAATAGTAATTGGGAGTAATGCAGCATTTTGTACAGTTCTTTTAAATGTAAATTTAAAAAGCATGAGGGTGACTAGGAGGTTCTTCAATAAGAACACAAGCACTATTTAGAAATAGAACTAGACTAATAAAGTATAATCTGAAATTAATAAAGTAAGCCAGTGCTGCCTTAAAACTGAAGGAAATGTGACTCTGTGTGTGTTACAATTTAGTCTATTTTATTTTACCTGGGACACAGTGCAAAGTACTGTAGAGCAGGAGAATGTAGTTTAATGCAAGTTGTTGGATTGATGTTGTTGGGCTGAGGTGCCTGTGATGAGCCTGGGTCACAGGAGCAGATCTTCTGTGCTCTGTTTCAAGACAGCTTTAAAAGGAGCCATAATTTGGCCTACAGTATCTATGAGCTCACAAAGGCAGAAGGGAAGCCAAAAATCACTTCCCTTCTCTGCATTTGTTATTTTAACACAAACACGTAGAAAAGTCAAAGTCTGTAGGACTCTATATATAGATTCCAGAGGATGTGTTTGAAATTCAAGGAAATAATATGCTTTTTTTTGGAAATGTTTTCCTCTTTCCTGTATATATTTTTTTTTGTATTTTCAACTACAAAAATTCTTCCAGTGGAAAATAAATAATGATTTGAGAGGTTGGTAGCCCTATGATTCCATCTCCTTTTATTTTTTTTTAATATCCAGGGATCTTATATAGCAAATAAAGATTCTTTTTCAGAGTCTTCATGTTGAATTTAACTAAATCACTAGCTTATAGGCATTGATATTTAGAGTGATGGTGTACAGAAATAAGCTGCATTAAATCTAGTTCCATTTATACCAAATCAAATGTCAAAATAGATGGCAGTGGATGTGTGAAACTGGGATCTGCTGTTTGAAATTACTCCACCAAGCCACGCTAGTGCAAAATAAGTAAATATTTGCAGTAGAACAGCCAGCCCTGAAATACCAGTGGTGTTAATGAACACCACTGTGGGTCTGGAGCTTCAGTGTTAGCATACCCTGGGCACTAATGAAAATGTTTTTACCTCTCTTAGAGTTCCCAGCTGTCTGGCATCTGCAGCTCTGGAAATGCTGCTCTGACAGGGCTCATTTGTGTTGTTTTTTGAAGGCTATTCCTCTGCCCACAGGGGCTAAGAATTTCTCTGTTTTCATTAAACTTGGGCTTCTGGGTCATAATAAAATGGTGTAAAATTTACACAATTCCTAATGGTGAATTGGATGGACCTCTCAGCAGCCTGATCTAGCTGAAGATGTCCTTGGATGGCCTTTAAAGGTCCCTTCCAATGCCAACTATTTTATGAATGCCTGCTAGCCAGAAATCCCAGTTTGCTGAACTAACCTGAGGTACACAGTATTAAAAAAAATGTTCACTCATGCACTGCCATAGTATTTTCTTCCTGTGTCTCTGTTATGATAAAAGGAACAGAAAGGAGGGAATTCCTTAAGTCTAGTACAGAAGAAGGAACAGCATTGCAAGGATGGAATTACAGCACCTGTGAGCACAGGATTGAACCTTGAATTGGCTTAAAATGATGATGTTGTCACTTCAGACTCAAAGTCTGTGTGTCTTTGTTGTTGTGTTGTGGTTTGGGTTTGTTTGGTTTGGTTTTTTTTTTAAATTTCAGCCTGCCAGGTTTTCTCCTGAAAAATTTTAAGGTCTCATGAACAGTCCCACATCTCCCAGCAGAACAGACCAGGAATGCCCTGTGGTTTCAGCGCAATTTTTGTTAGGTGTGAGCTGAAGGTTTGGGCAAGATTTGTCAGTGAACACACGCTCTTTTCTTTCTAAACAAAGCTTTCTGTTTCTGTAGAGCGCTGCAAGTGCAAGCCTGTAAAAGCCACCCAGAAGACTTACCTACGCAACAACTACAACTACGGTGAGAGCAGCTGCACAGCCAGCTCCCAGATGCTTCTGGGCTGCAGGAGGGGGAAAGTTGTCATTAAAAAAGCCCAAAAGGTTCACAGTTACTGGTGGTAACCCAATCTTATTGCAGGAGGAAGGTGTGGTCTGAAACATTGCCAGATTGGAAGGGTGAAGGGGATTAGTTTAATATGTTATACAAGAGTATCTTTGTTATTTTGGTGCGGGATTTTGGGGTTCTTTAGTGTGAACAGTGATGCAACAAAAATGGCATTGTGGGCTGCTGTGCCTGGACTGCCCCTGTGATTTCCAAAAGACTCAGCTTTTGTAGAAGGGGATGTTTTTAGTGGCTTTCATGCTCACTAGCTCTCCTTGAGATCTAGCAGGTTCTTTTCCTTCTGGTGTATCTAAGCCCAGTCAGTAACACCTGTAAAAGCGCACATGTTCTGCTCCTCAGGGATATCACAGCTCCAGGCTCATATTTTTCTTCATACTGCTTGTTTGAAGCAAATTAGGCCAACGAAGCCAGCCTTCCTTATTACAAGAACGAGGTCTTTTTAAGCGTTTAGGCCTTTACCAGTTACATAGTTTTAGATCATAACAAACATAATCCAACCAACCACCACGATGTGACCATGTCATGGTTCTATAACTTGTTTTTCTACCCCTAATTCAGCTGAGTCTTTCTCCCACAGTCCTTTACTACTTAGCCAAAGTAGCAGGCCTGAGCCATGACTTTACAAAGGTAACAAGGTCCTTATTTTATTAGGCCTTTCCTATATGCAAGACTTCCTTTTTCCCATTAATCGGGTGAAGAGCCTTAGATTCAGTGAATTTTAAGGCTTTATTTAAATGGTGGTGATTGTATAATATTTATTAGGATTATGCATATATAAAACCAGAGTCAGACAATCTTCTTTTAAAAATAGTTGCTGTTAAAAGTTAAAAATATTGTAAGTATTCAAACACTTTTTTGGTCTCTCATCAGTTTTGTGTTGTTTTGGTGGATTTGTTTATAAAAAAATTAGAGGGACTCTTCTCTAGTCAGAAGCTGCATATGTCAGAGTCATTGAGCATGCTCCTGTCCATTTTCTCAAGCTTTTGAAATTAAATAGGTTTCAAAAAGCATTTGAAATATCTCTAAAGCAATATTTTGTTTTGAGATCTTTAAAGGTTTTGAGAAAGAGAATCACTTAGGGTAGATTGTGCATACTAGATGCACAAGTTAGTGTTTGTTGGCAGCTGTATTTAATGTGGCTGCAACAGTACATGCTGGTTAAGGGTTATTATGGGCAGTGCATGGGAAGTGAGATGTGTAAGTCCATGGTTTTCCTTCTCCTGTATTGCCTTTTTCACATAGGAGACATTTGGAATTTGGGGCGTCTCCTGTTTGTAGTGTGGAAAGGGATTTTTATTTACAGGCTGTGAGTGCTGTGGCATTCTCCAGAGCCATGACCTCTGGGTTTGCATTTGCATGTGGTATCAGTTCACTGGTCACCAGGAGAGAATGAAAAGCTCTGCCTTTGAAAGGCAACCTTTCCTCCTGTGCAACTTAAGGCAAAAAAGAAAGGGCAAGAGAGGGAACAATTGGAGAGGTCATTGGGTCAAGATCAGGAGCATTTGAAGTTCATAAAGAGCAGAGCAGATTAGTGCTGGGTCACTGGAGAGAATAAAAAAAGGTAAGGGCCTGTCATCCAGCAGAAGTAGTGACATGAGAAGTTTTAATGCACATTCACTGTTTGTGTGAGGTTCAGAATGATAAAGTTTGCTCGTCTGGACTGCAGTTAGTCGAAGAGGGGACAGCCACAGCTCAAAGGAGAGGGAGAGCATAGAAATAGATTTAATATATTTAATGTGGAAGGGTGAAGATGAAAGGAAGGGAGGAAGTCAAAGGCCACCTTAAGCAGGATGTAAATTGAGCTGGTACATAACTCCTGCTCCTGACCATATTATTGAGAGTCCCACTGAGCTACCTGGAGCTCTTGGTGGAGGGTGAAATAATGAAGGGAAGAGATGGAGGCAGAGCCATTGCAGGAGTTCAGCTAAGCCTCTGATAAAGAGGTCACCAAGAACAGCTTGGGAGTGACCTGCATAATCTGCTGCTTCTAACAAGGCTCTTTTTGGCTTTTTCCCAGTCATTCGGGCCAAAGTGAAGGAGGTGAAGACTAAATGTCACGATGTCACTGCAGTAGTGGAAGTAAAGGAGATCCTGAAATCTTCCCTAGTGAACATTCCAAAGGACACTGTAAACCTTCACACGAATTCTGGCTGCCTGTGCCCACTGCTCAGTGCCAATGAAGAATACATCATTATGGGCTACGAGGACAAGGAGCGCTCCAGGTGACTCTGGCATGAGGCTGAATGTCAGAGCCAAGAGGGAGGAGAGCTTGGTGTGGGGGTCTGTGCATCTCCTCCATGGTATTCAGGGTGGGCAAGGCTCTCTGCAGGCACAGAGGTCTCAGTTTGGGGTTGCACAGCCTCTTGGTGGAGTAACTGGTTGTGTCTGTTGTGTAGGTTACTCTTGGTGGAAGGCTCCATAGCTGAGAAGTGGAAGGAACGTCTTGGTAAGAAAATAAAGGTAAGAAAACACCTCACCAGAAGTCAAATGTTGTGGGTACCGTAAAACATTTACCTGTCTTTTCAAAATCAGGGAAGAAAATGCTTATGCTGCCTCCAGTTAATTAATATCGTATAAGCAAAGCTAACTTGGTGTGTTAATTGCTGTATTACTTAGACCTGGATGCTGAGTAAAATAAAGGGATACATTGAATTACCCCAAAGTATCCCAGTGCAGCAGCAGTCAAAACCTCTGTCTCAAAAAAGCAAATACTAGCAGTTTTTTAAATCTGTAGGCAAGCTGTGTGCATTCCACAACATACCTGCTCAGTTGGTGTTGTGATATGAATTAAAAAAAAAAAACCAAACAGACCAGGGGGTTTTACAAATGTTTTTCAGACTGAAATCAAGATTATACTTTTTAAAGTTTAATATTCTTTAAGTAGAGTTCTGCTCTCACCAAATTTTGTGGATTAGCAACTATTTTAAATCCACCTTCCTGACTGGGCTGAGGGAGGAACCTGATAGGGAAGTCATGGCATTGCATAGTGGAAGCAATGAGCTCAAACACAAATCATGCATTATAGAATCATGGAATGGTTTGGGTTGGAAGGGACCTTAAAGCCCATTTTGTCCCACCCCCTGCCATGGGCAGGGACACCTCCCACTATCCTAGGCTGCTCCAAGCCTCATCCAACTTGGCCTTAAACACTCCCAGGGATGGGGAAGCCACAGCTTCTCTGGGCAACCTGTGCCTCACCACTCTCACAGGGGAGAATTTCTTCCATATATTTAATTTAATCAAATCTAATGTCTGTCACTTTAAAACCATTACCCCTTGTCTTGTCATTACATATTGGTCATAGAGAGACAGGAACATCTGAGTTTGGATCAGAAGCCAATTTTATTCAGTATGCAAGGGGTTTATATAGGATTTTATTTGTATGGCAGTTATATAGGGTTCTGTTTGTGGCAACAGTTTCCCACTGGTTCCACATTCTTCATGACATTATGTCACTTGATAATATTATCTTAAAGTTGAAAACATTATCTGTAAAGTTTCCCAACATGTTTTTTGGTCACTTCTTGCCCAGGAAGCATTTATCTGTGTCTGTCTCTCCCATGGTTTTTGCTCCATCAGGCCCCTTTATCAGTTCCATTGCGCTCTCTGTTTTACTCCCTGTAATTACATGCTCTTGTGCAAAGTCCTTCTCCATCACTCTTGTAGGTCCTTTAGGTACTGAAAGGTACTCTAAGATCTCCCTGAACCCTTCTCCGGGCTGAGCAACCCCAACTCTCTATATGAAAATATATTCTGGGTTTTTTTCTTACTTAAATGTTTTCTAATGCCTTCCAAGTTCTGGAAACATTTTTATGTTTTGATGTGCTGCAAAAGTATCGGTGTTTTTGACATTGTTAGGAGTGTCACTTTACACAGAATATTATTCTTATTTTGACACTTTTCTCAGCCATTCATTTGCCATAATTGTTGTGCCTGTGCAAACCAGTCTTCTCTTCCACTCAGCACTTTCTTCATCAGTGTAAGGGTCACTGGCAGGAAAATACTTGTGTTTATAAAAGCAAGATTTTCTGTGCACATTTGTCACACCAGTGGAGATTACAGCAGTGAAAAGATACAGGGATCTTGTTTCAAGTTGTAGTTTGATTTGGCAGAATCCTAGGAAATCCGGTGCTGCACAGAAAATAGCACAGAAAATACCACATCAGCCATGAGCTGACTTCTGCTCAGTTTCAGTTCTTGGGTGGTAACCTCATGTGTTAGAATATTTTGGGGAACACACTTCCTTTTTCATTCACTTCCTTGTCATCTGTAATCTGCTGCCTCTGCCCTTGCACCCACCCTGGGGGTGTTGAGGACCCTGCCACATCACCACCCACTTCTCATCATCATCCTCCTTCCCAAGAGCATCAAGAATTGTGCTAGCTGTATGTATTATGTCTTTTTTTTTTAGTGTGATTTCTATTGCCTGCAAAAATAAATAACTAATAATAGGGTTTTCTTAAAATTAACAAAAATCCCTTGATGTTTTTTTTCGTCTTGCTTCCCTTAGACTGCATGAGCAGCTTCATTTAAATCTTATTATTTCAAAGGTGAAGCCCCCTTGTGCTGAAGCCATTATGCCTCGTATCAGACCCATCAGAGGCTACAAGAAAGTTTAGCTGAAGTTTAGTTTAGAAGTGTCCTAGTTTGGAGGACAGGTGTCTGCTGAGAAAGGCAGGAGCTTCTCTTTGAAATGGAGTATGTAAACCCCCTCCCTCCAAATTATTATCATTTTGAGATCAAGGGTCTCTCAGGCAAAGATATGGGAATTAGGAATAACAGTTCTTTACTAGGGAAATTAAAGTAGAAATACAGTACTACAAAGAAACAAACTC
>PYHW01010663.1:2742616-2761223 GCA_013186435.1 Turdus rufiventris | reverse complement strand
TGGCTGGAGGAAGGATGGGTTGTGAAAAGATAAAGAACAATGCCCTGCCTGGTTTCAATGGATGACCCATTAGCAGAATATCTCCCACAGAGATCAGGATCACTGCCCCCACCCTCAACAGATGATGATACAATAGATACCTTTTATCACACTCTGTATTGTAACCCCAGACAAGAAGTTATTTAAACAATTTCCCTATTTAAATGACGTTTCCCAACAAGCTCTCATCGCACCCTTGAGCCCAGTGCAGGGTGATGTGGTGGGAACAGCACCAGTTCTTCTGCTTTTGCTGCTGGTTGTGAGCACTCTGCTGGGTTCTGTAACCTCTGCTGGGTGCTGTAAGCTGTTTACCTTTCCCTCTGCAGCGCTGGGATCAGAAGCTGCGGCACCTGGGCAAGGGGAAGGGAGAGCCCGGCCACGACGCGGCTCCGAGGGCTGGCGGTGCCAGCAGCGCCCGGCAGGCACGCAGCTGAACCTGGGATCTGCAGGGCACATGCAGGGGACTGTCTGCCAAGACTTCACTGTTGGAGCAGCCAAGGAGAAATTGCACTATTGCACGTTATATTCTATTGTTTACTACGGAATAATGTTTTAGCTTTTATTAGTTTTTGTTCTCCCTCTTGTTTTTTCCGCCTTTTTCTTTTTGGATATGTGCAAGTTCTGGAAATGTATTTTTTTTTTCTGTTACTAAGAACTGTAGAAAACTGCCCTTATGAGATGAAGAAAGGCAAGGACATACTCAATTTACCTTTTTTATCTCCTGAATCTTCTTTGGGAGAAAATTCTGATGCAAGCAGGGATGAAATCTGGCAAAGACCATTGCTTAAAGTCATGACTCACACTGGCTTTCCCTGTTCACTCTTTCTTGGTCACTGTTTGCTGAAACTTGCTCTGTTCTGTTATCTGGGTTTAAGTGTATCATTTTTTATTCTGAAATATAGTTCTGAAATACATAAAAATCTTTTCCTTAAGAGAACTGTTTGAATCAGTACAGCTTTATTAAGATTTCTTAGAGACAAACTATTTGTATAAGGCAGAGTCTAACTTTAAATATTTCCTGCAATAAACACCATGTGCATGTACACAGGGAATCTGGGTTTTCCAGTGCTTTGGACCTTGAAGGAAAGATTGTCTAGTTCTGTAACCATAATTTATAACATGCTTCTTCTCTTATAATGGCAGTTTTTTCCCCCTTTTCTCAGCTGAGTTATAGGAGTAGACACACTCACCAGGCCTGCTTCTCAGTACAGGTCTGCAGTTTAGCCTTTTGATTTTGTGGTGTTATTCTTAAATCCTTGCCTACATAAATAAGTGTTCAATGCTCAGTAACATATGTCCAATAAAAGAATTGTAGTCGCCAACACAGACCTTACCTGACTTCTGAACCAACATCATATTGCTAATGCTACTCTTGAAAATATAAAACCAAACAAAAAAAGCCCTAATTTTTTGTGCTTTAATAGAATTCTTTGCAGATGGTGCCAACATATTTAAAATTATCTTTGTCTTTCTACTCTCCCATGCTTAAAATAAATTAAAATGGGGTAATCAAAGAACAATCCTCCTTGGCACAGTCTGGCTCTCCTTACAAAGAGCAAATGACTGTTGTGTTGTAGCTGTCAGTCCTGTCTTTAGTACTCTAGGGCTGCTTTCAGCAAAAACACAGTGTTGAGTTGTTGGGTGGTTTGAAAAGATGATGATGGTAAGTAGGACAGAAGTATCTGGGAACATTATAATAATACTGTTTCAAGATTTCAGTTAATAACCAGCAGTCTTTGGACAGGTTTTCCATTGGGTTAGATACCAAGAAAGTTGAAAAAGAACAACATCCTGCAACACTCACATTTTTATTTGTAATTAAAAATAAAGGGATAATTTAGGGAAAAGGTTGGAAAGCTGGCAGAAAGTTACTAAATCCTCAATATTTTCTCAGGATCAGACAGATCACAGAATTATTTAGGTTGGAAAAGACCTCCAGGATCATCAAGTCCAAGCTTTGATTGATCTCCACCATGTCAACTAAGTGCCACGTTCCAGTCTTTTCTTCAAGACCTCCAGGGATGGTGACTTTAACAAGTATTTCTGCTGAGTTGGTAAATGATGGAACAATTTTTAAAGCTGGGAATAGCTTGTTAAATAATGTTGAAAACCTCATTATTTGCCCCAAAGCACCCACTGAAGTCACGTGGATGAGTGCTGGAATTGCACTCATCGTGTTGTGTTCTGCTATGAAAAAGAATTGTGAAATCATAAATTGTGGAAAATCCCCAGACCATTGGGAGTTTTCACTTTGCTAGCCACCACTTCTGAAGGTGGCCTCTCCCATTCCATTTCTCAGTGATTAACAGCCCCCTTCATTTAATCTAGTTGCAGCCAATACTGACATTAGCCCCATTAAAAATTGCCAGGGCAGAGCACAGTGCTGCACTTTCAAACCTCAGTAAGAGAAAAAAGCAGCATTTGAAACAGTCACACATTTCATGATGTTACAGTGAAAATATTTCCCTAACTGGAAGCCACCAGATTGCTGTTTTTCCAGAGGAATTAGGCATTTTTCATTAGCACATGAAAAATGAAGGTGGCATGACGGGGTCCTTGGAAGAGGCAAGAGGCATTTTTCACAATCCCTTGATTAACTGAGGAGCCTTTTATATACTCTGACACTGCTGTTACCCCATTGCAGTGATTTTGGTGACTGAACCTCTGCAGCACCTCCCAGACTCACTTGTGCTGGTGCAAATGGCATCCAGGGACCAACGAGGTGGCACAATACCAATTATTGCAATAACTTTGAGCTCACGTCTCTTTTGTGGCCTGGAGCACGCCAAAATGTTGCTCTGAAGCTGCACTTGCTGCTTTGCCACATCTGTGAGGGCTTTGTGACAAGCCAGACTACTCCACTGGTGTTTTAAAGTGACTTTATTTAAATTACAGTCTATTAATTTATCACAGTCACACATTATTTTCTTGCTTCTTCCCCGGGAAATCTGTTTCTGCCCTTTTTGTGCACATTTTTGATGTGATCCTACATTAAACCTTTGAAAATGCACTTTATAGCCCATTCTGCTGTAAAAGCACACAGCCCTCAGCACAGTGTTTTCAAAGACATCCACTTGGGCTGTGACTTTGCTTCAATCAAAAAGAATGGTTTTTGTTCCTCCAGTTATTATTAATTTATGCAAACACAAAATTTGGTTTGTCCAAAGTCACGCTGCTCAGCTGCAAAGGAAATGGAGTGTTAACAGTGTTTACCTGATGGAAGAGCCCCAGGAACCAACCTAGGGGTACAGCAAGGGAAAAGTGCAGTGTTCCCATCTGAGAACATCTCTGTGATGCATTTTGGACATTGTGGCTGGGTGCTTCCATTCTCATCCACACCATTGCCTGGTTCCTGTGTTTTCCAGCCGTGCCACCAGCCCTGCCAGCTCTGCCTGTGGTGGTCACAGTAAGTACAGCAAGGTGAGCATCATCACTGCATCAGCATGTTGTCAATCCTGTTTATTATTTTACAGCTTGCCTAATTTGGTCTCTGTTTGAGATTTCCTGTGTCAGGAAAATTAATTCATTATGTCAGAGGTTTATGTCCAAAGAGGAGACAGAGGAGTCCTGTAACTTTATTTGAACAAAGGGAGAGGCTATGGGGCATTTTCCTTTGGGGTCTCTGGAATTGCTGGAGGATGAAGCCTCCTTTTTATCCCAATTTCCCAGCATTTCCCTCTCTCTTTTCTCCACTGGCTGAGGTACTTGAGAGGAACAGACTTCCTAATCACCTAATACAGACCCACCTTTTCTTTGTATCTCTGTTCTTTTCCTTTAAGTCCAGGAATTTAGCACAGCCTTCAGTGATGATCTGTGTCAATCGGTGGAATCAGTGGAATTCCACTGGAATTTACAGTCCCTCCCATTGCTTTCTTCACCTATCAGTATCTGGCTTTATCTACAGGCTCACAGTTTGTCTGTAAAGGCACATGCCTTTCAATTCTTTCACCTGAACTGGAGACTGTGGTGTGAAAATGTGGTGCTATTTAAATCTTCCCTAAGTTAGTGGAGCTTTGCCTTACATTCCCAAATCCTGCACTCAGGCTGGGTCAGTGGATGCTAACAGGTAGTGTTTTATTCAATTAATTTGTAAAAGTTCTGCTTCCCATCCAGCATCTCCTAGAAGTAAGATACTCCTACTTCATCTTTCAATCCCCATAGCTAAAGCCAAAGAAAAAATAATGCTGTGTGGGGATCCAGCTCTGTCACTTGTTTCAGGAAAAAAATACCTGAATTGCTTTAGGGCACTGGCTGCACTGAGGCTTCTGGTGTGGGCTCTGATGGTGTGTCCCTTTTAAATGACTCCATTTGCTGGAAAGAAGGCTGATTTCACTCTGTTTCCCAAGATCTTATTGAACAGTATAGAGACAGTATATAGCTTTTAATCTTGCCTTTTCACCTGCAGTGAAATTGTTTGAGGGTTTTTGTAAAAAGTTTTGTAGCTGTGAAAAAAGTGCTGTGTAGTCATTCAGAGTATTTGCTTGTTTCATTTCAGGACTGGTTTGTTTGGAGGCAGCACTAAAATCCTATAAAGAGAGGGCAAACAGAACAGCACGTGATAGCCAGCTTGTTGATGGTGTGTAATGTGGTTGTTTTACTGGGGGATGCACATGATGCACATACCTACCCATGCACATGTGACCCAGTGTCATGGGATGTATAGAAGGGTTGATTAAAACCATGCCTTTCCCATGTCTGGGTTAGATTAGTCTACAGAGAAAATATGCAGCTTAAAATCTCTGTGAATAATTAGCCTGACAAGTTGTTTCGCTGGTGCAGCTCAGCAGATGAGGAGCAGAAGGAATAAACCCCAAAATTGCTTTTTCACAAGCAGTGTCCTTAATTTCTGGCAGGGGTTCACTCATGGCTTTAATAAACCTGCTCTGGATATGTTAGCAGTGCCCTGAAAATTACAGAGCTTGATTTCAGCCTGGGAATTATTATTTTGGAGTATATTTCCTTCCATTGATGCCAATAATTGTAAGAGTCTTATGGGGTGAGAACAACTTGCCCATTTTGAGAAGAGCACAGAGAAAAGAGCCAGTGAGAAGAGCACAGTTCAGTCAATCAGGGTTGCAGGACTAAACTAGAATCAGGTTTTCTTCTTTTGTAATAGTCTAGCACACAGAATCTGAGAGAAACATCAGCATACTGTGGAAGATGGGATGAAATATCTACCCTGAGTGACCCTAGACTTGCTTCCCCATTGCCTGGCACAGCAGCATAATGTGTAATGTGAAAAATAAAAGTCCTGTCTGTCAGACAGTCCAACAGCTCCCTGTGCTGCAGGAGAAATCTCAGAAAGTAATTCTATAAGATGCATTCCTGAATGGTTGCTGTGCCACCACTTGGGTGACACCAAAACACAGCACAGCCAGAAAACTGGTTCAGCATCACTGGCAGCACCACTAGCACAGAGATCAGCTGCAAAAGTGCTTGGGCTGGATGTCTTTGCCAAAATGTTCTTGTTCTCTGGTTTTGTGGGAAGAGAGGGGGAAAGCACAGCTTTTTTTCCCTGTAGGGTTGTTGGGTGAGGGGTATTTGGCTGCCACACTGGGGATTGCAGTCCCTTATCCTGAGCATTGAGTTATTTAGTGCCTTCTTCCCACACTTCTCAGCCTCTGGAAAGCACCTGCCTGCATTCCAAACCTGCAGCTGCCTCACACAAGGCTGCCTGGACGTTTGCTGCACCTCAGCTTTTCAGGAGAAATGTGTGCAGATGCAGAATTAGCTGAAGCCACTTTAGGAGCAGCAGCTGTTTTGGTGGGCAGCTTCTCTTTGGTTACAAAGTGAGGCAGATGAGGACATGGGAAATCTTGAGGCTGAACTACTCCCTCAGTAATTTTTTACAAATGAACCTGGATTATGCTGTGAAACCCATGGGAAAAATTCCACACCAGTGCTAGCTGAGCCCACTGCTGCAGTCCAGGTTGGGGATGGCAAACCAGGTCACTGCTTCCTTCGCAGAGCAGCTTAAATGTGGAGCCCAGCTAAGCCTTGTCATGCAGGAGAGATTAGTGGCTCTGAACTAACCTGCCCTGGCCAGTAGGGTGCTCTGGGGCAGCCAGCTGCCCCTCACCTGCTTCAGGGCTTGGAAGGTTCAAGGAGTGATAATGATGGGGGAGGGATAGAAAAGAAGTTTCAGGACAAAAGCAGCAGAAAGGAATTGTTTGTGGCTCTGCTCTTGTGTCCCTTTGCCAGGCAGTGCTGTGAAAAGCACAGATATGTTACTGTATGAATGAATAGGGGTGCTGAATGCATGTGCCATCAGCAGATCCAGCATTAGGACTTGCTGAATTTTGAGAGCTGGACACTGCAAAACTGACCTTCCTGTGCAGTTATCTAGGGCTTGAAATAGGTCAGAAGATTTTGATCACTTTGTCCTGCATGATCCATTTGGAAAATTGATTGTCCTCCATATGGATCTGTTTCTGTCCCAGCTGATGTGGCTCCTTTGGCTCCTTCTGGCCCTCTCCTTGCTTTGCTGAGGTAGGAAAACCTGCACCACCTTTGTTTTTTTTAATCCCAGACTGAGTATCTGAAAATGGACATTGGTCACCAGGTTTTACATGCATAATGCCAGCTTTTTCCAGCATTTCCCTCTGGCAGATTGTCTGAGTGACAGGATAACCAGGCTCTTCCATCCCATGCACCAGTCTCCACTGCCCCAGGGACTTTCCAAAGAGGCTCCCTTTTGCCAGTGTGGTTTTCCTGCTGCCCCATGGAACCTTTACCACTTGCACTCCCACTCTGACATTTCCTGAGGGCTTCCTTTCTGATACAGGCATCCCTCCTGTTCCAAAGTGGAGGCTGGTTTGCTTTCTTGCCTTACAGCTCTCCCTCTGCTTCCTTGTGGCTTTCTGCTCTGCTGTGCCCCGTGTGTTTCCTGGCTGCTTATCTCCCTTTCTTCCGCTCATTGTTCCCATTCCTGCAGCCAGAGCCAAGCCTGCTGCCACCAGCTGATGGCTACCAGGGACATTTGCTTCCTCCCACTGCCTCACATCCCCTTTCAAGGGGGTCTGTGGGCATCAGTTCCAGGGAAATTTAGCCTATCTCTGGAGAAGTTAAACTGAAATGCCCAAGAGTTCCTGTTGACCCTGTTGCAGCCTCTTGATTTAAAGTAAGATTTCTCACACCATCCCAGAGTGCCAAGAAATTCAAGTGCTGGAGCTGCTGAGACAAAGGTCTGGCTTTTCTTTGCCTGTGTGGGTGGATGAAATATTCCTCCCTAGCTTTGCCCCGGAATCGACTGTGTCTGAAATCAGAGCTGAACAAAACAACTCCAGCCCCACAACAGCTGATATTTAATACTTCAGGCTGTGCAACTGTGCATTTCCTAAATGTTTTGGTGCAGGATTATGGATTGGAAATGGAAAGCTGAGTCTTATTAGAAGAATTGGGCAGCCTTGAGTCCCTTGGTTTAAGGAACCCATTGCCCAGCGTGGACAGTTTCTTCTGGAGTACAAAACACAGCACAGGATGTTCTTAACAGACTACTTGAGGAAAAGCAGGGGAAAAAAAAAGTTAGTGTTTTCCAGCTGCATTTCAGTCCATGATTTTAGCACATTTTTTCTTGTGAGAGGCTGAACAGCAGTGGGAGTCTGGAGGGAAGTAGAGGGCTGGAAAAAGTGCAGGCTGAAAAGGGATGGGAGGCCAAAGAAGTGTGGAAGACTGGAGGGCAAAAAAGTGGAGGCTGAAACTTGGGCTAAAGTACTGTGGGACACCAACAAAATCTTTTTGTGAAATGGAGCCTGAGAGTCTAAGAGAGGAGGAATAAGGAGAAACCATTAAATAGAGTGGAGGCTTAATATAAAGGTGAGACTCTAAAGGGGTAAAAGTGGGGGACAAAGAAGAGTGGGAGACTGAAAAAGAGCAGAAAGCCTCAGTGTAGAGGGTGGAGGGGTAAAAAATGTGTGGAAATGGAATAAACAAGGCTGAAAAAAAGAGTGGAGGTTAAAAATTGAAAGGAGGCTAGAAGGGAAGTACAGTAACAAAGAAAAGTGGAGAGAAAAAATGTAGAGGCTGCAAAAGAGTAAAACACAAAACAAAGGTCAGTGAGAAGAAAAAATGAGTCAAGAAAAAACTGAGGCTGGAAAAGGGTAGAAGGCCAAGAAAGGGTGGGAGAGAGGAAGAAAGGCAGAAGCTGAAAGAACAGGAGGACACAATTATATGGGAAGCAAAAAAAACCCCTCAAAGTATAGACCAAAAATGTGGAAGGTGAAAAGCCAAGGGAGTGTGTGAGGAGAGGGAGGAAGAGAGGGGCAAAAAGAGGTGGGAGGCAAAGAAGAGGGAAATTTGAGATAGAGGGCAGAAAAATGTAAAGGCTGGCATGGGGAGGAAGGCTGAATAAAGGATAGAGGCCAGATAAAAGTGGAGTCAGTGAAGTGATGGGCAGTTAAATTGGAGTGGGAGGGTGAAAAGGGGATAGAAGTCTGGAAAGGGATGATAAGTTGGAGTGAAACTCTAGGAGGGAAAAAAGTGACAGCTGATACGTGGTGAAAAGACAAAGAGGGTGAGAGGCCTGAGCAAAAGTTTAGGCCAGAAAACAGTGAAGGTCAAATTTTATGGGAGATGGAAAACGTTGTGGGTGGCTGGAGCACAAGTGGAAGCCAGGAAAAAGTGGAGGCTAAAAAGGAATGGAGGCTAAAATGGTGTGAGAGTCCAAAAAGAGGTGGGAGGCTGGACAGCAAGAAGTAGCTAGAAAAAAAAGTGGAGCCCTAAAAGTGATGGGAGGCAAAATTAGAGCAGGAGAGTGAAAGGGCTGGAAGGCAAAAAAGATGTGGAAGATTTAAAAGGGATGGGAGGCTGGAAAAGAAGATGTGGCCATAAATGTGACGCCTAAAAGTGGTGGGAGGCTGGAGGGAAGTTAAAATAAAAGAGGGCAGAGGCCACAGAGAGGGGCAAGGTGAGGCTGAAAGGGCAGGGCAGGGTCAAGGCAAGGTACTGGAATGCAAGGCAGTTTAAATCAGGCACGAGGAAAGGAATATAAGGCAAGGCAGAATTTAAAGTATGGTCAAAGTGTTACACCCTCACCCCTTCCTCTGAAGTGTAACTGGGTAATGAGAGAGCATTCTGTTGGAATACCAGAGAATCAGATACCTTTTTGGGTGAATATTGCTTTCTGGTTCACAAACTTCACAGGTGTTCTCCACCCTGGCTTCCCAGGTGTCAATTTAGGAACCTCTATGTTCAGTGCTATTTATGAACAATTTTCTTTTTGAGGGAAAAGGTTTGCTTTTTCAGCTTGAATGTATTAAAAGTGCCAAGACAACAGTTTGCTAAAATATTTATATTTTTATTATAGATTGGATTTAATGAGGTATGCTAGCTTGTGCCAATGTTGTTGCATTAACCTGTGGCTCCTAACACCTGCCATAAAATACAGGTAATTCAGTCTGAAGAGTTTCATTTATCCATGCCACACACAGGGCTTTGTACCTCCAGTGTGGGCAGTGGTTTCCTCCTCCATCCACACAAGGCAGAGCTTTAACAACGTGGGAGGCTCTCCTGTACTCTGATATAGTCACAAAGGGCAGTCAAAGCCAGCTCTGCCATGAAGGAAGGGCTTAGATTGTAATATCTTGACCATACTTCAAATTCTTAATTGAACGGTGAATAGTGAGGATTACTCAGTGTGAGAAGTATTTTCCATGCCTCTGCAAAGATAACAGTGCCACTGAAATCCTGCTTTTCCATATTTTCAGGCTGTCTTGACAATTTCAAGGAAGGTTTTTAAAAGCAATGTTCTGCCTGTGGGTTTAGATGCTCTGCATTTCCCTGCCTTGAGAGCCTGTAAAACAGAGGGGTATGGAAAACTCCTACTCTGGTTTTACCTTCTGGAGCTCCAGTCCTGTGGCCCACTGCCTGCACCCTTCCTGGAGAGTGGGGTGAGGTCTGGGGACCTCACTGAGCAGCAAGAGTTGAGTTGTGTGAGCAGGAACCTGCAAACTCTTCACATCAACCCCCAGGCCATAAGAATTCTCTCAAACCTGGATATTAAAAAATGAAATCTTCCTGAAGCATAGGCTTTCTTTAGGTTACCTGCCTACTTTTTTTTTAGCATGTCAGCTGTTGTTTCACATCCATTTTCACACTGTGAAGAATGTGCTTGTCAATAATTCTTTAAAAAAAATAAAAATCAACTTCTAGCTGTAATTGTCTCCAAACTATCGTGGCTAATTAAAGCTATGCCCAAAAATGAAGGCAGGATTCCAGCTGCTGGGAGCAGTGTAACATCAATGCCACCAGCTGTGGCCCAATACTGGAGTCAGGGGAGGAAAAGGAGTAATTAGAGGAGTTTGGTAAAATGAAATTATATGGCATAACTGGCCTTTATCTGATTAAAGTGAATATACTGCATAAACTGTTTCTGTTTGTCTTTTTATGGTGTGTTTGGGCTTTAATCAGGGGTAAAGGACTGCAGGGATGAGAGTGCTTTGCTAGAGAAATGATGTCTTATCAACCTTGCAAATGCAATTCCTGAAAGTTACCCAGAAATAAGTGCCACTTCTGGTCTCATAAAAAGGCAGCAGGTTTGGCTAACAGCTGTGTGATGTCTTGATTTTTGTATTTTAAAATCATTTAGTTCTGTGGCTCTCACTTCTGGTGGGAGCTGTATTCAGTGTCAAAGGATCTGTGTGACACCTTAACAAGGTCAGTTGAAGGTTTTGCTCTAATTCCATGCTACTCCTTACTTTTGTGGCTGAATTACTGAATATGCTGAATTTGCATTTGAAAAAATAGTTTTTGTACCTTTCCCAGGCCAAATCTCTGCCTAGGGCAGGGGTCTTGGGGTTATTGATGCAAGCAGATATCCTGCATGGAGCAGAAGGCATTCCCTGGAGTACTCAGATCTCCCTGATTCCCCAGCTTCAGAGCACTGAAGGACAACTTTCCTCTGGCTCTTTTAAACAAGGTTCTCTATGTGCCCTTCTCTGAGTGCAAATACTGTTTTTTCAGCAAATGCCACATGAAATTGCGAAGTGTACCCTTAGGAACTTTCAAACCCAGCTCTGCATTAACACATACCAACAAAATCACACTGCAGTCCTGGTTTTAACTTTGCAGGGATTATTTTGGGGAGTTTTAGCTGTTACTGCAATAGTGGATCTTTGTTTCCAGATGGTTTTTTGGGTGGTAATCTTAGAAAGAATATAAAATTCTCATAGGAATGTGTTGATGGTAGAGAGTTGTACTGAAGGTTTCCATGTAGGAGTTTGCTTTTAGTAGATTGCTGGTTGTGTAAGTCTTATTGTAAGAGGAACAATGAGTTTTAAGCTGCAAGATACAAAAAAGGGATGTTAATTTAGCATGAATTGATGAAAACTGGATGCTTTGTAAGGTGCAGAATGAGGGACAAAGTCGAGGTCGTCTGTGCAGTGAAACTGGTATAGAAAATTAGTGCAAAGTGGTCAGTGGAGGACTGTGCTTTCCTGGTGTGTTTCCCAGTACATCAGATGATTATAAGCATGAACTTCAAAAAATTCAAGACTTTTTGAAATAATTTTAGAAAAATTTGGTCTTTGGCCATAGCTTCTCTTAATAACAAATTCTTTTCTCCCTCCAGAGAAAACTTGAGTAAAAGTGGATCAACAGGGATAGGCAGCATCAAAGATGCTAAATTAATATTTAGGATTTAGGTGAGTTTCAGATCAGGGTCTAAAGGAACTAAATAAATGTCAGGAGCTCTTATTATAATCATAGCTTAGTCATTAACTGCTTTCTTTAATTTTGAAGTAGTACATCCTAGTGATGTGATGAATACAATGGCAGGACTGTGATAAAATATTTTGTGGGAAAAAGTCAAGTGGGTAAGAGACCAAGCAAAAATGGATGATAATGACTATCTTTGGTAAAAAACTTTTGAGTTCACACTTATATCTGCCTGTAAAGGCTAAAAACCAAGGCTTTAGGCAGTCTGTAAGCTCTTTAAAATTCAGAGCAGAGTAGGAAATGATGGTATGAGGTAGTTAAGAATACCATGGGTCCTATGGGTCTGTTTCATAGGCCTTGGTACCTGGAGTTGAGAACCAAACTTTATCTGTTTCATGCAGTGTCAATAACGCCTGTTTTTTAGTGAAAGAGAGGGGATAACACAAAGTCTCCAGTTTTATCCAAAGCCACCTTGTTAACTTTTCTCAGGATACCGAATTGTGAACTACAAGGTGAGTTTCACATGAGCCCAGTAAAATGATATTTTATAATATACTGTTAGTGTATATTCTTCCTCTATCTTCTTGATTACAGTTGTCACTTGTTGGTGTTCATGATATTCTTGGAATAGTGGGGTTGAGTTTTCCAGGATGCTTTTTGAAGTACAAGGCTTTTTACTGCCCCATTTGTGTTCTGTGGGGTTTTTCTGTGTGTTTTTGTTTGGTTTGGTTTGTTTTAAATGAAGTTGGTCATACTGGGAATATTATGGCTCTTAGATGTATAGAAAGGACAAGGGTTTCTCCTTTCCTAATTCCCAGAAACATCCATGGATTTCTCCTTGAAAATTGTTGACAGGATACATAAAAGAAATGTAGCTTTTAAATTGAGTAACATATTAGTTACGAATGCATTTAAACTATTAATTCTATGTTGTATTATCTTCAGTGGGGAAATTAGTATATAAAGCAGAAGTGCATCACATTTTCCAAGGCCTTATGACATGCTATTTATCTTGTTTCTTTTGGTTATATTTTGAAAAATTACCTGGGCTTTGATGTAACGTGTGGAGGCTCTCACTGCCTCAAAGTGGTTTGGAAGACAAGTTGGTCTTTGTGGTTATGGCAAGTCAGGTTGATGAGGGAGCACTTGTTAAAAAAACATATCTGCTTTTTGTCACTAAAACTATGCTAACTGTACATTCCCAAATAACCTTGTATTTGGTTACTAAATAAAAAATAAAAAGATCTGCCCCTTAGATACGAGGGGAAGACTGTGGGTTATGCTACAAATGAAGGGCTCAGTTGGGTGGCAGCTTTTCAGGGAGAATACCTTTGTGTTTCCTTTTCCACATCTGAATGGCTGCCTGTTCCTACACGTGTGATTCATTCTCCAGAGAAGATGTCAGAGCTGTGTTATTTGACTAACTCAATGGGAGTACAGCCAAATCTTCTTGCCTGAGTCATCCAGATGGTAATATTTCATCAGGCCTACAGACCTCTGGCTCTCAACATGCAGGGCTGGAAAGAAATAGGGAAGGGAGAAGAAAAACCCAGGCTGAGTGTTCTTCACCCTGATGGCCCTGCTGGGAGCCCACTCCCAAGGGCTTTTCCCTGCCTTGCTGTTTGTCATGGGGAAAAGGTTGCAAAAGGGATTTGTCCCAACATTGAAAAGGGGAATTTTTGTAGTCTTGAAGAAATTTATTGGCTGACAGAAGTGTTTCCTACCAAGCTCTAGAATTGTAATGTTGCCGATACATTATTTATGGGGACAGAGCAAACCACAAAATATTCTTTCTGAAAGGAATTATGAGTTCAGTAGAGTGGATCAGTGTTTCAGGGCAAAAGTCCTTTTTAACTTGAAGTTAATTTTTAATTTATTGTTGTCATTAAGTTTGTGTAAGAAATAGATTAACTTTTAAAATTTCACTTTCTTGATTTTATCATGGAAGCCAAGGATTTTTAAATAGTTCAGTGAATTGGGAAATTGCAAACTCCAAAAGCTTCTCACTCCTCATTCCTTTCATTCTTTCAAAAATAATGCTGGTGTGTCCCCTTACAGTGGCAGCTTGTAAAGAATGCAGAAACCCCACTCTTGAGTACCAAAATGGGATGATTTCAGACATTTGCCAACACCTTGCCATGCAAAGCACCTTAATTTTTTCCATCATGCTCTACTAGGTTGGCTCAGGAAGGTGTCCAAAATGGCAGTTCTGACCTCTTTGGTGCTTAACTATCCTGTTACCTAGTTTAATAGAAGTGTTAAGGTGATGGTATCCAAACAGAAATGCAGAAACTATGGCCATGAGAAGATCTAAGGTGATTTTGGCTTGTTTACCTGCAGGAGCTGGAATATGTGAAGAACTAAATACCAGCACAGTAAATGCTGCAAAAGGAGCAGAGCCTACAAGAATCTAACATTAATAGATTAACGCTCTGTGTATTTCACAGAATCCCAGAATACACCACGTTGGAAGGGACCTGAACGTTTGCCAGTAGCTTTAATGTCTATCATTTTTGTGCTGGGGGATGCAAAGCTGCACACAATATTCCAGGTGAGGCTGTCCCCAATGCAGAGCAGGGCAGGACAATCTCTTCCCAGCCTTTGAGGGAGCAAACAGCTCCTCCCAGTTCTGTTTCATCTGTGAAGCCTTGAAGCTTCTCTCCCCGCCAAAAGTAAAGCAAACACACAAAAATGGATTGATCTAAAGTGATGGGGTTCATCACTATGGTTCAATGGAAGTGATTCCATTCAAGGCACTGGGGAGCTGGGAAAGCAGCACACTTCCCTCCTGCTTTATCCAAAAATACAGCCTGAGACAACATTGTGATGGCTCAAGGGCAGCAGCAGTTAATGGGCCTTCATTGGATTTTATCTTTAGTGCTGAGGAATAACATGTGGCAAGAGGAATTTGACACTGAGCAGTTGCTGAAGATCTACAGCTTTTCTTATTTATTCAGGCAAGAAAGTAGTATTTTTTTTAATATGACTATTGCTTGGAATTCCAGCTATTTAAATGGTGATAGAAGATATAATGGGCACATTAATACTTTTAAGATAACTTAAGATGAAATTATGTGGACAAATAACAGGAGCTAAGGAGGATGAGGAAAACCAGTCCTTCCCGTCTAAGACTTCCCTCCAGCATTTTCCAGATGAATTCTGCACTGAGCTGCTGGAATAGCTTCACCCTCAAAGCATGATACAGATATATTAAAAAAAAGAAATATACTGAGCTCAGGCCATTTAGAATTTTGCTTAAAATATTTACTTCTAAAAATCTGATGTTACTGTTTCAAATATCTTTCGCTTGCTTGCCTGTAGCTACACCTACAATTCAAAGTGATGGATCTAAATGAAGAGACATAGGTATGAATATGTTGTCACATCCAATTAGCAGCTTTGCAGCAGCTCTCAATGTATTTCCTCAACCTCCACCAACCTGATTCTCTCTCAAGTACTCTGTCTTCTGGCAAGGTGCTTCCCAGAGATGTTCTCTGCATATACGGGTGAAGCCACGCCCCTGTCCATCCCAACCAGACCCATTCCAAGAGTTTATCTACAGCAAACAAATGCTAAAGTCTGTGTGTATAAATGGTAATTTTCTTGTTTGTTCTAGTGCAAGATTGTTTCATTAAATTGAAGCATTGAAATATTTATTCATTGGGGTTTGGTGAAGTTTGCATGGTTGGTTTTCTGAAAAGTTCAACAGGACTCTGAAGGGTGGATGTATATATCTTTTTAATGTGACTCTCTTGTTCTAATTCTTGTCCTGTGAAGGATGTCAGGTACTGAATCTGAACCCTGCAAACCCCAATGTGAGCATCATTCCATTGGGGATGCATAGCTCCATCTCCTAGAGTATTTTTTTCCACCATGTTTTTCAATGTGACTTTTGTGAAAAGACTTCTCCTAAACTCTTAAACGCTTCTCAAAGCCTCTTCAGAACAAAAAATAAAACAAAACATTAAAAAGGTGAACTTTGGAAAGTGGGTTTCCCTCCCCAATACAGTTAGCATTTTAAATTTTAACCCACTTTAATCTTCCCAACAGTTTACTGAATTTTAGGAAATATCAAACTCCTTTGAGAAGACAAAACAACAGATTTTATTTGACCTGAAAGAGGAAATGCAGAACAGCTCAGGAAGCTTCCCCTGGTGCTTATTAAACTTTCTAATTACTGTTTAGCCCATATAAACCTCACAGCTAGAGTTGAAATATTTTGAGGGTTGAGCTGATAGTAGGAGATTAACTGGAACAAACGTGTTATTAAATGTGATTTAGACCTTGCATATTTAATAATGCAAGTAAAGCCATAGAAATGGTCCCCAACTCAGTTCTACAAGAAAAGCTCTCCAGGAGCAAGAGAGGTGGTTGCTCTGTGAACACCTGGCATTGCTGCTTTGACTCCTCTGGGGCTTTTTTAGCCTTATGGACTGAGCTTTCCACTCTTCAGGCTGTCTTTGTGGGCTACAGTTTCTCTAAATAGCCAGTGAAGAGAAGATGTCTGTATTTATTTAATGGAGAATGAAGAAAATCTCTCCTGGTCACAGCTTACATTTTACAAAATCTTCTGTCTTACGTTTTAATATTCTTCTCTCAGCCCTGGCTGCCCCTTGTTTTCCTTTCTCCTGAGCAGGCTTTCTCAACAGACATTATCACAATGCACTTTCTAGAGGAGTCCCAAAAGTGAAGCTAATCCAGCAGACCAGAGGCTGGTTTCAGGCAATCTCTGATGTTACTGGCCCTAACAGGAAAAAATCAAGGTAAATTCACATGATCACATTTGCTCTTTAAGTATCTGGTATGTGAGTAGGTGTGAGAGATGCAGAGAACATTGCAGTGAGTCAGTAGGAACTTACCACAGGTTAGTCACAGAATCACAAAATGCTCTGGGATGGAAGGGACCTTAAATATCACCTCATTCTACAACCCCTGCCATGGGCAAGGACAACTCCCACTAGATGTCCAGTGCCCCATCCAGCCTGGCTTTGGACACTTCCAATTAGGAGAGAAGAAGACAATAGTTGTTCAAAGAAAACACTGAACTTTTTTTTTTACTGTTGCTCTACAAATTTCACCTTCCTGTGGGTATCTGCAAACTTCACTTCTAGCCTTCTCACTGATGTGTTCTGAATACCTTCTTCACTCTATGCTTATGTGGTTCTCCCCTCCTACCTGTGCTTTGAGGATGTCCTCTCCTCCAGGGGCTGCCTCACCAGCTGACCATCCCCAGCTAGGAGCAGAGCAGTGCTTGGATCAAATGAAAATTTACTGCTGCTGTTATACACTTGCCAGTGCTGTGTAAATATTTACTGTATTTACTAAAGCTGCTTAGCTATTAAAAAAAAATTCTCTGCAGGTGGTGCTCAGGAAATTAACTGAGCAGGGCTGTTCAGACCCTTCAGCTGTTGGCTAAGGGTGGGAGCAACTTGCAGCTCTAAGGGAGATTTGCCCAGAGTTCTAAGTCACAGAGAACATACACTTTTCTGTTTTGTGACATCTCAAGACATTATTTTCCTGAGCTTTATTTCTACTATATTATTTATGATGTGTAAGAAGTAATAAAAATACTGACGCTGCTCAGGTGCACTTCGTGTGTAAGGAAATGTAATCTTAAATATTTGATGTAGCTAGTTAAAAACCAAATTCATATTCATGTGGCGCCATCTGTCACCAAGCCTCTGCAGCTGCACAGGACAAGAGCATTTTATTTTTATTGAATTAACATAACTCTTGGCAGCACTTAAAAATAACTTCTTTAAGGGGAAAGAAAAAAAAAAAAGAGAAGAAAAAGGTCTCTTAGCTCTTATTTTACAGAGTGTTTTGTAACACTGCATCCAGCTGTGTGAACAGAGTTTGGTGAAGCTAAACTGTGCATGTGCATGGAAATCAGATTCAAACTGGGCTATGGGGACTCAGCAAAGAAATCTGAGACTTATTTTGGCTGGCTCAGTACATGGGAACTCTTCTCTCTGTCTTCCCAATCTCAGGCTGAGATGGATGGAGATGGGCAACACATACCAAGCTTGACTTCAGTATAGTGCCCCAGTGTCCACAGAACAAAAAACCCCTTTGGCATGAGTGCAACAAAGGCTTTCCTGCTCCTTGCACCTTTCTGATCTACATGTTTAGCAGCCTGAGGTTTGTTGCTGTTTTTCCAATTTGAATCCTGTTGACTGTTGGGCTGTGAGCATGTGTCTCTCCTAGTTGTGCTCATGTAGGAGCACAGCCTGGCTCACAGCACAGCTCTGACCTGCAGGTATGTGCCTCCTGACTTTCAGGTGGCTCAGATCAATTCCCAGCAACTTTCCAACCAGGCATGGGAGGCTTGTTCTCTGCCATGTGTAACTGCATGCTTAGTAAATGATTGGCATTGAGAATTCATGGCTGAAGTATTAACTCTTGTCAGTAATTTGGTGAATACAGCTAGTAGTTGTTTTGTATTATATCCCTGATTCTACAGATGAAATGTTTTCATCAAATCCACTGCAGCATAAAAATTTAGTTGTGTTTTTTTCCGAAACTCTTCAGGTAGTTTTGCCTGTGCAATCATTATCTACCAGAAGTCACATGAAATTGCAGTTCTATTGGCTTGAACTCAAAATTGGAGAACAATTGGCAATTTTTATCTTGTTTTGTTTCCCTCACACTTAAAGACAAAGAAAATAGATGAATCTAAGTTTGTTGGTTTTGCTCTGCCTGGTTTTTGGTAGCAGGGGGCCACAGAGGTGACTTCTGTGAGAAGCTGCTGGAAGCTTCCACGAAGTCTGGCAGAACCAATCCCTGATGGCTCTGAGGATGGAGCTGCTGCTGGCCAAGGCTGGGCAATTAGAGAGGTTGGTAACCCCTCTGTGATAACAGATTTAAAAACAAAACCAAAACAAAGTGGGGCACAGTTTGTTCTAGCCAGAGAAGA
>PYHW01010663.1:2728934-2742300 GCA_013186435.1 Turdus rufiventris | reverse complement strand
CAGCAGGACAAACCACAGGTGATGAACTGAGCACAGCCCCCATTCCTGTCTCCCTGCACCACTGGGGTAGGAGGGGAAGCTGGGAGGAGAAGGGGAAGGGTTTTTAAGGGTTTATTTTACTTCTCATTATCCTGCTCTCATTTTGTTAGTAATAAATTCAATTAATATCTCTTATTAGAGCCTGTGCATGGCAGAGTAAAAATGCACTTCTGTGTATAAATATATTTAAATGTTCTCTTGAATGCTTCTCTCTGTGAATCCTTTATATATTACTGTAAGGCCCACAGATAGCATGATGTTATTGGTGCACAAGAACTAGAACTGAAAAAATGGCTTACAGACCAATAGCAACCATGATTATCCCTGCCAGTGAATAAATAAGGTAGGCTTTACTACCACAGGCTCCCTTTTTTCCTGTCCAGCTGAATGAATGTCTTGGTTTAAGACAATTTAAGGAGGATCCTCTAAATTGAGTTACCTCCCCTTAGTCTGAAGTTTTACCTTCCTTTCCACCAATAAGAAGAAATGAGTATGAGTAGATAAAAGTGAAAAAATAACAGTTTATGAAAAAACTGAAATAGCAACGGGCAAAAAAATGACAGTAAATAATCATTGGTTAGAAAGTTAAATGGAGAGGTAGGGAATACAATTAACATTTTGGGTTCCCCAGGACAATGCACCATTAAATACAATGAGGAATTTCCTAGTTTTGCTGCTAAAGGGTAGTCCTGAGGGGGGACTGGTGGCCCTTGCAGTGGTTTGGGTACCCTGGCTTGGTGTTCACTGTCCTTCAGCAGAAGGATCTCTTCCCACAGGATCGCCTCCCCCCAGCCTCACATCAGGCTGTGATTTTTCTTTTCCCTCTGGAAAAGGGCTTTTGAACATGTCTGCAGAGATTTATTATGCAGACATCCACAGAATAAGAATAAATTAAATCCCCACATCACCAAACAATGTGCTGCTTGGGGTTTAATGAAGATTTCTCCCCCCTCCATGCACCAAGTGGATACTATATAGTTTAAATTATGTATAGGTCTATTACAGAATAATCAGTGCTAAATACATTTGCATACACAGAGCACAATAAATTATGTATCTTGCCTTAATATTTCATGAAGAAGAGCCATGCCATGTATTGATTTCATTCAGACTTGAGTTCAAGAGAGCATTTAAACATATTTCTATTTTTAAATCCATGAATCACCCTAACAGGACTGTTCAGGTGCTTTCAGTTAGATGTGTGTACTTAACAACCATGCTGAACTTGAGCCATAATGATGATCAGATTAATATTTTGAACCAGTGCCCAAGGAAGCCAATGGGAGCCATTTAATCAATTTTACTAAGCTCTTGCAGTAAGATCCATTTTAAAAAATACATTTGTATGCATATATACATACATATATTTAATGAAGGAAATGGAAGGTAGACCTTTACTAAGAAATTGGAATCTAACTGAGCCTGGAATCATCTTATATAGTCATAAATTTCTGTAGCAATCTGAGAAATCAAGGCAAGCTATCTCAAAATGCCAGTGGCAGCCACTCACTCATTCCTCCAATGCCCAGGACTTGCCACACTGAAGGCTGAACACTCCCCTGCCCATGTGAGTGAGCCAGCATACTTTGGGTAACAGGAAATCATTTTTACCTAATGAAATTATTTGATTTATTTTCTGTCCTGAAATATATGAGGAAAGAAAAAAAAGTTTTATGGATAAAATGTTCAAAAGCACTTGCATAGCACAAGAACTTAAATCTCACTGGCAGATTTGGAGCTCTGACTGAACTAGGGGGAGCAGGGGGGGCTAGCCTGGACCACCTTGGGAGATAGGACTTTCAGATGTTTTTCTGCAAATAATGTCCATGCTGCTGGTGAATTAGCTTGTTTTGGGCACTTTTCTTATCCTGAATCTTGGTCTTCTCTAAGACAACTGTTGAGATGCATTAACTGAGAGGTCAGAAAAGACCAATATATCTGATCAAGAAAACAGTTGCATTAAATAGAACATTTAATTTGGTCCTGATGGTAACACTCAGGAAACTGTACTTTCTAGAATGATTCTGCCATATAAACATCCCCATTATTTTCTTGCTTTTGTAGAAAAAATCAGGTCACAACACCTGTGACTCTGCTTTGAGCCTGGCATTTCTTCTCCTGGGCTTATTCAAAATTTCTCTTTGAGAATGTGGCTCTAAGTAATACAATCATCTACAGGAAAACATAAAAGAAACCCAAGCATAACCTAAAAACCTAGTGAACTCATTTCCACTAAATTACCTTTTCCTTTCTTGCCCTTTTTTTCCTCTCTTTCTCCCTCCAGGACACAGGCAAAGCTGGTGGTTTTGTCTTTAATATTTGCAAACTACAAAGTGACTGTGCTTTTCTCTTTAGGTTTTTGTCAACAAGTAGAAATAATGCTTAATGTTTCCCTATGAAAGCATCCTATGTGAACTGGCTCTTACAAAAGTAAATTAAATAGCCAGCATTTTATCACTTTATTGTTAGCACCATTATTTATTCATAGCATGGTGTATTGTGCTTTTATTTATTTTTAAAGCACAGTGTTCGTAGTCAAATCTGTATGTTGGCTCACACATTACTATGGATGCCAATATTGAGCCATTCTGTGTCAAAAATATCACCTCTCATGGATATTTAATACTGCTGTGCTTTGCTTCCATAAGGTATTCTTGCAGTGATCTGAGAAAATCAATCTGGACCTTACCTATGGTACCAAAGGCTAGGAGTTGATTGTTTTTTCTGGCTGCTCTAAGAACCAGTTTATGCTGGGGTGGTTTCTTGTGTGTGTTAGTAATTTTCAAACTGTGGCCATCAAATTCTGAACCTCTGATGGGTCCTAAACATTTTGCTTCAAACTGCCTTCATATTGCTCAGCTATAACTTTTGAACCCAGAATCAAACTACTGAGACTAAATTAAAATGCAGTGGGTCCTTTTTCAGTTGGATAGGCCATATGAATGGGATTTAAATGATGAAACAGCAATATTTAATCCATTTTCACTTCTACAGTCTTTTTCTTTCCTAAGAAAACTCATAGTGTTATTTATTGACTCATCTGAAAATGGCAGAAAGCTTAAAAGAATTACTTTTCACTTACTGGAAGGGTTTAAAATTTGTAGAGTTCACAGAGTAGGTTCCCATATTAAGATACAACTTTTTCAGTTTGCTTCTGTAGATTAAAAGATTTTGGTTTAGATTTTAAGAATTTATTTCATATGTCAGTATCTGTTAAATATCCCGTAGAAGAAAATCTGAGAAGACGTCCATTTGTAGATACAGTCTTCTTTATCTGTGGCAAAATACAAAGACCTGCAAGCAAGCCAATATTTAATTGCATTATCTAATGGCATCAAAATTTAGTTATAGCTCTCTTTAATAAAATAAATTTGGAGTCTTAGATGATAATTCTAAAATTAGATCACGTCACACCTAATGGCTGTTGGTTCACTTTGTGAGATGAGCCAAGAGTGTCCCACGCTCATCACAAAAATGCCCTTTTGTTTCTGCTCAGAGGCTTTGAGTTGAAAAGACTTTTTGAGAAATGGCTAAACTTGATGTATTGTTTAAATTACAGTATTTTTTATAGTCTTCTTCCTAACAAAAGAATTTCTGTGGTGGTTTAGACCAGGAGATGGATAATATAGTGGAAAGTATTGAATGCTTTGGGAAAGAGTACAAGGTTCTGCTCATGGCACTCCAGGCTCAGAGATGCCAGGGTCTGACCCTGTCCTTTCAGCAGGTGCCAGTGCCCACAAATTTGTCTCTGCCTTCTTTTAGTCCATGTTAGCTTTTCACCTTCACAAGAGTCCTCTGCTAGCGAGTTCTGCAGATCAGCTGCATCTATTCCAATAAAGGTGCCTCCTACAAGGTATAAAATAGCCTGAGGCTAGTGTGGGTCCTGTGTAAATCCTGACTGAAAGCAGGGAGAGCTGCCCTATCATTGACAACTGTGCCAGTTCCTAAATGGGGGCTTAAAACTTGACCTTTAGCTTTTTGCTTTTTTTTTTTTTTTTCTTCTCTATAATGGGAAGATGTGATTTCACACAGCAAGAATTAACAATGAAATTAATGCCTGAGAAGGTGAAGGAACAAAAAGTGTGAAATATGGTGTCAGAGCAGAATCCTCTGTTTCTGCATCTGACACCAAATTTCTGCACAGCCCTGATGTGCTCATCTGAAAATGAGACAGAAATGAGCAGAACTGACCAAGAAATGAGCTCCCAGCAAGTGGGCACAGGCTGCCTGACACACTTTTATGTCTTTGGCCTCACAGCAGCTTTGGAGGATGATGGTGGCTCAGTGCCCCCCTTGCTTCCAGCCTGGCATCTTAGTACTGCTTCTGCCTCTCCAGACAGTCATTTCCTGGGGCACTGGTGTGGCACTGATTCATAAATGTCTGCAAGTGTTTTTTAAGAGCAGAGGGAGGATGCTTTGGAAGAGAAGCACGCTTGCCTGTTGGGCAGCAGCAGCTCCAAAACCTCAGTGCTGCAGTGATATTTGATGGTGCATGTACTTTGCTTCAGGAAAGCAGCCAAATGGCATTTTAGTCCTACCTCAGAGCTCTGTATAATGAAAAATAAAGTGAATTTCCATGCTTTTGGCCACCAAAGTGCCTGCAGGTCTTTACACAGCTTTACCAGTCTGGAATCAAAGCCTGGCTCAGACCAAAAAGCACCATTGGGACTGATGTTGTTTGTGATCAAGTGGCTCAGATTAGAGTGAAGGTAGCCACCATCCAGCCAATTTCCCCAGAACCAAATGACAGAATTACAGTCTGATCCTCAGCCCAGGACCCCTGGAAGGGGCAGCTTTCTCCCAAACATTAATTTGAATAGAGGGGGTTTAATAATTCTTTGTCATGATTCCTTTCTAGCCTCTAAGCCAGGTATGGCATTCCTAGGACAAGCTGTGTTAGCTGTGTTTGAGTGTTAGAAAAATGTACCCAGATATTTCTTTAATCTTGCTGATGCTCCTCCCCTTTTCTTCCTGCAGCAAGTGGAAGGCCATGAATTTCCTGCCATGCAGGTAATTCTTCCAGGTTTGTTTCTCAGTCACAATGAGCATAGACCTGTTGTCCTAACCTCACTGGCAGATTTTGAGTTCTTTTGGCATTGATCTGAAGCACAATGAGGGCTGTAGAGGTTCTCCCAAGCTTCAAAGTACTACTTCCTTTCTGAATTGCCACATTTCTGCAGGATAGCTTGCCCTTGCCACATCATTTGGACTGCCCATCTGTTGCTTAGCTACGAGACTAATAATAAGAGCCTAAATGATAGCAGAGAGGGTACATGCTCAAATATGACAAGACCTAAAGGATGCTGAATAGTGCATGTGCAGGAATGTTACTTGTCCTGAATTCTGAGGTTTTAGTGACCATGCCTGGTAGCTTTAAATTACACAGCTCTGGTTACTAATAGCTTGGCTTTTGCTGCAGCTGACTTGTTTGCAAGCTGTAGCCAGAGACACTGATTTTTAAGGAAGGGAAGAAACTGCTAAATGAAGATCCTTGAAAGAGTGAAATGGGATAGGAGAGGAGCTCCTGTCCTTGGGGGTTTCTGTAAGGGAAAACTGTGACTGTCAGAGTTAGGTCCTAGTTGCTGGAGCCAGGCTATGCAATGCAGTATAAATGTGAACTGCAGAACTAGCCATAGCTGCTATGCATTATTGCTGATCTGTATCCACAGCAGCAATACCTTCCAGCTCTTCCCTGGCACTTTGTGTAAGGGACTCAATTTATAACGTCACAAACTGGAATTGCGTTTTTGCAGCCTCATGATAATGAGTGACACCAATTGGCCAGGTCACATCTTTGGTTCCCACAAGAGCTATGTGAAAGACACTGCACTGTGCTTCCAGCAACATCAATTAATAGTCTGGAGGTGAGTGCTCAGCTCAGCAGCTGAATTTATTAACAGTTCATCTGCATGCAAGAGAAGGTTTCTCTGAACCTCCAGCAGCATCTAGTAGGACTCATCCTTCAGCTTTGTGGTGACTGTGGCTGGAGCTTGGATGGAGAGGTAGCCTGGGGAATGATTTTCTTAAGATTCAGCTGCCCTCAGTGTGAGTCATCAGCAGGAAACAGAGATAAGAGCCATCAGCTGGACAGTGCTGGACCATCCCCAGAGCAGAGTCTCAAGGAGAGGCTGGAATGGCTTTGTGCTTAAGAGCTCCATTGGAGTAACTGATTGTATTGGTCCATAGCTCAAAAGCAACCAATTTTCTGCCTACACCTCCAGTGTGATGCCAGACCAAGGGACCTGTCAGAAGGGCAAGGACTGCAGTTTTGGTTTTATTTTTATCTTGTCTCCAAAGATTGCTCTTGGTGTTTGCATTGCAGATGTGAGCTGACCATAGAAGGAGTCAACTCTTTTTCCTGTGTTTTAAGACACAGAAATGACATGAACAAAACCTGATTAGTTAAGAGGAGAGGAGTTCACTATATAATATTGTGTGATGGATTTCTGGTTCATATATGGTGACACAGTGCTGCTGGGAAAACGTGCACCAAGGATGATTTCACATTGTTATTATTTCTTGTTATCAGCTTAAGCACATATGTAAGTAATGAGGAACAAACCCCTCCTGTGAAAGTGTTAGTACTTTTTGACCCCTAAACTTAAAAGCAAGGAAAGTTCTTGGTGAAATACATGGTGATGTGATCCCTTTAGAACAGCAGGGCAAAACCCCAAACCTTGTGATCAAGTGGGACAATATTGTGTTGTTGCCTAATAAGATACTGCATTAATGCATGGAAATTCAGCTCATAGGACTTGTGCCATGTATATGTGCAGTTTATGGGGTTGTTCTAACACCAAGAAAAGAATCAAAATTTGGAACACTGCCCAGGTTTTTTACTTGGTTTCCTGTGTGTTTGCTTGCCTGTCACTTGTAAACCTGTTTTGCCTCTCACTTAGCAGCGGAGTTGTGCCCAGATAAAGGCATTACTTGAACACCAGCTAAATATTAGTTTCATAATGCACACCCGTTGCTTGGTCCCAGGGTATCACTCAAAGCAAATTATTCTGTTGTGTTACATTGTCTGTTGATCACTCCTTTTTGCCTTTTATCCTTGTTGTTGTTCTTCCTGTCTTGCAGAAAACCGAAGTGCCAGGCCATTAGGAAACTAAATTATTAAAACCTCATATTGATTTTTGTTGACTGTATAGCTGATGTTATCATGCAAGGACCTTGCCTTGAGCTGTGCAGAAGGGGTTTTGTGAAACACTTGACAGCTGTCCTCACTCCTTCTCTTCATTACCTTCCATCTCTTCCCTACCCCATCATTTCCAAGAGGAGGAGGTTCTGAAAACCACGATGCGGAGTCATTTCATTTCGCTGTCAGGCTCCCTTTGCTAGCAGCCGCACAAATGATGGGATTTTTCTTTCTTTTCACTCTGGAGGTACACAAACAGATCAGTCTGTTTGCTAAAAGCCCCAGCACACCGCGGTATCCATGGCAACACACCAGCCTGCGCAAGCATCTGCAGACACTTCAAAGATCAGAAATACCAAGTGATGACAAGGAGTTGCTTCATACAATGGATGTTTATAGGTGTCACAACCATCTGAAACACTTCCTTTTCCACCCATCAGCTCCTTGATTATAATGTGCTTTACATTTTTCTCACAGCTCCTTTGTCAGAATCCAAGATTCAAGGCAGGAGTAATCCTTTTTTCAGTGTTTATTTGCTTTGGGGTTTTTTGCATTTAGATCACTGGCTGAGGTACCTTGTGGGAATGAGCACCCCAAGCAACACTGTTAACTTTTTTCTTTGAACTGAGTTGGAGTACAGGTTTTTCAAATGATAAAATCCACAGTTGTGATTGAAAAAGAAGAGGTCTATGTCAATCCAACTAACAGGAGTAGTGGACTGGGCTGAGTGGTGAATTGACCCATCATGTTGCATGAATTACTGGTCACCTGTGGTAATGACAGATTTGATAAGATCAACCAACCTTTTTTTGGGAATATTTTTATTTAAATTTATCCATCTGCTGGCATGGCAGAGACTATGCTAGCATGCTTGCAGGCACTGGTCGTCACTGAATCTGCGTTTGTTCAGATCTGCTTTCAGGAGATAACATTCAGCCTGCATTGCAGCTGAGCTGGTTGCAGAACATGTATCAGCTCACTAGACCAAGCCTGCAAAAACATCTGTAATTCAGGATGGGTAACTCAGGTGGGCACTGATAGACACTGTTAAGAGTCTCATGCTGGTGCTGGCCCTAGCTAAGGAGCAGTTTTATAATACAGGGAACCAACAGGCAGTCTTCAGGCATTCAGGACCACTTTCCTCAACTCAGGGAAGTATTGCTGCTCCATTAAGATGTGATGGCTGTGCTTATCCATCAGGCTAGGGCCATGCTCAAACCTGAACTGGACAGCTGTGTTTGTTGCTCACACAAAGGCTGAGTACAAGCCTGAGTGAGAGGTTTGGTAATGGGAAAGAGCTCAAGCTCATTCATGCTTAACCTCCAGACACCATTGTGGTGGGAAAATTGCCCCTTTTTGTCTGTAATATTTCCCTTCTCTTAAGAAGTAATATCAGTGTTTTATTCATAGAAAGGTGAAAAGAAATGCAAAGCCCAAACCCAAGATGAATTATGTTGCCCCATATCACGGTGTTAACTTGATTAGGCTAATCTGTTTTCAACTGATGATTTAAGCTTTAGGCCTGGAAAATGCAGTAAGATCTACCTGTTTGAATGTAACAAGAGGCTCATATTAAAAAACCTTATCAAAATTCCACCTTAATAAAACAAGTTATCAGTGCATCAGAGCACTGATGAGCTTCCATGTACAAGCATCTCAGAGATTCTTTCTAAGGTCTTTAAATCCTCAGTGGCTACTATTGGAACAATTCAGACTTTCCTCTAGAACAGGAAATTAAATCTCAAAAAATAGTATATTCCTTGTATTCTGACTAGTTTGACTATTCAGTAACTTGCACATCGTATTTATTTAGAAAAGCAAATTTTCCACGTAGTTTTGTTTAGAGATGCAACATGTAAAGAGATTTCACCACATAAAACTCACTGTGTGTTCTGTTCATCTTCTGTTTGCTCCTGTAAGTAGGCAGTGGGTTTTGTTTTTTTCCCCCGTTTCAAGACCTGATAAGGCTGAATGATGCATTAGTTTTATTCCCCCAATTCTCAAGATAGATAAGATAAAGAAGGCAACACTTGAAGTAGTGAGAATCTAGAGACGGCAAAACAAGTAACCCAACCTGAAACTTACTCACAATCATCATTCTTTAACTAGAAAATGTCAAGAGCAACAAAACTTATTTTCTTAGAGAGTTTGGTTTTTTTTCTTCTTGTTCAGACAGAAATTTAATAGATGATCTACTGTTCTGTGCCCTAGAAAATGGGTTAAAGCAGCAAAAGTTAGTTTAGGTTAAGAATTTTCTACAGCTGAAATGTGCAGGGATCAGCAGTCCCCTCGCTTTGTTTTGAATACATTTAAAAAACTTTCTGTGAGATGTCACAACAAGTCTGACATGCAGCTTTCTTCAGCAGAGGAATCAGACCCATAACCAACATTTCACACAGCTTCAAGAACTGAGACGAAAAAGTAGCTGGATTAGGCAAATGACAGGGGAAGAAGCACTGCACATAAGCCTGTAAGGGACCACTATTGTCCATTTTCACATTGATTCATTGGGGACTCTTTCCTTTCAATCCCAGCAGTGAGAAATGAAGGTGTCTGCTGCAATGGCATTCTCTACTGCAATTCTTATCTCCTTGCAGCTTGGTGGCCCAAGTATTTTGTACCCTCTCTCTGCTTTCAAATTATTCTACTTCTAATGCAGAGACTGGCTTTTGACATCAAAAGCATTTAGCAAATTAGAGTGTAGCTCCCTGAAGCTAATTCTTCCATCATAATTCACAGGGGTACTTAGAGTCCCTTGCACAAAAAGACCAAAGATAACTAAATCGACAAAGGCAGCATTGCTCTTGTACAAGTCCTTCCACTGGGACAGATCTCACCTTTGCTTAAAGCTTTCCTCTAGCACCTGAGACATTTACATTTACAACAGGTAGTATCTCCAAATAACCTTTGAATGGTAAATGTAATCAAATAGGAGACAGGCAGAAAAAAGGAAGGCTTTCACATGGACATGTTACTATATGAGCTGATGAGATACAGCTGAGTTTCCTGCCAGAAAAAGAAAAACAGTTGAGCATAGTTTGTGATGCAAAGCCAGGGCTAAGTCCATTCTGTTTTCAGTGGAAGCTTTTATTTTGCTTAGTCGTTGATAAACATTTGAAGGAGCTCTTCAGCTCGCTTTTCCCCCCCATTGCCTCTGTTGGGCACTAGAGGGACTCTCGAGTTTTCCAACCCATGAGAACATCGCAGCAAAGATGCCGAGGTGGGAGCCCTGTCTTTCCCGGTCACCTTAACCTAGGTGTTTCCAAGGAGAAAGGAGGGGAAAAAACTGCTCAACGTGCCCGCAGACTGCAAATATGCCCCCGAGAGTGATGTGCAAGGAGACCGTAGCCACATTTCTTTGTTTCATTAACCTCACTGGTGCTCACAGCTCTTCCCATCATCAATAAATAAGAGCTGACTTTGTCTTGACTGCTCTGATTGCTCAGCTAATGTGGTGACATTGGCGCCAAGGCTTGAGTCATTGCGTTTTTGAGAAATTAAATGTTTCCTTCCCTAGTCTGAAGTGATGCCAAATACCTAAGCTGCCACTACTGCATCCCAATAAACTCTCAGGGATGCAGTGGGGAATTGTTACTGAACTATATAGTAAGAGACAAATTCCTTTTAAAACAGTTTTTCCCAGACACAATTTCAAATTAATCTGTTCTAAAGAGAGCTATAGGCCATGACATTCCTTTCTCTTTTAGTGAGCAGGCAAAAATCCTCTGTATTTGACCTACCAGATTTCCATAGAGATCCATAATTCAGTATCTCAAAGCTTTACTATAAAGCTCACAGTTTATGAGGTGATGAAAATTTTTTTTTCCCTTTATACAAAAAATCTTTCCCCACTATTGCTTAGTGGAATGATGTTTTCTGATCTCTGCATGAATATTTCTAACAAAAATACGTGCATGCATTTTAATATCTGCAACATGAATTAAAATATTTTTTTCTGCCTTAAAACATCTAGTGTCAACACTGCTGCTGAATATTTCATGTGAATTTGACTAGATAATTATCTCAGGGAAAATGGTGACTGCCATTTTTTCTGTGCTCATTTTTCATCATCTTTGATGATTGTTTAAAGGGGAGATGCAACTGAGTGACTAACTTCCAAAACACCTTTTTTTTTCTTCTCTCTCTCTCTCTCTCTGCAGGCTGCTGCTGAAAAGAGACAGGCTGCTGCTGTTCTGCATCTGAGCTAGAGGCGTTGATTCTCTGTCACACATGGAACACTCTGAGCACGTCTTTGGTTAGTTACACCACCCCTCTGATCTCTAGGAATGTTTATGGACAGTGCACAGTGTATTGTACATGTAAGACATCTTTTCATCTTTTCCATGATACCCATTGCAGTATTTGTTTCCAATAAAAGTATAGGCTGTAGTTCCCCTTTCCCCTCCCCCCATTTAAAAAAAAATATTGTAAGCTTTAAATTAATTTGATTTTCATTTGGATGAAGTTTAATTTTTCTCCTTGATCAAATCAACTGCTCATTCCCTCTCAGGGCTGCTTCTAACTTGACTTTATGTTAAGCCTGCATTTGCAGGCTAGGTGGTGAGAGGAAGGGCAAAGCTCCTGTGCATGTGGGGAGAACTCCATCAAGGTCTTTGCATGGACACCTAGGCTCCAAGGAAAGGCACAGGAAAAAAAAAAACAACCCAGCAGGAGAAAGGCACTCCTGGTCTTCAGGGTACTGCACACACCGGTACACATTCCTTACGCCCTGAACCAGTATCTTTCCTCCTGGCAGCCTGGGAGAAAGACTGACTGCAGCAAATCCATTTCCTCTGAAAGCATCTCCTCTGGTAGGATGTACATCACTGATGGTGAGTAACAAGCGGGGAACATGAAAAAAAAACCCTGCTCCCTTTTCATGGCACTGATTTACAGATGAGATGTGAGAAAACAGCAGTGGTGTGAAGTTCTCTCAAATAGCTTGAGGAGGGCTCAGAAAAAGTACTGGAAGAAATGCTTGTAGTCTTCACTCTTTTTAAAGGAAAATTTCCTGATTTACAAATACATTAAAATACTCAACAAAGTAATTTGGCCTTCCCAAGTCACTCCATTAACACTCACATACCCTTAACATGGACTGTATGTAGTAGTTGCTGAGGGATGGCCATTTCTTTATGAAGAAACAGAAGCAAGGGTGGGAACTAGGCTTTCCTGAACTGCTTTATGACCACTCAGTCTAATAAACATATGGCCTAAATTACAGATGTGAAATCTAGATAACCTTCTAAAGCCCATGAAGAAAACAAGTGCTCAGTACTCCTGAAAATCATGCTAGAAATCAAGCTGACCACCTAAAATTAGTGACATTCTGGAAAACATGTAGACAACTTGCTCACAGTGATGCAGCAAAATGCAACCAAACCGAAAGGATGTTCAAAGTTTTTCCACTGCAGTATGGGTAATAGTGTGCAATCTAGGTCCCCAAATATAAAGATATTTACCTTCATGGAATTAAAATAAGGTACCTTCAAAACATGATTAGTGGTTAATACATATGTGACATGCTCAAAATTTTTTGGTTAAGATTCTGACAGACTGACTTTTGCAGTTTTTAACAAACTAAAATTTGCTCAGGAAATAGAAGAGGTAAGAAAGGCATCATCTTACTCGTTCGTCTCCAGCACAGGCTGATTGAAGTGACGTGGTTCTGGTTGTAACAGGTGGGATGAGCTGATGCTGTAGCCCTACCCAGCAGAGATATTATGGGAGGAATGACTTTGGAGTGTACAGCTGTAATGGACGGGCTGAGTGGGACAGTTCAGCTCGGGAATGTGGTAAGCGACAAAATAATAGGATATCTTTTATTGCAATATTCCAGGAAATGGCTGGAAAGCCCGGCCCTACCACAGCAGCGTGGAAGTGAGCACAGCGCGGTGTCTGAGGGTGCTGTGAGCTGCTTTCTCACCCATCTCACTGTTATCTGCTCTCTTTCTCCAGAGGAAAAGGAGCGATTAGACGGAGCCGGACTCGCACCGTCGAAGATCCCGATGCAGTCAGGTGAGGGGCTTTGGGCAAAGGGCTCCACAGGCGAAGGGCAGGGCCGGGCGCGGCGCGGCCCGCTCCGGGCGTCCCGGAGGCTCGATGTCTCTGCAATGCAGGGGCCGGGGCGGGGCGGGGCGGCAGCGAGGGGCCGCTCCTCCACCTCCACAGGCGCGGGGGCCCTGTGGG
>PYHW01010663.1:2688822-2728732 GCA_013186435.1 Turdus rufiventris | reverse complement strand
GGGGTGTGGGGGGAGCCGCGCCGCTCCCGCTTTGCGGCTGTAGCGAGCCCTTTTTGGGGGGCTCGTGCCGCCCCAGTCCTGCTGGTGCTCCCTCCCTCCATCCCAACCTTCCGTCCTTTTTTTGGGCCCTTCGGTCCCGGAGTTGTCGGCGGGAGGTGAAAACGGAGGGAGTGGGGCGGCCCCGCGGTGACGCCCGTTTTACCTTGGCGGGGGCGGCTGCCTCCGAGGGCTCCGAGCATCCCCGGGCTGTAAAACCCCTCTGAACCTCTGTCCTTTAGTGCCCCCACCCCTAAGCTCCTCTAAGGGGATCTGCGCGGCTGAACAAAGAGCGTTGTGTGAGGCGAGGTCTCTAAGCGCTGTTAATTTGCATCGGGAAGGAGGGAGGGGGAAAAAAAAAAAGAAAAACCACCACCAGAAAAACGATTCCCTGTATTGCATGGATCAGGGAGGAAACAGCCGCGCACGGGAGCCCGGCGGCGAACAATGCCTTTTTATGTAAGAAAAAATGATGTGAAATGTGGCAGGCTCGGGTGGCTGCAGGTAGGAGCCGTAGGCGTGTGCTGCGCTGCGGTGCTGCACCGAGCCAGCACTAAAACCCTGCTCCATCTACCCTGCTCCATCTGTGCTCACCCTGCTCATCCCCGACAGCCCGAGCTGCCCCTCGGATAAAACGTGCTCCACCGAACACCTTCGGGAAAGAAGGGGGTGTGCCGCATGCCGCGGGGATTGCTGTCCGCATCAGAGATACCGGCGTGGCTCATTCCCCCCGGTCAAGCAGGAACTTTCAGTTTTCCTCCGAGTAAAAAATAGTCTCTGGTGTTTTTGGTGAATTTCAGGGTTGTTGCTGAGACGGAGTTGGAGGTTTTCACTTGTAAGTGAGCATTAACGTAGAGTCATGCAGTAGAATGGGATGTGTGCACACGTATGTTGTAAGTCTTCCTTATTCTAGGTCTCTAGCATCAATTTCATAATTTGCCGTGTCTCTGTGGTTATGTCAATAAATCATACTCCATTCTTCCTCAAAAAATCACTTGCTGTCCAGCATTTGTGCTGCTTATTGTTCAGAAAACCTGTCCCTTTTGTTTTCAGCAGGGTTCTTCCATGTGAGGTTGAATCACGTATTTTTGGTTCTGTTTCTTCCCATTTTCTCCATAAACCTTTGTTTTCTCTCCATGAAAGAGCCTGTTTCTTTTCACCTGTGCTGGTTTAGACTAGCAGGGATGTCTAGACTACAGATGTCATAGCTGATAGACCCAAGAAGAGGCTCAGCTGCAGAATGTATTTATTTTCTATAGCTTTTGCTTCACCCCTGACTGGATGGCGTAATCACAGCATCTCAGCCCTCGCCTGGGAAGAGATTGTGCTGAGAGGGCACAACATAGTGAAGTTGTCCCTGCATTACGTCATAGATCATGAAGAAGTGATTCATGAGCAGTGGAAGACTGGGCACTTTACCTGAGTGTGCCACGGTCCAGTTCAGTTTGTGGATGGTTATTCATTCCTCCACCTCGTGTTCTGAAGGCGTGATATGTATAACAGAGCCCAGACTCACCCATGTAGCACCTGGGGCTGGGCACCACCAAATTCCTCACTGTGTATTTCATTTGCTAGACACTGATGGCGCACTCAGTAGTGGGCAAGACTTTATTTGGTACCAGTTTCCTGGTGATTTACAGGCGAGCTAAAGTAACTCACTGAAAATAACCCCAATGGCTTAGTGAGGCCATTCTGCATGGTAATGAAACACGAAGGTGAGCCTTGGCTCAGGGCTCTTGGAAGAGGGGTGATCTCAGCAGTGGAGCGTGGTGCTCTAAATTCTATCTCTTCTCATCTTATCTCACCAAGGGACAGGATTTTCTTAATGGAATTTTTCAGTTTGTTACACCCATGTTGCACGTTTGCTGAGGGTGTTTGAGAGAAGCCAAAGAGCTATCATCTTGAGAATTAAAAGTTGCTGTTCTTCTGTGGAGAGTTTTAGCACACTGGAGGGTAGGTCATTGTGCTTATAATGCAGTTTGTTACGTAAAGCAGCATTTGCAGCCTTGATTTAAAGGTCTGATGTAATTGTTATGGTATGTTATATCATACCCACTTAGTTGTGTTCTTTAATATGTTTGGGTAATAAAGGAATAGTTGTAATTTAATGACCCCTGAGGTGCTGTACCTAGGCAGGAGCGATCTGATCACAGCAGTCCCTAAATGAATTGCTGCAGTCTGTGGGTTAAGAATTCCCTTGTTGCTGGATGTTTTTTCCAGAAGCATACCTTTCCTTTTAGTCTATGTCATGCTCATTTCAGTACAAGTTACCCTTTGCTAAACCCTATACTTAAATTCACAGAGGAAGCATTTGCTATGTGTGCTGACAGAGTGGGCTCTGGCCCCTCCAGCTCTGGCACTGTGCTCACTTAACAACTGTCTGTGGAAGTTGCTAGAAATATCTAACCACAGGAACAGGGGTGAGGCCCATTGCAGATTCTGCTGAGCTGTTTCACCTCCCAATGTGGCATGTCATGCACATGTGTTGGAGACAGGTTTGTTTTCTTAATGGGGTTGGAAGAAGAAGAAATCAAAAAGAATTTAGCTTGTGAGGACTTTATGACGGTGGCTTTCTGAAAGTCACCTTTTGATTACTAATGTCTCTACAAAGGCACTGGCAGAGCTTGTAACACATCTACAGCATATGAAAGATCTGAAATCTGATCTGCCATGGGGGGACAAATGATAATCAGCTTATGAAAGGAAAACAAAAGCTCTACTGGTACCTAAAGGCCGAGTTCCTTACAGATCTTTTGCCTATGGTGCAGGCAGTGGTTATGCTGAGAACTGATCTGGTAAAACTTCTGGCTCACAGTCAAAGAAAAAAAATCCACCCCTTGTCTTTATTTAGGTTTCAGAAGAGATTTCTGGCTGCAGGACAGTTGAACTGAAGCCTTAACTAGGAAGGAATTAGGGAGTGTTGCACTTGACATGCACACAAATAATGACCAGAAATTTGGAAAGGTGTAACAGGGGTCCTAAGGCTAGGTGACTTCCCAAGGTCCTTTCTAAACTGAATTATCTGATGATCTAGATATTTTGGGGTTTGTGCTGTCTTTAAGTCCATGTGTGCACTTGATGAAGAAATAAAAGTATGCCTGTGCTGATACGTAGAATTGTTCCTTGAGGCTCAAGGACGCTTGTTTTGGTTCATCCGTATTTATTCGGTTTAAACACATGCTTAATTGTGCTTAAAATCAGCTGTAAGCATGCTTAAAAGTTAAGCATGTTTTTACAGGAAAGAGAATGCTTTTTCTAAAAAGAGAAAGAGGATAAATTCACGCTATGTGGGCTCAGTGTTGTAAACCTCTTGAAGATATTTGGAGATACCAAGTACTTGCAGAGTACATGGAAATGTGCAGTTTTCTCTGATGTCATTACATGGCTTATCTCTTCCCAAGCACACAGGTGCACATGGTAGGGCAGAGTATGGGTGGGTCTTGGCATATTTAGGGTCGGTGTTTTTTGTTCCATCCTTCTGCTTCATGTACAGGTGTGCTTATTAGCAGCACTTGTGTACTGCATCTCAGTGAATAAGAAAAAACAGCATGAGCCTTATTTCCATAGGGTGGAGCTGATTTAGAGGATTGGTGCTGGAAAACAGAGATGGTTTAAGCTGCCTGCCTCAGTAAAGGAAAAAGCTTTTATTTCATGGGAAGGTTTAATAACAGGTTTTGCTGCTAAACTGTACAAGGGTGTTTTAGATGCAGGTTCAATGTGACATTTGTAATTGCTTTCTAGTTATTGGAGGAAAGAACTGATGTATCTATGGGGTTAATTTGGATTGTTGTGGCCACATGGGTTACTGCACTAGTTGTTAAGAGGATTTGAGGTCTTGATTGACCCGTTTTACTTTAACACTAATTGTTTGCTGTTGTATTAAGGAGAAAAGATGAGCTAATCCTTATGGTTTTACACTCACTGCTGTATTTCCCTACAACAGTCTCACAGATGAAACTGATCTTTGTTCTTTTGTCTTGACTGGGGAGGTGGTGGAAAGGGATAACACATCAGAGTGTTGGTGTTTGTACTCAGTATCTTGTGTCTTTGTTAGGGTGCCACTTTGAAAGGAATTATGGTAAAAAGTTGTGGCTTGGTCAATTCTCTTTGTTTTCTGCAATCTGTGAGACAAGTTAGTGCTGGTTGATAGGCTTGACCAGTGTTATGATATGCTGTTTCTCTTTTAGCATTTTTAAAGTACGTGTTTTTCTAACTCTGTGATGCAATGAGATTATTTATTGCACCACAGAAACATTTATTCATTTTAGCACATGATGCTTCCAGATAAAATATATATGTGCTTCATATAGTATAAGGGTGATAATGGCCTTATCACAACCAGCAGTGTTAAGTGGTGAAAATAAGAATACTGTGATGTGTTAATTGAATCTGTACCTGACTTGCACCATCTGGAAAAAGACAGTGCCATTTGCAGCTCTGTTTTCTGATTATTGGAAATCTGGGATACTTTTTGCCATCAGGGAAATAATAATTTTACACCTGACAATTCTTAAGTTATGGATCTGTAGGTAGAATTACAGTCCTCAAGCAAATTTTGCCCCTTTTTTAGACTTGGCACTCGTGGATACGAGGAGCTGAGGAATATTTCTTGTCTTGTGTCAAGCCCCCAGCAGGAAGTAGGAAAGTTTATTTCTTCTAGTAGCTCTAAGACTGATTGCAGTAGCTTCCAATGAGTTGAGTCTGTGAAAAGTTACTTTTCTCTCTGTGAAACTTGTCATTTTATTCCCTGAGTTTTAAACTACATTTCAATAGCTGTTTGCAAAATTAGCTGTATTTAAAGTATATGCACTATTTAAACAACACAAAACCCCCCAAATAAACCAAACTCAGTAGTCCAATCATGCTAGCTAACTTAGCAGCATTTAATTATAGGACCTATTGATTCAGTTAACCCTATTTTCACTTTGTTTTCTGGAGAGAATGATAGGGGCTGGTTTCTGGTTTGGAACTAGGAACTGTCAGTTCTATCTTTAGGAACATAGATTATCTCTTGGAACAACTGATTAGCTATACAAAACTTGCCACTTTTCCTGAGATTCTGATCTTTGATGAACAAAGCTAGAAAATGTCTCAGAATGAAAGCGTATTATAAAGGTTCTGAACACAGTTTGGGATGTACTTTTGAAAACTCCTGCATTGGACCAAATTTGATCCTGAGATGAACAGTAGAAAATTCTGTAGACATTAAAAAATGGCCTGTGTGCTTCACTGCTGGGCCAGAATCCTGTATCTGCTGGCTTTGAGCAAAGATGGATTGGCCTCCTTCCCCTGTGTGTCTCAACCACGGTGTTGTCAAGGCTGTGCCTGGAGGAACCTCGGCTGAGTTTGAGGTGCAGCTAAGTTTCTCTCTTTTTGTTCTCCTCACTTTGTGTAGAAGGTATCTGAATAGCTTATGCAGCAAGTGCAATTGCAAGATGCCAGACATTAAGTGCAAGGACACTTTTCTCTGGGAAGGCTCAGAGTCTCAGAGGGACTGTGAGGAAAGCATTTTTTCCGTGTCTGCTGTGAAACGGGCTGAAAGCGTGTGTTCAAAACCCTTTTACTTTAAAGAGGGGTCAAGCGTGGATTTGAATTCTCGTTAGCTGGAAATGTGGTCAGCTTGTTTTAGCTAACCATATCTTCTCATGCCAAGTTACTCTGTTTTCCACAGCAGCCCCTCTGTGACCACCAGGGCAGATAGATCTGATCCCCTTATGGGGACTTTGGCCAGACCCAAGACCATAGGTTGTGCCAGAGCCTACTGCTAACACTTGCTAGTGTTAACATTCTTTTACTGTTCTCTGTCTGATTGTTGGACAAGGTCTTTTAATGCCCCTGCCTGATTCTTGCAGCTGCTTCTGTGTATTGCCTAAGGTGTGCCTAGGCATCCCTTCCTCTTCTGACCACGCGATATTGGTCAGACAGCAAAGCTTCTCCTTTTGTTTGAAATACTGTGACTATGGTTTGATGACCAGCAGCTATGTGTTCATGTGTAGGTTTCTGCTGACAGAAGACTCCTGCTGACACATCCCTGGCTGCCTGTGCCTGCTGTGCTCTCAGGTGTTGGGCTGCTCCTCTTGCAGGTTGTGTTACAGGGTGTGCCAGGCAGGCAGGCTGCCCTGCCTATTTACAGCAAGACTCTAGGCATGTGTGTAGGCTTCTCTTGAGTATGCTGAAACTAATACCAGCTTTTATTTCCATCAGCAATTAGAAGATTGTTCAAGGAGGCTGAGGAAAAAGCAAAACCCAAGGGCTCAAAAAGGAGACATGCAGGGAAATGCTGGATGATTTGCCAAGAACAGACCTTGCTCAAGGGGTGGTCTGGACAGTTGGTCATTCATATCCCATCCTTCTAGTCAACCTGTTGCTTGGGGTGGGAGGGCATCAGAGATGAAGGCAGCTGTGATGGCTCTAAGCTGCTTCCAGACCATATCCTCCTTCAGTGCTCCTCTGCTACCTGTTCTACAAAATACATAGTGCAGGGAGGTGGGCACAGAATAGAAGGGATATTTCTGAAATAAGAGTGTCAGCTCCTCCAGGTTTGTATCAGAGTTCTTGATTTGCACTGATTCAGTTAGGATTGTGTTTGTGCCAAAGGTTGCTTACAGCATGCTCAGAACTGGAGACAGTGTGTTGCCAGGAGTCTACAGTAGATGTAGATATTTAGGCTTGTGGCTAAATGTGTCTGGAAGGATGTGCCCATTCTCTGTCTTTTGCAACATGATTGATTTGATGTCCTGTAAAGAAAATCTCTCCTGGAAAAATGATAAAGAAACATATAAATCAGGCAGAAGGAAGCTGTGTATTTTGTTTTAGGGAGATAAACATATTTATGTTTCTCGAAGTAGTAAAGGGAAAGCTGGCAAATTTGTGAGAGCGTTTTCTTGGTTTCAAAGACAGGTATCTGCCAAGGAAGGCCAGAACCTCCCTTGAAATAGGAAGTGTGACCCCCTTCCCTCTAAATTATTCTAACTTTGAAATTGAAGAGGCTTTCAGACAAAGATGTGGGAAGAGGGATAACAGTTCTTTACTAATTTATATAACAAGGCAAACAACACCACCAGCAGCAACACCAAACAGAAGCACAAACCTGTGGGAAGATGGTTTGTAAGGACAGTGCAGAAGGCAATTTTCCTCAATGAATTACAGCTGTACTGATTGCTGAGGAGTGGAGACAGCCTTGCCTGCCCGATGAGGATGGATGTTATAAAAGGGTGGCTCAGCTGGTCTAGCCTAAGTTGGAGCTGGACCTTGAGAGTGCTGCAGTTTGGGATGGAGTCTGCTGGCTGTGCTATGAGGAGGAAGGGACRTGTGGTTGTGCAAGGGACGGACAAGGTAAGAAGATGCTGTGTGAAAGACAGACATGGTCAGGTGGCTGGTTAAGGGGCAGCCAGTCATGTAGGAGGAAGAAGGAAACTTGCAGAGAGGAGAGGAGTCAGTACTGTGTGGAGCTGCCTGTGAGGAAAGGAGTCAGAGTTGCCTGAAAGAAGGCATATAAAGTTTTTAATAAAGGACTGATTATGGTGTCAGTCCAGTCTGTTTTGACATAATTACTACCACCTCCTTCCCTCCACATTATTGTAACTTGGAAGTTAAGGCAAAGACATGGGAAAAGGAATAACAGTTCTTTACTGATATATACATGTATAACAAGGCAAACAAACAGCAGCAGCAACACCAACAGAAGCACAAACCCAGTCTCAGCCTCTCTGGGCCGCAGGCACTTTCCCCTTGGTGCAGTTCCGGTTACGGCCAGCAGGGGCGCTGCTGGCTCCCAGCCGGGCGGGGGGGGGGGTGCGGTGATTCCTCCAGGCCTGCAGGGGGTGCTGTGACACGTGGGGGCTCCTCAGGCGGTTCATGGCAGGCAAACCAGCGGCAGAGGGGTTTCCTTTACCAGCCCACACGGGTGACTAGTCCTGGGACCCCTCAGGAAAAGCGCTGTGGCAGAGCCTTGGGGCAGAAGTGGGCACACCCCAGAGTGGCAAACAAAACACAGCAGAAACTCCACAGCTGTCGCAGGAACTGCTAGAGGTTGAGCAGACATGGATATTGGGGTAAAGTGTAGTGAAAAACCCGAAGCAGCGGCAGAAGACAGCGGGAGCTGTGTCCTTCAAGCAGCCGTGAGAGGCTTCCTCAGGGTGGGGTGGGGCTCAGAGTCCCAGGTTTTCCCTTGAGTAGGTGGTGAGGGGCCTTTTCCAGTGTGATCTGGTGTTACTGAGCAGTTCACCAGCTGCTCTTAGGAGCAAAGGCTCACCCACAGTAAAGAAGAAGCAGTGGAGGGGCTAGAGTATGTGGTGGCAGTGAATTCTCCCCATGGTAGCAGCAGCTTGACCATTCCCTTCCGATCTGAAAGTGAACGAGGAGCTGAGCCTTGCCCTCATCCCCCCACCAAAATCTCATGGTGTCTTTGCCCTTCCCAAGATAAAAATCCCCCAGGTAAGAGTAGCCAGCTGCACCCTTCCCCACACCTTGGCCACTTCTTTTGCCTCTTAGGTACTAATCATTATCATCTCTTCGGCAACAAATAGGACAAAAGTCTCTGCGAGAAAGGAAAAAAAAAAATCGGAACCTTCAACAAGAGTAATTTAAAAAAAAGCAAAGCAAACAAACCCCTGTGTGTGTGTGTGGAATGCTTAATAGCCTGATTCATTCCAAAGAGCAAAGGATAGAGTGTGGTAAATAAGCTTTCATTCCATGTTTTTCTGCAAAGTTAAGCTTTCCAGGCTGTAGAGAGCTGGTTGTGCTTCTGAATAAAACTCAGCAGATTATTGAATAAGCATTTATTACGCGGTCCTGTATATTATATGTTACAGCATATAATAAATTTATGTTTAAACTTTTAATAAAAAGTATTTTGTAGTATTATTATTAGTTTTGTAATCCACAGTTTGCCAAAAATAGCAGAAGTGATTTGTAGATAATACTTATAGGCTTTCAGTTTAGATAATTTTTAATGGTGTGCTACTAGTGTTGCTTAAAACATTAGCAGTATTTTGAATACAATATTAAAAATTCTTCTAAATGTACCTTTCAATACGAATAGTGGAATGCATTTAGGAAAAAAAAGTCCAACTGTATGCACTTAGAATGACCTCTGGTACTCTTCTCACAAAAGCTGAATTCACTTAGACTTTTTTTTCCCCCCCCCTTCACTTGTTTTGGTCTAGTGTACTTGCATCATCACTTAGCAATAAATGGAATTAATTTGTTGCAAAGCTTTAATTGAAGAAATGAGAAACACATTTCTCATTTTGCCTTATTTATGATATGGACGCTTCAGATGCTGTAATGTGTGTTTATTTAGATGGCAGTGCTGGTATCAGGATGCCAGTCCTGACCTGCATCATTACCTGCAATTCCCAGTAGGCACATTCAGTTTTCATAGGCACAGGCAGTCAGGCCTTTCCATGAGGCTGTGCAGAGACTGACATTTGGGTGGGTGCTGACTTGTGAAAGCGCTGCCAGTGTTGCCTGATGTGCAGCTATAATTATGGGCACTTCTGCCCTTTGAATCACCTGGACTAAGTATTCTTTGAACCCTGTATTGTAAGCTCAGGCTTTGTGACGCAGTAGGTAAGTAGTATCTGCTGAAACAATGCTTTATTGGATGCTTTGAGATTTTTTTATGATCTTGATGCTTTTTGTTTTTTAGCACAGATGTATTTGTACACTGCTATTTATGAGAGACTAGTCCTTACTGTAATTAACTTATTTTTTACAAGATGGTGACAGTGACAATATTTTAGTAGTGGAAAGCATGCACCCCTCTGAGCCAGCACATAAAAATGCTACTGGCTGTTTTAAGGCAGATACTCCTTTTATTTGGGTGGTGTTGTGAATTTCTGTTTTATTCCAGTGATGGGAGCAGAGCAACTTGGTGAATGTGCAAACTGTACTTAAAGTAACTTGTTTACCCTTTAAATTAAGTATTTTGGGACGGAATTCTTTTACCACCTATTACAAGCAGGAGGAAGGAATAAATACTTAGAAAAAACATTGGGCGAAACTAACGTATTCCATACTTCAGGGCACAAAGCCATGTTTACTACCAGGGTAAGTCAGAAAGACTTCCCTGCAGACTGTACTGCAGTTTTGGCATTATGGGGCATTACTCTGAAATACCTCTGTTGTTGGCACTAGGTGACTACTGCTCTGCCAAACTCCTGTGGATTTAAGTACTGAAGTTTCAGTTACTTGGAAGATTTGAGTTATTTTTGTTTCTGATTTGTTTTATATACTGGTAAAAGCTCTAAATTTTTTTGCTGAAGAGGATGGAATTTTCTTCTGCATTTTAAGTTATTGCAAGATCAGTCTCAATGACACTGCTTATTCCAGTGTGCAGTGGAATAAGTGATTTGTCCGTATCCTGGGATGGAGAGAGAATGAATAGTTTATCTGTACTGTGTGTTTGTGTTTTCTGTAGCAGTGTTTTGGTGCCTTTTTCTTGCTTGTCTAAGGAAGAGGGAAGGTAAGTGAGAAATGAGCTTTTCCTCCAGTGAGAAAGTGATCTATGGGCACATTAAAAAGGCAGGAAAAAAGAGATTGGAGAAATGTGCTATTTTTTCACTTGAAAAACTAGCAATGGAGACTTGTTTCAGCTATTAGAGGTAGGTTCAGGACCGACAGGTCAGTAGGAATAGAATTTGCCTCTTCCGGCAGCTGTTGAACAACATAAAAAAGAAGTGGCTGTCTCTTTATATTCACCTCTTCCTCATCCAAGCATGACATAATTTTCTTTAGGGTTCTGTTCCTTTCATGCCTTTGTGGTTGGAAAATCTGGTGGATTTATCTGCCCTACTGCTCTTACCTGCAGGCAAAGGTTGATCTAGATTGAAGTGTAATCCTCCTAGATTAATAAATAAGCCCTGCCCATTTGCTGTGTCACTAAGCAAATGAGTAGCTCTTTGAAGAATGTTTTGAAGCTTGTGAAAATAATTTCTAGCAGAAACTTGCATTTTAAAAGATATTAAAATACACAGATAGTAAAATGAACAAGCAAGTGTGCCTCAAGAATAAACGTACCATATCTCTCGTCACTTGTTAATATTTCCCATTCTGTGATGGATTTACTTTGTAGCTGAACTTGAAAATCCTTCCCAGCTGGCACTGGTGCTGGACAATTTCCCCTTCCAGTGTAGGTCTGTCTGCATTTATCTCTTTCAGTTTTACCTTTTAGTTTAGTCACGCATTTTGTATTGAAACTCAGCTCTGGGCAGAATCCCACACAGCTATGAAACCTGCTGCATAGATGAAACTGTGGAAAAAGATGTGATAGTCTTCTGCTGGATTTTGTTTTTAAACAAGTGACAGAGCACTGGCAGAGCTTTTGTGTCCGTGGAGGGCAGTATTTGAGGTGTTCATGGCACGTGTGGCACCTGGAGGCAGGAAAAAGGACACTTGTGCCCCCTCGATGGTCATACTGGCCCCTTCTGTGCCGCCATCGAGCGAAACGCAAGGTTTTTATTATAACCTTTTTGGGGCTGTGGAAGGAGAACTGGAGGATACTTTCTTCCCTATCCTTCTGATTCTGCTTTCTGTGATGGATGCTGTAATAATCCTGATTTGAATGTTGTCCTTCCAAGCTAAAACTATATAAAGCCATCGACTCTTTTCTATATTGCATATTTTTAGTTCCTGTCTGTAGGCAGAAACATGCCCTTGTAATTTAAAATTGTTTCTCAAGGTTCTGTCTGTTAAATCACTGTCTCCATTCATGGGCAGCATGGTTACCAGTTATTCAGTGTTTTGATCTGTCTGCCTGTTCATGGGGAAAATAAACTCTTGTGAAGTCATGTTATCTTGTGGAAAACCTGGGCAAACTCCAGTGAGTGATGTGAAGGAGATAAATTATAAAATGCTAAGGAGTTGAAATGGCACATGTACTTTACTTCCTCACCCTTGCTTTTGGGTTTTGTTGAAAACAGTGATGTGAAAATGTAACACTTGAAACTCTAGAGATGTGGCAAACCAATGGCACACATTTTTCTCAGTTTGGTAGGTTGACATATGTTCATGTCATGATTGATAACTTTTCCACGTGTATTTTTGCTTCCACCCATACAGGTGAATGTGCGAAAGATGGTTGGTGTCATTTTTTGTCTGCTTTTGCAGCCCTTGGAGTACCTGTCTCCTCAAAGACTGATAATGGGCCAGCCTGTACATCCAAATAGATGGATAATTTTTTTCATTTGTGGGGTTGTGCTGTGTCATTGGTTTTCCATATTCCCCTCAAGTCAACTGATTGTTGAATGGGCCCATAGGGCTCTCAAGTCCATGTTAAAACAAAAAAGTGTAGGGGTGGGAAAGACTGCAAAAAATCTTAATTTTTAAAATTGTGTTCAGAATGCCCTAATCCCCATCCAACACTATTTTAGTGAATCACAGGCTCAATTAGACGATACTCAAGTACTTACTAAGAATCTTGAAAGTGTAAAATGGGAAGGACCCTTTCAGTTGGTAACCTGGGGGTGAGGATATGCTTGTGTTTCCACGGGTTCTGGTTTGCAATGGTACCAGAGTTCAGGAATGGTCTGACCAGCTTTGGTTGCTCCAGCTTCATCATCAGCTTGTTGGGAAACAAGAGGAAGGGAGCTTGTTTGCTTCGGGCTGTGGGTCAAACATGTTCTAGTGTTGGGATTGTTTTGTTATTCTTGTTTGTGTAGTTGATCAAGCACTGAAAAAAGTTATGGTAGTACAGTTTGAAAACAAAAAAGGGGGGATGTAGAGAGAGGGAAGATGGAATTGAGCTACAGGCTGTGAGATGTGCCTCACATTGAAGTGTGTTCCTGACGTGGCAATGTGTGTTAGGTCACTTAGTGAAGAAATACTGTAGAAGGAAATCATGTATCTTGAAGAAGTGTATAAAACCAGCTCGTTTCTCACAATAAATGTCTCAGTATCCCCTCCAATCTGAGTGTGCATGTAGTTGTCACAAGCGTGAAATGTGAGATGTTTTATGCAAACTAAATCTTAGCGCAGTAGCGGGAGCCAGGAGAAGCTTTCCTTTCCTGTTGAATAGTCTGGGATGTGATCTCTTGGCAGCCAGGGCTTATCCCAGCTGGTTCTCTGGGGTCTCATGCCTGTTTGCTCCTATGATGCCTGGTCCTTGCCTGACCCTGTGGGAAGCTGGATCAGTAAGTTGAGCTGGGGCAATGCTAGTGCTGTGCAAAAATTACTCACTTTCTACCGGTGCAGCTCTCAAAAATCTTCCAGAGCACTGGTGAAGGGTAGGGGCAGGAATGTGTGTCTGGAAGCTGGAAGGCTTTTACAGGGATTTTAAGGAACTTAAATGCTCCATTTTGAAAATAAAGTTAACAGGATATAACCGCACTGATAGGTTGTGTTGCTCCCTGAAAAAAAATCAAATTACCCTGGTTGTCAACCTTGCTTAGTACATTTTAAATCACCTGTTTTCTGTGTAAATGGTACTGTTGTAAAAGCTGCTCTTACATTGGAATTTAGTTGTTTTTTTTTTTTTTTTCCTTGTGAAGCATACAAAGCAGGAGGGTCACAGTGAAAATGTTGTACTTCCTATTAAGACTCAAAAATAGTCCTGGCACAGTCTTTTGGTGATAGTTACAGGGAGATGTGTAGTAATAAACAGCCCTTCTAGGCTTTCTGCTGTGGGCTCTCAACTTTGCTGTGCTGCAGCTGACTTGCTTGCAAAAAAGCCCTTGTCTGTGTCTTTAATGGAGGACTTTCCTGAGGTAGAAATTGCCTTCCATGGAATTAGGGGAGGAGGAGTGATGTGTATTGTGAAGAAAAGCTAAGCCAGGAAACACCTGGCAACCAGATGGCCCCTAGCATGCTTCATTGTACCCACACCTTCATTAAGGATTACTTTAGGCTGTCTCCGGGTAATAGATTTAGAGGTTTGGGGTCACAAAGAATTAGAAAATTGTAGCCAGTTGCAATTAAACGTGAGTTATTTTTAGAGGACAAAGAACTGAGCTGAAAGCTGAATTAGAGCTACTTGTCATGTTAGGGCTTGAATACTAGGGTGGTATTTTCTAGGTGACTGACAAAGTAGCCCATGCACTGCAGTCAGAGGCACAAAGCCACCCAGGGTGGTGACAGGTGGGCTAGAGATGGCAGTAATGGCAACTTAACATTAGGTACTTCCCTCTGAATATTCATGTGTGCAACAGTTCAAGGTTACTTAGACTGTTAGTGTTTGCACTGTGATTTGAATAAGCCTGGTTCAATATCTTACACGTATGTTTTACCTACATTTTGTTTTTGTTTCCCTGTCAAAGTGCCTGCAGCTCAAAAAGGGCAGGCTCAAGGTTTTAAACTTTTCAGGTGAATTTTAAGAGTATTAGTAGGGAAATAGAGATTTGGGTAGAGCAGTACACAGCAACATTTTTTGTGTTGTTGACCACTTGGCAGCAGTTGGTGGCATGTGGGGGTCAGCAGTTCAAACTGAGCCTGTGTGGTTGCACAGAAGTGAGCAAAGGGAAAAGCTCATTTTCCTACATCCTCAGTACTCATCTGCTTACTCCAGCAGGTAAAAAGAGGCATGGCAGTACTGAGGTGCATGGGTGTGTTTTGGCTATCTCACAACTGTACTGGGAGATGCCGTTTCATGAGGGAGCTGCTTTGTGAATAAGTGGCTCAGATCTTCCAGCTCTTGCTGAATCCAGGACTGATTGATACTGCCTTGAAGCGCACCCTGCTCTTTGCCCTGCCCTGAAAGGTCTTTAACTGCCCTGGGAAAATAACACATGCTAAAGAAGCTTTTCTAGTCCAGGGGCCATGTAAATGCAGATTACCTTCCTTAAAAACACTTCGGAGCATCTTCAGGAAGCTTGAATAGGTTGTTCATTACTTTCATTCTCATGGTGTTGGTGCAATAGTAAAAACATTGCTGGCTTTTATCCTGTTCTTTAGAGCAACCTCTTTGCAGAGAGTCTATCTCTGTGAGTTTAATGTTAAAATGTTTGTAAGTGCAACTTGAAAACACTCGGGATTGTAACACCAATTTAATTACTTTTTAGCATTGATATCAAAGCTTATTGTGAATTTAATGCACTGAGTTCTGAGGAACCCACCTAAAAATGTTGTTTTATGTATTGCTTCAGTCTTTAGGTCTGTGTCCTGTGGGGTTGGTTCTACAGCTGAGATCCTTGTTAATCTTAACTTCCATTATATAACTGAAGTGTTTGTATTTTAATTAAAAACAAGCCAGTGGTACTCTACCACATGGTATGGGGCAGCCACATAAATACAGAGCAAGTGTCTTGAAAGGGTGGATCAAGTTGATCAGTAAACCTTTTCGTTTCCTTGTCTCTCTGAATCTGAAAGGCTATATGGCATTTGTTTTACCCTCAGGAGAGGAAAAATAAAACTTTGCAGTTCTTGAAAGCATCTGCCCCAAGTTGGGCAGTCCTTACACTAATAGTTTTCTACCCAGAGAGGCAACAATATTCTTTCATTGTGTGTTGACGGTGTTTTTAAGCAGTGAAAACCCTATAGCAACAGCTTGAAAGAAAAGGGGGAGTGTGCCTGAAGGATTTACTGTGCTGCTCTTGGTTTTCTCTTTAGAAGAGCCCAGCTGTCTTGAAGTTGAAATTAAAATGTAAATCCTAAATTAGGCATAATTAGGGTACTTCCTTTAGACAATGTCTGATGCAGGCAGCTTTGGTTTTGGGAGTATGCAGGCTTTTTGAGTGTTTGAGCAGTGAATGAGGGAGGCGATGATTAGCAATTAGGATATTGTGTTGGTGCTCTCCCAAGTTGGGACAAAAACCAGAACACAAGCTCTTTTTCCTCAGGAGTCCTGCTGCTAACAGTAAATCTGATTAAGACCTGTACTTCAAAATGTACAGAATTACTGCTCCAGCAATGTCTTAAAATGAGCAGAAGGTTGTGGTATGGGTCTTGCTGTGTTTTGTGTGTCATTTTGCAGAGTAGGAATGGAGAAGTCCTGGGATGTCTTGCCTTAATGGGGCCTGCCAGAGTACTAAAGACTTCTGTGAACTGGATTGCAGGGTGGCTTGCCTTAGCTGGGAATCTTTACTTTTTCTCTGCTGGGCTTGGGTCAGTCCTTGGAAGAAGTGTGTTTTGCAGAAACATTGGAAGTGATAACACAGGCACAATAGCCTGGTTTTGTCAGGGAGTTGGAGTTAGCTCTAGCACCTGTGGAACTTGCTGGAGGCCTGAGCATGTATGAAACAGTAGAGAGAGTTTTGGTTGGAATGAGCCTGGGGAAGCAGGCTGGGACTCATTCCCAGCTGGAAGCTGAGTGACTGTGGTGTTTGTTATTCTTGGTGTTGGGGTTTTGGCACCTGCTTTCACACTAAATCAGCTGTTGAGAATGTTGTTAAGGTCTGTAAAAGTCTCTGTAAAGGTGCTTAGGGCTCTCTGCTCTGTATCTGACAACTTTAGGCTCCTTCTTTTTCTTTCTTATCTTTTCTCCCCTGAGGATGTGTGGTGTAGTGTAGGGGATGTTAATGACAAACAAAGTTTCAAGACTTCAAACTTATAACCAATTAATAGCAGTAATTATTGTTTACAGTATTACTTTTGCTAGGGAATGTTGTGAAGTACTTACTAATGTGTGCCATACAGACATTCATGGTCTAAAGAGTTCATAAATGGTCTTCAGTTTATGGGTAATGCCGACATAATTTCCAATCTAGGAAAAGGCCTAGCTTTTAAATAGTGTTATGGAGTGGCCCTGTGTTTGATTTAATCATGGTACATTGATGTTTACTTCGATGGCTCAGAGACATAAATAATATTATAGCAGTGCTTTAAAATAGCTCTTTTTCACATTGTCCAGCTTAATATATTAACTAGGAAGGCAGAAAGCAAAGCAGATGTTTGTTTTCCTTTTTCCATCCTGAAAAAGCTGTTGTTCAGTTTTGGTTTTGCCATGTAGATTTTTTTTTTGTGGTGACAACTGGTGAAATCATGCTGTTAGTCAGATGGAAAAGTGCATCTTTATAAAATGTCATTTGAGATACTGGAAAATGCCTAGCTGGGCTAATGCTGTCACTTATTTTAAGCAAATAGCTTAGATACTTCCTGCAGTTTCCTGGAGTCATATAATGGTCTACTTTAAGTCCTGTGTTTGTGAATCTTGAGCTATGACTCAGGGATTTAATTTTTTTTTCCCCCGTTTGGAAGTAAAGATGATTTTCTGCAAGTGCCCAATCTTGAATTGGACAATTTTGTTGAGAATTACTATATTTCTGTGGAAGTTTTAAACCAACTCAGTCCTTTACTAGAGAATTATTCCTGCTTCATAATGCCATCTGTTGCTTAGAAAAATTCTTCAGGAAGTCTTTTTTTCTCCCCAGAGTGCTAAGGATATGATAATTTTCTTACAGAACTGATTTGCATTGCTGTGAAGTTCCCCAAGGATATTCCACACTGATGAGCATTGATCCTTTTATTGATTTCCAGTAAACTTTTCATGTTACATCCTTACTCATAAAACTGTTTATCACATGCTTGTCTATGTGTGCATATATGTGACTCCACTGAGGTGAGTGGAACTTAATGTACAAATACTACTGGAGTCTGATACTTGGATTGTGTTAAACAGAAACAGTGTCAGCAGTAGGGACATGACTGCCAACGCCTGAGAGCTGTCACCTGGAGGTTTTCAAGTAAACTATGTTTTTGCCTGCAGTCAACACTACATTTTTGCACTGATGTGCATAAATCACTAAACCCTCCTGCAACCTACATTCAAATGCCAGGATAATGACTCCTGCACATACAGAAAAAACTATGAATAGGAAGCTTTTCCTAAGGCAGCGATGACTTAGTAAGAATAATGTAGTGCAGTATCGACAAATGTAAAAAATGATAGAATAACCTGCACATGTCTTTTGAAATATGAAATTCATACTATAACAATCCTTATGATCAATTGACAAGAACTATTAAATAATCTTACTAGATTCCAGTTTTACCCCACTTGCCATGCTGAGATGATTTCTACAGTAATTGTTGATTAGTGTGCCCCTTAGTCCTTTTCCCTCAGTTGCTTGGTTGTATGAATCATAACTGTGAGAACTTTAGATGCAATAAATAGATCTTGTTTCTTGTTCTGTAAAGGGGAAGGTTCTGTGTTCTGCTTCCTGTTGCAGGGGAGGCTGATGTCAGCTCTGGTTGTGAGGCTCAGGTTCTTGATTGCCAGCTTCACTCTCTTCAAGGGAGCTGTCATGCAGGACTTTACCAAGGGCCCTGGATATCAGATTGGGTCTACTGTTTCACTGTGAGTTCAATAGGAGAGCGGGAATGCAGGATAGAAAAGTGATGAAGTGTAATCTAGAGCCTGTTTGACTGGTGATAACACCATGCACTGTCCAGGTATCTATACACACTTCCTGATTGATGAATGTTCATTAGTCCATATCATGGACATTAATCCCATGAGCCAGCTCCAATCAGCAGCTGAATTGGGCTCAGATTTGGCAGGGGGAACCAAGTCTCTCTTTGAGCACAGGGCACATAGAGGAGAAAAGGCAGGTCTTAAAATCAGTGTGTAGTTTTAATTGTTTTGGTTTTCTTGAGGCCTTGAAGCAATGCAGTGAAGGTTTTTTGAAGCTGACATAACAAAATACTGGGATATGTGGCCAAGTCCATGTGGGTGGAAGAAAAAAAGGAGGTGTTACTGATTTTTGTAAACATTTGTGTTCTTAAGAAAGAAAGAAAAAAAGGAACAGACTTTCCCAATGGTTCTCTGAGAATGTAAATGCCATGAGCATTTTGGTTAACAGCAGAAATGGCATTTCCTGTGCTGTCTTTATTGCTCAATTGCCTTGTCCTAGTTACATAAGTTGTATTTTTTCAACTGGAGCAGATGTATAGAAAACCAGTTGGAGAACTCTACGAGTCTTCATCACATTCTCACAATTTCCAGCTAAATTACTCATACTCACAGTTGCAGTGAAAAGAGCGTTCAGGTGTTCTGCATCAAAGCATTGAAGTTGCATCCTTCCACCTGTGAACTAAATATTTTTTACCTTGTATTTGATGATATATAGGTGGAAAACTTGAAAATTAGCACAAACGTCCATTGTTTTCCCCAGAGACAAATCTCGAAAGATTTTAGCAATTATGCAACTCCTTTTCATTCTCAATAAAACATTATTTCTTGTAGTGGTTTGGGACAAATTCATTGTCATACTTACATTTACACCTTATGTAGTGAGGGATGCTTGTCACCAACCTACATAAACCATTTGCTTTACAACAGTATATTGACTAACCCAATAAAATGTTTTATTTATGCAACCAAATCTACTTTTAATCAAGAGATTCTATGTGTAGAGGATTAATTATGACAGATGTGTAAATAGCGTTCAGGTAATTTTGAGTTTTTTAAAAGAGGACAGCGACTTTTGAAAATATTTGGCAGTGCACAGTGTGGCCTGGAAGTGGAGACTCTCTAGTGACTGTTCACTGGGATTTGTAGAAGAGGCTTAGAACTGCCTGGACTCGTAGCACTGTTTGGTCTCCACTCTGATCCTCTTGCTAGGCTCATACAAGATGGCCCCCTAAAGATGCTGTGTAGTTTTTATTAATCCTATGATCAAGTGCACTCTGCATTAAAAGAGTGCTTGCTGTTCAGAGCTCTGAGATGCTGCAGAGCTGGGGCAACATTACTTGAAGTGGTAATATTGACCAACTCAGTTCCAGGCAATCAAAAATCCAAAGCAATCTGGGAGCTGTTGGAAGAAAACCAACTAAAAAATCTAGCCCCAAATGGAGCAGAGGACACAGTGTTTAGAATAGGAGAAACACGGGAATCTGTGAGGCTCACCTTATATTGCATGTCTCTGTTGGTGAGAGCAGAGATTTAAATTGTGTAGTGACTTTTAGTGAATTGGAATGTGAATGGAAGAACATGCTTGATTTTTCCTCTTTTTGCAAGGCTGACCTGAATCTGCTTGCTGGTGGAAGCTGTTAGCTGTGGAGCTGTTGATCCTGTGCTGTGGAGCAGTGAAAACAGCAGTTGTACTAATCACTGGATCAGGCAGTGGGACTGCTAGGTCTTATTTGCTCAAATTGGCCAAGCAGTGCCTTTCAGTCAGTGTCACTAGGGTGAATGATATACTCGACATTCGTCCTGGTATCTTCGTTGTAGGCCATAGGTCTTAGAATGTAAATTATTAAATTACTGTAGATGAAACACAAGAGAGATTGGTCCTTGAGTCCCTTGGGGACTGTGGTATTGCAAATTAACTGCTCACAATTTACTTAATCAGAGCATGTATTTATTTTTTCAGAAAACCTTCTCTTGTGACAAAAGTTCACGAAGCGGCTAATTGGATCAGAGGTACAGCTGGGACTCTCAGCTTCCTTCTGAGAGTAGCAATCTCCTTTTGTGCATTTCTTCTCCAGCTCTCTATGATGTATTGATATGTAAGGACTTTACATTGAACCTCAGTCAGGGGCAGATGGGCCCAAAACTCCTCAGCACTCGCTATGGAGGAAAACCACTATGCTGGCACAGTGCCTCATAGATAATGTGGCTTGCTCCCAGTTTCCAACATGTTCTTCTTTGTTCTTCTCACTATAAATAATACTGCAGGAGACATCTTTGTTAATGTTAATTGTCTTTAAAAAAAAAAAATTCTACTCTTAGGTGATGTATCGTAAGGTGAGACATCTCCAATTTCATTGGTGTCAACTACAGTTTGTATAGTTTAGATGGTAGGACAGCTTTAGAGTATGAGCTCTTTCCTGCTAGTCTGAAAAATCTAGATCCTCAAAGAAAATGAGTGCAAATGTTTGGCTCTTATGCAAAGTGATCTGCTGCCTTCCACGTGCTTGCAGGTGTGGATGTAGGGGCCGAAACCTATAAGGCTGATATTTTCAAAAGGATCTGAGTGAAATGTAGTGGGAATTGGGATGCACACAAATCCTGAATTTCTCTGTACGCAGGCCCAATAAATCATGTACAGCCCATGAGGGCTGGCTGCTGCCCATGTTCCCTCATGTGTAATCCCAGTTAGATGTGTTCCTTCTGAGCATCTCAGTGTCTGGGTGGGTGACTGCATGGAGCTGTGTGAGGTTGTCACAGGAACCTGTTGTCCTCCTCCCAGTTGTCTGAGAGGACTTTGGCCCTGATGTTGATGTCCTGATTTTCTCCATGCAGTGTAAGACCAAAGAAGATAAAAGCTCTCAGGTCTTGAGTACAGGGACAATATTTGTCCTCAAAAAGTGTCATTATTTCAGCTCATGAGATGGAACAAGGCTTTAGTAGTCATAGTTAAGTTTTTATTTTGAGAGAAAGAGAACATGAGGGGTACTTGTCGCTCGGTTTACTTTTCCTGATCCTCAGTAAATTTATCTTCAATGTGTTTGCATTATGTTCAGGTTATCTAAAGAACTTGCAATTACTTCTTCTCTTTTTTACCCCCAATTGTCATCTCTTCTGTCATCGCCATGAAAAAAAGCATTCTATAGCAATAGATTTGCTGCTCTAAATGAAGGGAGTTCCTTTTATTAAAAGTTAATTTAGTGTCTAAAAGCAGAAAAGTCATGGTTTGTCTGCTGGATCAGGTGGCTGTAGTGGTGAAGACCAGCTGACACAGGAACTTTTTGTTTAGTTCTTGGCGACAAGTATTTTTCTAATAAAGAAGGATATGCAACTGTAGGAAATAAAAAATTGTAACTACTTTAACACCTGGTATCAACAAAAAAACCTGAGTGTGCTCAAATAGCAGAATATTATTTTTCTGTAGTTGAGACTATTTCCATCATAGTATCTTTAGGGATTACAAGATAATAATAACTTGTCAATTAAAAAAAAAAGAAAAATTTGCCAATTGAAAGTTGGCTTCAGATATATTCTCCTGAGTAGATTTTTTAAACAGTATCATAACAAAAATAAATTGTTATATTTAGATTACAGCAGATAAAAAAAAATCCTGGCAGTCTGTCATCTGGGTTGGATCTTTGTGGCGAGAAGTGCCATCCCAAAATGAGATTCAGTTTTGGTGTTTAAGATGCCGGTTTGTTGTTGTTGTTTTGGTGGGTTTTTGTTTGTTTGTTTGGGTTTTTTTAGCAAAGCATGCTTAGCTGTCCTGTAGTTGTAAAACAATGTGTGTGTCTCCAAATTCTAGCTCTGCTGGAAGTGCTGGGAAGTGAGGTTCCTGGGTGGTGTTGGTAAGTCCTGGCATGCATCCGTCTGCCCCTCTAGAGCCACAGGTGTGCTCCAAGTTGTGTCCTTGCATGCCATGGATGTTGGTGAGGGCCAGCTTCTCCATCGTGCAGCATGCTGTGACTGCAGTGCCATATGGATGCATGTTTATGGATACATATCCTGATCCTGCAGTGTGCTCCTGGAAGAGCCATTCTGGTTCCACTGGAGTGCTTTGGAAAGAAGTGGATTGCTCTGGGAAGCCGTAACTCCATTGTGGCTCGATTTGTGAATGGGCTCTTCATTCCCCCTTCTTCCTTTGCCTTGAGGAGAGCCAGTGCCTTGCAGAAAACCTGAGTGATTTCCAGGAAGCCATTCCAGTCTGCTTTGCAGTAATTCTCTTTGAGTGAATTTGTTTGGTAAATTAACAATAGTGTCTGACATACTGGGTGCAGAGTTTCCTGAAGGGAAAACAAATACGAATTTAATATGAAGAGTTAATTTATATGTTTCTGTTTTGAAAATTAATTTTTTCATCGTTCTGGAATCTGGATGAATAGTCCTGGAAGCACAGAGAAGCAGGAATAGGAAACATGCAGCTTGAGTGCAACATTTGAGATACTACCCTGTACAGAGGCTGACCTGGGGACTCCAGCCTAGCATTTTGGGGTAGAATTGCTTAAACAATCCTCCTAAATAACAAATCTCAGAGTTTGATTTGCTTTTTTTGGTAGTAAGTCAATTGTGAATCCTTGTTTGCATTATTCATCAGGCCTCAAAGATGGAGGAACAGCTTTTAATGAATGAATGTACTAATATTTTTCCATCAATATGTCAGTTCCTGGGGGGCAGGGCATCTGTTTCCATTTGAGGTGTGTGAGCATTCAGACCTTGTCATCTTTGCTGATGTTGCCACTGAAGATGTCAACTGTATGGATAGTGGATCTTGGGACCCAGCTTTTTGTCTGGCAGCAGCTGGATTGCACCATCATGGAATTTCATGCAGGCTATTTGCATAAGGATTGGGTGAAGCAGCACAGTGAGTGAGGCCTGGGAAGAGATAGCACAGATAGGCAGTGCTGTTGTACCTCCCAAAGTATTTTTTTGTTTGTCCTCTTGGAGCACACGACGTGCTTGTGGCAGATGTTTCTGCTTCAGCCACTGATGCCCATTCTGGCTGAGACAACTGTGCTAACTTAGCTAGTCTCAACAAATTCCTGAGTAGCTGCAATCACAGCTTGTGGGGAGGCAGCCTCAGAAGGAGGTAGTGTGTTTATGGTGACTGGGGAGTAGTAACTGGAAAGCTACCAATGCATTTTCTTTTGTAGGCAGTATGGGAAGGGCTGCTTTGTGTTCATTTTTAAAAAATCTTTCTTGCAATTTAAAACCAGCTCTCTGTTTAGAGCAAGTGTTTGCATTTGAGCCTTTGGGAGTGATTGTGGTCAGAGGCACTAGCAGCACCTGCAAGTGGAAGCCTTAGCTCATGCTTGGTCGTTTCTCAGTTTCCTGACATCTTGAGAGGAGTGATCAAAAGACTTGGGAAAACAGGTGGAGATGAGTGGGTGAATTGAAAACAAAATGGTTTGGTCCAACCTGTCATTGGAGGAAGATGTATTCCTCTGTTTTGTAGACAGAGTATTTCCCAGGACTTTGCCCTTGCTGGCTAGGATTGCATGGGCCATGTGACAATCAAGGGCATTCTTTCCTGCCCTGGACCAGTGGTGATTCATAACTGGATGGGTAATTTAATTTCTTGCTGGCTGGTTAGGAACTTTTCCTGTAGTTTGTACCCTCTGTTACTAGGCCTTCCCTCCAAGATTTAGCCTTGACTTGCCCCTATGGAGGGATAAGATGCTTGCTGGCAGCAACTGCATAATTTGTGTGTGCAGTTTTGAATGGTTGTCTTGAAAAGTCTGATAGTCAGATGGAGTTCTTAGGTGTCACTGTCTGACCAAAAGATGACAGTGATTTGTTTAAAGATAGTCTGGCTGCTTAATTACATACTTTATTTTTAGAGGGTTTCAGTCACTTCAAGTGAGGGATCTTACGTAGCTCAAATGTGTTCCTTTTCCAGACTTTTATACAGCTAAATGGATTGCATGACACTAGACCAACCTCTCCAGCCATTGAGATGCTCTTGCTGCAAAGAGACTCGAGTTTTTTTTCAGAAGCTAGTGAGGGTTTTGCCTTTCATTCAGGCTCAGTTTTCTGAATCACTTAGTGAAGTTTTACTATGTTTTCTTCTTGGTAGGGTGTCCCATCACTGAGAGTTCAAATACTTACTCCTTTTTGTGTGAGAAATCCAGTCACAGCAAGCAGTGTGGATAGACCTGAACTCCACATTGCTGCTGCATTTCTGGGAAATTCCGTAACAGTGGTATCATGTGTCATTGGGAGCTACTGTGTTATTTCCTAGTAAGATTTAGCTCTAAGCTGGAATTGTACCCATAAAATACTTTTGTTCAGATGTAATACACTGCATCAGGGTGTTTCTTGCTTTTAAGACAGAGGAAAAGCATTGAGTCTTCAAAATGCTTCATGATGGGAACAGAGGTCTCACTGCAAAGTAAGTTAAGAGTAAAGGTTTAACAAAGTAAACCAGAATTTCTGCAAAGCACCTTGTGCCTTATATCTTTAGGAGCGCCACTCTGCAGAACTGTAGTGCTTTCCTGTCTTAGTTGCACACAGGTGCCTTGTTTTTAGCTGAAACATGCTACAATCCACCCTTCATACAGGTGAGCTCTGGAATCACTGCTAAGTATGAGCAGGGCATATTATGGCCAGATTGAGGTTCTCTGGTGTAAAACCAACGATGATATGTACTGGAATGAATCCAGTAGGTGATTAAGGGGACAGTGAGGTTTGAGGAAAGATACAGAGGGAAATGGTTTTCTTCCATCTGCCAGAGGGGAGGTTATTCAGGAGTTTCAGTGCTGCCTTTGGCTACCTTTTGGGTAAGGAGAGTGTAGAACAGGTGCTGCCAAACTTTTCTTAAAGCGCACGATGAAGGAGCCAGGGCAAAGGATTTAAGTTGAAACAGGGTAAATTCCAGGTGGATATAAAAAAAGCCTTTTGTATTGTGAGCCTGGCCAAACACTGGAACAGAGACTGTGAGGGGTTGTAGACTCTTCAGTCTTGGAGTTATTTTGAAGTTCAGCTGGATGAGGTCTAGGTGAACTGCTTGGGATGGATGTGTAGATAAGAGACCTCAAGAAGCCTTTCCAGCCTGTGTCATTCTGTGGTTCTAGATCTGTGTGAAGACTGTGGTCTCTTAAGTGGAAACTGATGAGGAGGATCAGATGTGCTTGAGACTATCAGCTCTTGTGTGACTCATGAGTTGAGTTCTAGCATTGACTTGGGGTGTTACAGATACGGTGAAGCAGGTGAGCAAGTCCTCCTCCAATAGCAGCTCATGCTCTGCTGCCCTTCTGGTTTGGAGGGTTTGCTGCAAGCTGGTGAACAATAATTTTATGTAGATGTGGTGGAGTTGTGAGGAGCAGCAAAGAAACATCAGCAGCTATACAAATCTAGCAGAGTAACTTTCTGAAGCAGACTAGGTTTTTCCACTCCTAGATTTGTATAGCTGTTTATTAAAAGGAACTCCTCTATGTATTGTTCCTGGCCTGGCAAAGAGTCTTTTTTCCAGGGAAAGAGCTCTACAGCTTTTCCTGAAGAGAAAGGGCACAGCAGCCCAAATGGGTCATCAGAAAATCATAGCAAGGATAGGAAGAGAGTGGTTTTGTGTACAACACTTAACAATTGAGCTTCTGAACAATCAAATGGCCCATGGACAGCTCATGGCCAAAACAGCTGATTCTGCACAGCAGCTATTATGTCTAAGCATCAGAATCGGTGTCCACAGATTGGAAGTTTTTTCTTTTCTGGCTAGTCTGTGGGTAGCAAATATTTTTACCAAGATCAAGCTGCTGTCTGTTGTTATAACTTGTGCCAAGGTTAAATGTCTTCTGCCTGGTTAAGACTGACTTTTATGAGGTAGGATGTGAAAAGTGAATGAACCTGGGAGAAAAACAGAAGCAATACAGTTCTGGTTTGTGTCTCAGTACCATCTTGGAAATCTGCTATGGAAATGCTTAGACTAAAAAATTTCTTTCTTTAAGGACTAAAACATCCTTCAGAAGCTCTTAAAAAGTGTTTGAGATAAACAGCACCTTTCATTGGTGGTTAATATCAGACTATTATGAAGATTTATTGCTTTCACAATGATCTCTTCATTCCAGTGCATTGTTGTGCTTGGGCTCTCTGCCAGATCTGAGCCCTGCACAGTATCCCTTAGCAAATTAATATGGCATGGGAACATGTGAACATGGTATTTGTGTGACCATCACTCTAACAGCAGAATTTCACTGACCCCTGAAATTATATCTGGTAGGTTCACATCAGACAAAATGATTCAGTATAATTTCTCTGGCGCTGAAAGCTTCACGTGTACTGCAAAATGGAGTGTAAAATAATCTACTATAAGGTATTTCCTGAACAAATATCATTGCTTCTCTGTCTTGGGGAAGTGTCACAGTGATAATTCTCTAGTTACATTTGCTTTCCATCTGTCTTGGTGAACGAGAAAGGGAAATGGAGTAGGAGATCTAAACTTTGTTTTTGAGGTCTCACAGGCACCATTGCCTGAGGCAGTATGTTGTTTAACAACTCGGACTGTTTGCTTAAACTACTGGCATTGAGCTAGGAACCACTTTTCTTAGTGTATTCTCTGGGAGTGAAATGTTTGTTTGTTTCTGCTGCCCCAGTGTTATTACTACACAGTAAAGCTTGATATGTCTTTTGCATTTGTATTTAGTAGATGGAGCACACACAAAGAAACCTTGAAGAAGCAAACCAAAGCCAGCCAAACCAACAACAAGAAAATTCAAACATCTCTCTCTGGGTAGAGAGGTTTAATTAGCTCATCCCTGTGGTCTTTCTTATCCTGCTAACATTGCTTTGGGCAGTATCAAAAATACATACCTTGTAGTTTCCTTAGTATATATTTGGGTATTGCCCCAAACAGCACCTGTTGTGTGGGATTTGCTTGTGCTGGGAGAAGAAACTGGGAAGTTTGGGAGGTGCTTGTGTACTGGGATCTCAGCCTTCACCTCCCTGCAGGAACAGCTGGGAGCTGTGCTGCTCCCCTTGGGGGTGTGTTTGGTGTCTCTAAATCAGAAACTCTGTACAAGTTCTTACAGTATTTCTGGTGCAGTATGACTCAGATGAGGTCCTGATTTCATCTGTGGTTCCATGTCATGTCTAGTATGGAAAAAATTGTCTGATAGCATTTTGTTTTCCTACTTGGAGTTGTTGCATGCCACTAACCTTTTCTTAACAGGATGATAAATTGATACTTATTAAGATACAAAAAGAACAGTGTACTGCAGCCAAAGTGGTCTGTGAATGGTAAACTAGACAATTTTTTAGTGCCATGATATTAATTAATTGCATTTGCATGAAATAATCCTTCGTTTTCTGTATTGCTGTTCCTGGTTTGCTGCTTCTTTCCTGCTATTAATTGCTTAGTCAGGTATGGTAGCTTTGTTTCACTATGGGTGAGGTTTGTGCAGGAAATAGTAAACAATGAGTGGAAGTAATTGGCTTTAGGATTTGTGTTTGCTTGCACAATTAAATATGTTCTAAAAGGCTGAAATACCAAGTATATTATTGCTGCCACTATGAAGCCAGACATGCTGCTTACATATTTAAAAATCATTATTTAGAGCTGGCTGAATGGCAAGTTTTTTCCCCCATACTGGGTAAAAGTCTCAATGTTAAGAGTGTTTATTACAAAAATGCCCTGTAGAACGACTGATGGCTTAGATTTACAGTCCTTTAGAATATTACTGATACCTTACATAAACTGTGTGTCTGCACAGTAAACATGCATTCTACTGATAAACATATTTTTAGATTTTGATGTTCTTGACTAGGACTGACAGAACTGCGCCAAATATGCATCCCAAGTTTGTCAGAAGATTTATTGTCCGAGGAGATCAGTAGTTTTCTTTGGGCCTCTGCTGCTCTGATCTGCTTGGAGCCATAATCCATGAAGCCAGTTGGGTTTAAGGGTATAAATATTGTTGTAAATGAGACAATAATACAATTCCTGTGAGAAACCTGAGGGATAGTTGATGATCATTAATCACTACTTTTTTTCTCATTTCCAAACAGAGTGGAGAACAAAGCAGAGTGTCTCTCACTAAATTACTGTTAATCCTTCTGAAGTGCCTTCTGGTGGTAGTGAAAACTGTACACACAATTAAAAAGATCCAAAAATAAGTATTTGTCCAGATGAGAAGTCATGAGGAAGAGATAAACAAAATGACATTAATGGGGCTGTCAGAATTGTCTGTAAGCCAAAAGAGAATTAAATCAGTCTGGATTTCAGCTGCTAATTCAGGGCAGAACATCACTGAGGACAGCAAGCCCCAAACTTTATCAGTATTTAGGGTATGTTCTGATGCATCCCAGGGTATGTATTTATTCACTGTTTTTCTTACTGAACTTGAACTGTTTTTTAATTCAGCCATGTGGAAATCTTAGTGCATGCAGAGAGTTGGAAAGTGGAGTCTGTGAGGTTGCAGCAAGGCTGAGAAATGTTTGTGAATCTTGAAACTGGGACTTAAGTTTTCATGTGACTTAAGGGTTGCTGGAACTAAGTTTCCTTGCTGTAAAACTGTTTGTGCTGTAATAGAAGCTGTGTGTGTGCTGCAAAGCAGACTGCCTAGGCTGGGGTGATAATTACTTGTGGCAAGATGCTGTTCTGGACATCAGAGTAGGACAGGGATGGAGGAGAGCTGAACACTGAGTCATCCAGAGTTACAGCTATGCCCTGCTGTCCCCACACCTCTGTAAAGCATCTGCTCTCTATTGTCCTCAACCTGACATGTACTTCCCTTTAAGGAGGACATTTGCTTTTTGAGGGCTGCAGAAAGTGGATCCTCCCCTGATCTGGTCTTGCTGTCAGAAGGACTGAACATGCAGAACTTTGTTAACGGTACTTTTCAAGAAGTAGGTTGTAGCAGCTCCAGTGTTACCAGCAGAACTGTGAACTCTGCTCCAGATGACTGAGAACCAGGTGTGAGGTGTTTGTGTTAGCCTGGGTGGGTAATGAGGTATGAAGTCGTGCCAGCTGCTCACTGCACTGTACCATACCCATTCTCTCAAAATAACCCTTGTGGTGCATCTTTGTACTGAAAGAATTCCTCATCAGAGGACGTGCAGTAGCTATTTCCCTTCTACATTGAAAAACTTCACCTTTTCCTCTATGGATTGGTTTGTTTATTTGGTTGGGTTTTCTTGTTATGATGTCTCCCTATTCCAGTCCCTTCCTTCCCACAATGTTGTTTTTTGGTCCAATCGTGTTGAATGATCCTGGCATTCAACAGGCTGAGAAACAGCACATGGCTGGATGCTCCTGAAAAGAGAGGTCAGAGTAATAAATAATGCACACTAGCCTAAGTGTGTCAGACAGCTCTGGACAGCCAAAGGGGACATTTATGATGTTTTAACCTATTGCAGGGTCTAATTAAAATGTGTTAGTCTAAAACAGTTTATATTTTATCTGCATTTGAAAGGGAGAACATTTTCACCCTTCTGTGGTCTTTAAATCACGGACTTGCCTGTGACTGTTGACATCACCACACACAGTATATGCTGACAAACAAGGATGCTTTGTAAAAAAATGTAATCAGACCAGCCTGATAATTATATTTAAAGGGTGGGGAGAGAGAGGCAGTGAGACATCTGTGATTTAATCCCCTTATCGTTCTTTTCGTGGCAGTGGGAGTAGATGAGCAGTCAGGATTGCAGTGAGGGCTAGTGAAAAGTTGTGTGCTTGACTGGGTTGTTGCTGGTCTTTACTTTGCACTGCCAGAGCTAATTTTACTTGTGCACATGCTACTTGGGTTGTGTTGGCCAAGACTACTTTCTAATTGAAAACCAACCCAGTTCCAAAGCTGGCATCATCAGTGACAGTCTCCATTCCTGTACAGTGGAAGAGCTCAGCAGTATGCAGCAGATGTTGCCCACTGGATGACAGATGCCTTTAAAATCAGTTGTAAAACTGGATTTGGGATTTTGCAAGTTTAATTGAACAAGAACATGTGCTGTTTGATGGTCTGTGTGCTTTAAGAGACAGAAGTCTATTTTTCATAGACTGAAGTTCTGTGAAAGAATAAAAACAAGTCTTGGAGCGCTGCTGTATGAAATAGGACATTGAATTGTACCTGGGTACTGGAAAGACAGGTTTAGTCCTTGTTTTGTATATAAACTCCATGTGGGTGATCATATGTACCTACACTGCTCTGTGATGTTGTCCACGACCCAGAAGTGGGCATATAAATGGAGATGTGGAGAAAATCAGGTTGTGAACAAAGGTTGCAGTATTGCAGCTGTAGAGCTGCTGGGATATGAAATGGGTTTCTGGTCCCCGTGGTCAGAGTAGCCACCTTTGGGTTCCATCACACTGGACTCAGTTGTGCTGCCAGAGTGACTTGGTGGCAGTGAGGTAGCTGGGTACAGTTGTGGGAAGGGCTCTGAAAGCTGGGGAGCTTGGTTGAGTTCCAGACCCAACCTTTGAGGTCCTGTAGGTGCCTACATAGATTATGTTGTAGTAGCACTGCTCTGTTTTTTTTTTTTTTGTTTTTTTTTTTTTCTTTTAGTTTTGGAGGTGTGTGCTGCATGTATGGGGAGAAGGCTAGACAAATGCCAGTGTCAGTAATTTTTGGGAATTGAGAGTTAAAACAGCTTGTACTGGTACACTTTGAGGTGTTCTCTGAAGTAACAACTAAACTGAAATCAAATTTCTTAAAGAGTAGTGTGCTGGGAAGACTATTTGAAGGTGTAAACAGTGGCTGAAATACAGGGCATTTGCAGTACATAATTCGCCTCTCACCAAGGCCTGGAGGTGGAATGGTGGTATGGTGTTCTGCCACTACTTCTGTGCATTTTATCTTTTCAAGCATCTGTTGTTCCTTTGAAATACTTTAATTGTGTCTCTTTTGAAGTATCATTCTGATGATTTGGCTATAGGTGGAAATAAGATGTTGTTACATATTGTGGCTGCCTGAATGGCTGAGTGGCTGTGCTGATGGGAATATGATGGAAGGATCAAGAAATTACTACTAAGTAGAACATCCCAGCTGTCCCAAGCACTGAGACTATAGCATATGATAGGGGCAAAACCCCTGTTCTGCAGAAAAGCACAGAACATAAAAGAAGTAGCACTTAAATGTATAAAATATAAGATATCTCTTAGAAGTGTGTTTATCTTTCTTTATATTGCTTCTCATTTGAGAATGGAAAGGAAAACTGTGATCAGGTTCCCAGCTCTTCAATGGTTGCTTTGAGGAATACCTAGTTCTTTCTGCTGCATTGTATGGGTGGGGTGCCCTGCTTTGTCCCAATCTATTTTCAACCTGACAGAGATGCCATAAAGAAGAAGGTTGAGGGGACGTTATGATCATCTCTGCCACCCTACCATGGTACTACATGGAAATATTTTCCTTTATATTATGCTGCTGTGTAATACACTGAAAATTTTCATAGGAAAAAAAAATCCCAGCCAAAGTACTGTCACACTTTACAGTTTCAAAACATTCCTTTGGGGTAGAAGCCATGACAGTGTCAGACATCTCTTTTTGGTGAATTCAAGTGGCCTCAAAACAAAGGGAAAACAACAGGAGTGAGTAAAATGCCTTTCCCCAGAAGGCTGCTGTGTGCAAAGGAAACTCATGTAGTGTATTTTACATAGAATCTCATTTTAAAACCGGTATGTTTAAGAAAAGAAAGGGAGGGATTTCCATTAGGGAAACTTGAGATCTACAGAATAATTGCCAGGAATGGAATATAAACTAGAAAACAAAGATCTACATCTGATCTGCACAAAACTGAAATGGTTGGGAGTATTTTCAGAGTTTGTCATGTTATTGCAGGAGATAATTTAGAAAAGAATCTGAAACATTTGTATCTGATGGACAAGGTTCAGAAATAGTATTTTATTATTTACGTAGTAATACAAGTTGTTCTTTCTGCAGCAGCAGGCATTAGTGAATATCTTCATTAAATGTTCCAAATAGCATTGTTGCAGAAATTAATTTTAATTTTATGTACCATAATGGGGATGGCTTGAATAATATAAACAAACATTGCAAAGGATGGGAAGCTTTCATTACTGGAATTTAGAGGAAATTTTTCTTTTTTTTCCCCCTTTGTTTCTCCTGAACTACTTGCACAGTGTTTGCAAACAGTTTGAAATTCCAAATGTTTCAGTGTCTGGTCAAAGGAAATCAAGCAACTCTGAAGGATAAAGGAAACTTGACTCAAAATGGAAAGCTTTTTGCTGATTTTATCTAATATGTTTTTCCAAGACTTTGCCTGTCATAATGTGTAGGCAAGACATAATTGAAAAAGAGTGTGTTCCCATGGCTGTTTCATTAATCATGATAAAATGAGATTTATCAAAAAATTCATCCTCTTGTATTTGCTTGAAAGTGTTAAATATGTAAATGGGCAGTAAGCCTATTCTGAAGAACACAGAAGAGGTAATATTTTTATGACAGCTGCCAAGGCAGCTCCATTAATTAGCCTTCTTTGTTAGAGCAGGAAAATACTGAGAGATTAGATTTTCCCGTGGCCTCTGCAAAAGGAGTGTACTGTACACTTTTTCACAAGGATACTTGCAAGCACAGATGCTGTTTTTTAAATAATAATGAACAGAATTATGCCTTTTTTTGCTGGAAAACAACATTGAAGGTTATGTTATTGCCAAACAGAATATAATAAGAAAATTCTTTATTTTCCCTTGTAACATGCAGTTTGAATGATCAACTTCAGTTATTCTGATTACTTGTCCTTCGCTGTTATCTAAATGTTTAATGCTGAACACAATTTGTCCTTTGGAAATTGCATATAGAATTTCTAGGCTCTTCTTCCTCCCATTATAAAACAGCTCATGTGTGTATGCTTTCCTGCAAAATCAGGTAATTTGAAAGTCTGGCTCCTTGGTATGGATCTATTACTTTATTAGAAGGGCAAGACTCTGGAAACTCATGGTGGGGGTATTTGCAATGAGAGAATGAAATCCCGTGGCATTTTTTTTGTTGTGTTAAATACCTTAATAAGATAAATATCACCAGTACAATATTTTTTAAATTAGAAGATTGCCAATTTAAAATTCGCAAAAGTATTGTGAAGAAAAACTGAAATCATTTTCTTGCAAGATGGAGAAAATAGTAGAATTATCTACAGAATGGCAGAAGAAAAGCAGATTTAACTTAACAATTTTTCACAAAAGCTGCATGATTACTGCCAGCATCCAATACCACCAGAGAGCTGATAGAAGTTTATTTAATTACAGGATTAGCCAGACCACAAACACTTTTTTCTCTTTTATTTTCCTTCAGAGGCTATTGCTCCAAGAGAGAGTTGCCTTCCGGGGTGCTTTGTGCAGGGGTGAGGCGGCACTGTCATGGCTTCAATAAGAGATGGGTAAATAAAAAACCCCAATGGTTGCTCAGGGTTTTATTCATTTCCATGTTTTATTTTTACAAGGAAACCATTCACAGCAAGGAAACCATTCACAGCATCTTATACAGTGTTAACTCTAATGGTATGAACTGACAGCTTTGCTCATTTACCTTGGATGCTATTTTATTTATGGTCTCAGGTGGGAAGTTGTGCTTTGGTTCTGTGCCTTGCCTTAAGGCAAGTACTTTCTGAGCAAATGGAAATGACAGAATGCACATGGGCCCTGGCCACACGACCAGCTCAGGTGTGCTGAACATCTTACTGATGGTTGTGCTTGCCTGCAGCTCCACTCTGTTCTGCTGCAGCAGTGGTACACCTGCCATGCTCTTGTTGTGGCATCCTCTGCTGTGTCTTGCCAAAGTAACTCGTCAGTGCTTAACAGGATCTATCCTCAGTGCTCAAGGGACTTTTGAAGGTAACAGTGGGTGCCGAAGCTTTGTCTTACTGGGGATATTCTGGCTCTTGATTCAGCCTTTACCAGATGTTCTCTCCTTAGGGCAGAATTATCCAGTTCTTTGGTTCAGTTACCATTACTGCTGGCGTATTTGCCTTTGAGCTAGGGGCATTGCAAAGTAGATCCTAGCCCTAAGGCCATCATCAACTCAGTGTACCCTTGTTTGTAACTGTGAGTGTACTTGACTTTAGTGATCTTTGCCAATTGCTGCATGGTCATTTGCTCTCTTAAATATTCTTTCTTCCATTGTCAAGTATAGAAGAGTCATCTCTGAGGTATTTATAGCCATGCAGTGTTACATGTGGGGCTTTAGCACAGACATTTTGCCTGTCTGTTGTGCACATCCAACATCCATGAGGACTGTGGATGGCAGGACTTTGTTGCAGTCAGCTGATGGGGAAAGCAATTTTTGTATTGAACTATGAGTGCTTATATCTTGAGTATTGTGAGGTGGAAAGTTGAGATGAGACGTCTGGGCTAAGCAGAGAAGAGAAATCATGGAGTTCTCGTGCCTTTTCTGTTGAATGGTGATCATAGTACCCTTCAGCTTTTACAGCACTTGGCTTACACCTTCCTCAGGACCTCTGCAAGCACTAGAATAAAAGTGCTGACAAGGACAAAAGTAGCTGGCCTTATGTCAGTGCCCTGTTAGTATTCGAGTGGTGTAGAGGAAAGGTACTTGAGGATTGCAAGAAGATAGTGGGAAATCAGAGAAAAATGTGCAGAGCAACCTGCTGAGGGAGAAGTCTTGGGGTAGTGTAGTTTGTCCAGGCGGATGATGACAGGTACTTGAGCACTGACTATCCTAAAAGACAGCTGATTTTAAGCATTGACATAAGGTGGAGTAAACACCCATATCAAGATTACCTGACAGCACATGTGCTTCCTGATATATTCCATGTTTTTATGCAGGGGCCATAAATTCTACAGTATTCCTGGGGTCTGTGTGTCTGGGTAAGATCTCACACTTAACACATGAAGGGAGGAAGTGGGAAAAATCCCAACTCTTGGACAGAAGAGCCTGTATTTATTTACTCTGTTTGATTTTCAAACAATTTGTCACCCTGAAGGTTCTTGACTGCATGTCCTAGAGAGTGTCTGCCTCAATTAGTCTTTACCAGAAGTGTCCAGCTCCCCAAAGCCACTGTATGTCTCACTAATATTACTGAAGAAGACTGGTGAAAGGATCATGGTAGGAATTGATTCGTCTGCTGAGAGATTGCAAAAGGCTGCACAGTACATTGGGAATGGTGAAAGAGAAGGAAAGTGTAAAATGTAAAGCCAGTATAGTGCAGATAGAAACTGAAAACTGGATGATGTGACTTACAGTAAGAAGAGCTAATTCTTTTCTGAAGGAACTGCAAGCTCACTTTAATTAGTTTCAAGTGTAGAAGGGGGCAGTGAGACTGCAGATTCATTAAGTCATGTTTTCTCCCATGATTTCTGGGCTCTATTCAGCATAGTGAGCTGCTGGAGACAGACTGAGCAGCAGAACTGTGCCCATGGCACAAATGTCCAGTGTCCAGATAGTCAGCAGGAGAGTTTTCAGGCCTTGTAGTGTGAGGTATATGTACCTAACTCCAGGGACTGGTATAGCACCTGGGAAGTGATTTATGCTTGCAGTGTGCTTTTGCAGCCTGTTGGCTTACCACATGCAGGTAATTCTGCATGTGGTTTGACACTGATGCTTCTGAGGAAATTGCAGACACTAGGCTTTGCATAGAAAGGATTTGGCATCTGAAGTCCTTTTCTTGTGCTGTCCTCTGCATTGCTCTGTTAATAATCTTACTGGTGCTTTTTGAAACCTGTAATTAGAGTGGGCTCTTTGATTGATGGGACCCAGCATTAAAGGATTAATGAGTAGAACTGAATATTTTGTTGAAGTGTCAACATCAGCATGCATCGGCACATTGCTGATTAGCTTGATTTAGTTGTTGGCAGCCAGCACAAGGCTTTTTCCTGAGATAGTGTGCCCTTCAGCCACTGCAGAGGGACTTGGTGTCAGAGTTACTATGCTATAGGATTAAAAAAAAAAAAAGAAATCTATGGCTCCGTGCCTTTCCCATATCAATTGGCACAGAAGGCTGAAATCAGTGGTGCTCTTGGTTTCATTTCAGAGTGGAGGCAGTAGTTCTCCTTCAGTGGCAGTCTTGTGCGTGTAGAAGCTAGTGCTCAGAAAATAATTTTAGAACCTACTATAATTGAATAGGATGTTTAATTGGTAATGTATTTGCTCTTTAGATGTTTGTATCCTGGTTAATTTTCCTTTTCCACCCGCTTTCCATTCTTCTTTAAAAAAAAAAATTACGTAGTCACTGTGTATATGTGTGTATGTGTGTGTATATATAGGTATATACATAGAAACACATCCACCCATCCATCCATGCACACCTCAGTACTGAGGACCAGAATTTGTGCAGCTTATAAACAGTCTACTCTTGTTCATTTGGATCCTGAATATTGACTTCAGGTGACCTCTGCCTGTGTGGTTAGGTTAGCATTGTGTGTCTGACACCTTCCCTGTCTTAAAACAACATGGTGTCTAGAATTTTGACAAGTGTATTCTAATTTATTTAATGCTGCAGCTGTGCTTGCCTGCTCACAAGTGCTTTCCTTGCACCTTTTGAAAAAGAAATAGGCTGTCAAAGAGGTTATTCCAGAACCAAAAAGTGTTAGTGTGAATGTTGCGTGGGATCCCTTCAGCCCTGTGCTTGGTGTGTCTTGATTTTACACGTGGTTATGTGGCAAGACCCACTGAGGTTAGCAGGGCTGTTTAAGTGGTGGAGGAACTACTTTCAAGAATCACATCTTGCTGTGCCAGAGCCCAGTTTCCCTTTTTTTGCTTGTAGAATAGTTGCCACAGTGGCCCTCATAGGGCTATTGGAGCAGTTTTTGGAGTATCTGCGGTGAGTGACCAGTCCCTATGAAATCAAACTCCCCATTTTGAAAGCTCCTTGAACCTTTGAAAATCTCTATTTTGAAAAAAAAAATAAATCCTAAGATGAAATTATATATGTAGCATTTTGAAATGTACCTAGACAAGCTCTTTGCTCAGCACCTATAATTAGGGTGTTCCAACCCTGAATAGAGGGTTTCAAAAGAAGATAGCATTCAAAGCTACTCATTAATTGTGTTACTGAGTATCATCCCTTTAATAAAAGTGCATTCTTCCTTCACCAAAATACAACAGAGATAATGTCACTTCCGAAGAAAGGATTATTTAGAACTAGAGTGATGCTTGTGCCTACTCATTAAAAGTTAATAAATCTGTAAAAATAGGGTTCCTAAGGTAGATATGAGTTTGCTATTGTAACTTGTAATGGAGGTCTGTCGGGTAAGGCACACAGACAGCCCTACTGTGTGTCCCTGCCTTCTCCTGTTAACTTTTTGAGTGGGTAGTGTTGTCAATGTGCTGTTTCTGTGATGCCACTCTTTCATATATGGTCTAGGAGGCCGCCAAGGACTTTGTATTTATGTATTTTATTCAGAATTTAAACACCTCTTTGAGGGTTAGGTTTCTTTCCTTTTTTGCTTCTGTAATTTATTCCCTTAAGTTGCTAGGAAACTGGCTACTGGGTACTTATGGATACTTAAGAAAAACAAAAAAGAGTGGCCGAAGTCAGAGGGAAGGGGTTTACATTTTCCATTCCAAGAGAAGCTCCTGCCTTCCTCAGCAGACACCTGTCTTTCGAGCCAAGACAACACTCTATTTACTTAAAAACTTTTAAAAATGAATTCTAAGTTGGGTACACTTCCACATGTGTTTCTATGGCTGTAGAAATAGATCAAGTGCTGGTCAACCCTTGCAGCTCAGACAGTGCCTCTTTTGTCATGGTGCAGCACAAAATGTTACCCAGATTCTTAATGCACTCGACCTTGGTCACATCAGATGATGTAGCACAGACCAAAAAGTCCTGTGAAAGGATCCTTTTAACACTGCTGTGTCAAATGGCTCGTTTCAGGAAACACTGGGAAAAGGGTGTTCATGCAGTCTTTGTGGCAGCCTTCTGCATACATACTACAAAGCAGTCTTTGATTATGGGATCACATTATTACTTGTTTCTGCAGAGCTCCTGCCTCATTAAGTGCATGTTCCTCCATTTGGGAACAGCCACTCAGTGCTTTTGCTTTGCTCCTGTATTTTGAGAACATGTCTTAGTTCTTTCTGTTTTCTACAAACTGTGTAGGACTGCCCTGAAAATACTGACTTTTCTATATCAGTCATTCAATATTATCTTCAGTTTAGGAATTAATATGTCCAAGCCCTGCAGTGGATGGGTGAGCACTTCACTGTAGAAGTGGGAAGAATCATTTGAGGTCTGAGTAACTTTACTTGTAGGTATCCAGTGGAAGCTGCTTGGGGTCACTGTGGAGTCATCAGTGCTCTGTGCTGGCCCTGTGTGCGTAATTTGGGCATGGAGAAGGGGGTTGGTTACCAGAGGCTGGTTAGAGGCCAGGGATGAAACAGTTTTCTGAACTGTGAATCAAGAAATTGGAGTTTAAACCACTCAGAAAACTTAATTCTTCAGCTTTTTATTTTCTGGGGTGGCAGAGTCTTTTTACTTTATTCAAGATTAATATATCACCCTATTTAAGTATTAAAAGCCTAGGTTACCACAAATTGAATTAATTCATTATCTAATTAAAATAAAATCCCCCAAAATAATCCTTCATGCGTGTGATACATAGAAACTCCAGAAGAACTCTCATTGATTTCTGATATGAATGCCTTACATTGACACTTCCAAAACTCAAGCTCACTCTTCTCTGTATTACTGAAGCTTTGCATTTGCTGTTTGTTGAAAGGAAGCTGCCTATGGTGGTATTGAAAGAGGGTTTTTTAACTATTAAACCTTAACTAGTGCTGGTCTGGGCTTTTTGGAGTTAATTAACTGCCATGATCCTGTTTTATGAGAACTCTTAGCAGCAGCTGAGACTGTGATGGATGTCATCTGGCTTGAGGTCTGCAAATGCTTCCAGAGATTTTATAGGGAACTTGCAATAAATAATTTCTCTGTGCCTCTGTTACCCTTCTGTACTGGGATAACTAATCCTTTGGAGTATGGTACTAGAATTGGGAAGGTGAAGATTATAGGCTAGGTGGTGTTTGGACATGAAGATAGTAGGAGCCAGTAAAGGAGAAGGGAGACTGTTTATTTAGTACTTTCTCTTGAAAAGTTGTGATTGGCAGGGCTGAGTGTGGTGATGTGGTTGGAAAGTTGTGGTTGGTGGTGAAGCTCCATTTGACTTTCTGGGCTCAGGATCACGTGTGAGAGTAACAGAAGAAATGCTGGAGGATTTTTTTTTTTTTTTTAGGAACATGTATATTCTCAGCAAAAGAAAGCAAAGATACTTCTCAAGCATATTTTAATCACTGTGGAGAAAATAATAATTCACTTCATGGTTTCCTGACACAAGTGTCCTGTGAACTAGTGGCATTTCCTGGAATTCTGATTAGAGCTATGCTGATCTGTCCTAGCTAAGAGCCAGGCCTTTGAGTATGAAATCTGATGGAAGAAAAAAATTTCAGGCAATTCTTTTCCTCACAGAAAGCTTCTGACCACGTTAACTATCAAAGTGTCGATGTGAATAAATTGAAAAATTAAGAGCTGATAATAAAAGGATATGGCTTAATGTTACTTCCAGCTGGATAAACTGAATAAACTCATGGAAATCGTAACTGCTATGAGGAAGACATTGCCTGTGAATGAGAATAGGTTGCAATTAAAAATTTGCAGACTTACACTAACAAAAGTACCTTGTCATGAGGATAAAGGAATTAC
>PYHW01010663.1:2670415-2688363 GCA_013186435.1 Turdus rufiventris | reverse complement strand
ACCGGACTATAAGGCGCACTTCCGGGTTTGGGGAAAAATTTTAGTCAAAAGGGTGCGCCTTATAGTCGTGAAATTACTGTACTTGAGTAAGAGGAAGGGTAATGACTCTGATCTCTCTTGAGAGTCAGGGTTTGGTTTTTGTTCCATGTTTTCTTGCAGTGTTGGTGTACCCTTGCAGTGTTTTGAGTTGCACCCTTGAAAGTGTGTTCAAACATTAAAAAAATGGATAACAGGATCATCTAGAAAACCAAACAGAGGCTCTTTTGCTGCGGAAATACCGATGGTGCTCCGTGTGCTTCTTTTGTGGATTCCTGTCCCTGAAACTGGCAGATTAAAATTGAAAGGGTGTATGCTTCTGGAAAACTAGGCCCTGGGCTTCCATTAAAAGTGTTGAACAAGTATCTGCTCCTTTTTTGCATAGCAGGGAAGGTACCCTACAAATCTGTTATGTTACTGCCACAGATTACTTCTCATGTGTAAACAGTCTCAAATATTCTGGGGGTTTTAGAACTCGTTAAACTTTCCATTTCACTAGAAGTGGTAAGAGAGGCTATCAAAAAGTATCTTAGCAGATGAGGAATGGTCTTAGGTCAGAGATAAAGTGAACATTGAAATTTGTCTTTTTAAGAATGGAATGGAAGATTATTCTGTTCTTCCTTCACACAGTCTGCAGTGAGCAGGCTGCTGAACCAGTAGGCTTCAAGTGTGAACCCCAGTCCAAAATGTCATTTAGCTGAGTTTCAGGGCCATAGCCTTCAGAGTGCAGTCACAGCTCTTGCAGCTCAGCTTCATCACATGCAAGTGGGTGAACAACCAAAATCTTCGATCTTGGACTGTCCATTATCTTCAGCGAGCAGATCAAAGAACGGTAAATGCAGAAGGATGGAAGAAATTGCAAGAGATACAGTGCATGTCTTGGTTGTGGCAGCAGGTTCCCTGAGAAATCTCCATCCTGTTAACCTGGTTCTTTTTGACTGTCCAGTGAAGACAACTGACAGCTTCAGAGAGTTCCTAATTTAGTTAGATTAGCCTAAATCGCCTTTGCAAGTCTTTCAGACGTTGAACAACTGCTAGCTTTATACTTTGTAGGATTATCTTGTGGGCTAAGGCATGTCTGTGTGTCAGACGCCAGTTAGCAGTATGAGGCTGATGGCTCTGACAAAAGAGCTCTGGAGTGCCTAGTAGGAACCACCTCTTCGGTGGAAGCTGAATATTCAATTGTTCTCGTTGCTGTTCCTGTGGGGTGTGACCTGCCTCCACCTAAGAGCCAGCACAGCAGAGAGGAATGCGGGCTTGCATCTGGCTCTGGCTGAGCAGTGTTGTGTACTTGGGCTCAGCCTTTTGGGTCTCAAATAAGATATTGATGGGTGAAGCTGTATGTGGAAACATTTCCTTTTTGCTGCCTCTGCAGCAACACTTTGGATCAGTGAGTTTCATGGCATTGATTTTGGATTATTTTGAATGTGATGAAATACTCGTAAACTCTCTCGGCTCAGTGTTTTTTCCTGGCTGCTCACGCAAAGCACTGCAAAGAAGTGAGCCTCAGGCTCACTAACCCTAACCCCCTGAACATTCCCCCTTCCCCCCCCAAAGAATATTGGATGCATGTGCTGCCCTTTCCCAGTAAATATGCTATATTGTAAAACAGAGTGAGGTCAGAGCAGTTTGTTTTGGTTGGTTCTTTACAGAAGTAGATTTGCTTATGTGGGCCATCTGTCTGTCAGATATTTATAACTAATTCACAGTTTATTTTGGGAGTCTGAGTTAGGCTGACAGGTCTCCAATTCCCTGTGTGGTTATCATCCTCTTCCCTTTTTATAGTGGTTGGTGGTTGTGTGCTTGCTTTTAAGCAGTGCTTTAGGTCTTCCCTCGTTTCCTGTGAGTTCACGGTGTCAGTGGTTTCATCTATTAGTGTGTGGTTGGTTTCAGTCTGTTGGTTGGGGTTTTTTTTATTGCTAAAAAAATTTGAGTGAGACTTCATCTGCGTAAGTTGACTTTCCTACATGAATCCCTTCTCTAAACATATTTCTCTGGTCAGCACTGTAGTCAGTTGATGTCCCACCTTTGTTTTACCATAACATAGGTTTTTTTGTGTGTTTTTATTCTACCTTCAGCACTTTTCTTCACCTTTTTGGCCTTCTATGAAGCCTTACTGACCTATGTGGAGTTGCTTAAAATCTGTCTTTTTTTCTTTGAGATTCGCTGCCCTTAATCTGCTCTACTTGTTCCTTCCTTATATTTGAATAACTGATGTTATCATTTAGTGATTACCATTACCCAATCAGTCTTCCACTTTCAGATTTCCAAACAGTTTCTCCCTTTTAGCCAAACCATCTTCTGGAGTGAACTGTCCCCAGGGTGTTGGAAGACGTATTCAGTTATGCCATGAATTTTTTGGATAAGCTCAGCTATCTCTATAGTCCGTGCTCATCTCTTGGGGCAGGTGTATATTGGAAGATGTAAAACACTGGACAACTTTGTTTTCCTGTTACTGGAAGGCAGTTAGTGTAAGACTTTGGTAACCTGAGCTGTCAGTGTGACTCCTTGCTGGAACACCAACTTCACTTAAAAGGTGACAGAATAAGCAAATGCCACTGTAGTTACAGGAAAAGAGGAGATAGTTTTGTTCAGTGTAGACTTTAAAGAAAGCTTCTGATTTTATCATCCAGCAAGTATTCAGAAGTCAAAATGCCAACATGTCGCAGTGCAAGTCATGTTTTCTCTGAGTCAAGCACTTGGCATGGTATTTTATTAGTAGTCTTTTCCAGAATATGTCCCCTGTTCACCACAGGCTGCATGAGTCAGTGCTGTGATTTGGAAAATCTGGATGTTTTTAAAGAGGAGTTAATGAAGTGTAACTGTAGCAGGAGTGTAAATAGGTGTCTGATTGGTGTTTCATGGCCATTTTAGCAACAAGTCTGTTTCCCTTTTATTATCCCCACAGATAGTAGGATGAGTCTGGAGTCTCTAGGGAGTAAATAATTATGGACCAAGCTGTAAAAATACTGGAAATTCTGCTTGCTTGGAGGTGCCAGGTGCTGTGTGCTTGTCCATCGTTTGCTCATTAGAAGCTTGAGAAAAGGGATCCTGCTGATACCACTCCTCCTTGTCTCTTGGTTTGGATATGAGCTGGGAGCTCCTCAGAGACTGGAGAGTGCTGAATGGGGTTTTGCTCAAGAGGGGAATATTATGTATGAGTTGTTATATGGTTGTATTTTGCTGACCATTACCAATAGTGTCTTTGATGCCTGGAAAGGCCAACCTGGAACAGAGACTGGACAGATCAAAAGGAATAAAATAGATATCTATTGAAAGGATACACTTTGGGCAGTGCAAGAGCCTGGCTGGGGCTACACCCAGATCAAATCAAAGATGGATCCTGGTCACGAGTCTTTACACTTTTATAAATTTTGGCTCATCTACAAGAAGATGATGAGTAGCATCTTCCTAAAGAATGCTCAATCTTTGGTGCATGACTCTGCACCTGGGGGTGGTACCTTACACAAATATCACGTAGTAAGTCTAACTGGCTTACAGCTGATTTTCTTCTCAGACATATGGAATTAACCGAAGATAATAAGATCTGTGCCTGGCCCGTATTTTGAAAAAACTGACTTTTCAATTGCTGATGTGAAGAGGAAAAATGAAATAGTTGAGCTTGACTTCCTGGCTTCTGTTCTCCTGGTTACACCTCCATCTTTGTCCTCAATAGTGACAGCAGCATGCTTTAGAGACTTAAGTCTTTTTCTGCTTTCAGAAAGTTTCCCCATGCTAAAAAGAAGGAGGGAGGAATGGAGTCCTTGCTTTCTGCTCATGATTCAGCCGCTGCTTCCTGTTAACTTTGGCAGGACATTGAATCTGTCCTTCTCTACCTTCCTGTGAAAGTAAATATTTTTCTTCTCTAGCTTTAAAGTCAAACATGAGACTCCCATTGCTTTCAGTGACAACCCCTATGCTTGTGGGTACAGGGAAAATTCACTGCAAGTACAAGGTGCTTTCATTCCTGCTGACGTTTATCTTCCTCTCTCTCCCTTGTGAAGCAATCTTAAATAGCTTTGTCCAGCTGTGAGATTTGTTACCCACGTTTTAGCGGAAGTTAGTTCTGCAGGTAGGGGTCATGCTGATTGAAGATGATAGGCTGGAAAAGGGTCTGTTTGTTGGCTCTTGACTTGAAGCTGGGTATTGCATTTTTTTTTTTTTTCTTCTGCCAGAATTGGGATTAAAAGCTTGAGAGATGGTATTTTGTGTTTGGACTCAGATGTTTATTAATTGTTATCTATATTACAGTGAGTGCTACAGCACTTCTAGCAAACAAGCTAAAAGTGGTGATGTATCTCTGCAAGACCTTTTGATGGCCAATTTGTCCAATTAAGGAAAGCCATCTAAATTATTTTTACTTTTAACCCAATAACCAAACACTCATGACCTGCACTGTGGAATTTTTTTATCCAATTACAAAAATACCACCTAGACCCATGAAGAAGAAGGTGAAGGAGAAAGAAGCCTCTGCCCTAAAACCTCCATCTTGTCTTCTTTATATTGCTATATTCTAAAACCTTAAATTCTAAATTTTCTACCATGTGATATTACACACTTATATGCAAACTACACATCAGTGATTCTACTTCTGTCACTCAGTTTTGGAAGCCTTCTCCAAGGCCTCAGGTCAAAAGCAGTGTTTTCTTGGGGGTCAGTGTCTGTCAGCACAGAAAGCTCAACATTCTCATTTTCAGAGGTTCCAACAGCTGGGTAGGGAAGTCTGTACTTCTTCCTTCTTGGGCAATTCAATGCAGTTTGTAAATGCCAACAATTTGCAGTTTATAGGTGCTTCTCCCTTGCCTAGCCATTCCCAGGATTTGGAAACCAGTAATTAGTCCTTATTTATGCCATTATGATGATGTTATACCCTTCATTAGGATGTGTTTAGTAACTCAAGCACAAGGCAGTTAAGGACATTCCCAGGGCCCTGCACTAAAAACAGTGTAGCATCATAGAATTCTCTGTGGCTGCTCAACTGCACTTCCCTGTTGCAGATTTTCTGTGCTTCATGATACCACGTTACCTGATACTGAATTCATAGGTCCCATCAGTCTGGTCTGCAGCTTGTAAACACAGAATTTGCTACTGTGCAGTGTAACTGTGGGATTCCTGGCAGCAAGGAAGCTTTTGGCAAATTAGGTTCTATTATCTACGTTGTTTGTTTGCCGACTCCTTGTACTTAGGGCTGTTACTGTTAGTGTCTTTTCTGATTTTTGGCAGATCATCCCCAGTGAATCTACATATGTGAAAGGTCTTCAGATCATCTCTCTATAAAGAAGGAAGAGATTTAATTGATTCTATGAACTCTGATCCTAACAGACGCTGTAGTATAGTCTGTGCAGAGGAATCAGCTTTTCCATGGATATTCACTTTATACAAAAACAGACATTCTGAAGGCCTGGGCTCTTCAGTAAGACATGGTCTGATGCAAATCAAGGGATGTAAGCTGTAATGGCAAGAGAGGTTCTAGTCACTGCAAAAGAGCATTTGGTGTAACTTTGCACATATTACTAAAAGCAGAGAAGGAAGGCATTTTCTTACTAACATGTTGCAAATCATGAGTCTCTATTTCATATAACAAAACTGAAGTTTTTTTCCCTTTAATGGCTGCCACTAACCGAGAGCTTTTGTTTTGTTTCAGATTGTGGAAACCTGAAATAAAATATCCTGTAACTGACAAGGTGACAACAGCACCACAAGGTGGGTCTTCTGTTTTTGTTGGTCTCCTGTCAGTCATTCCAGGGCTCTGGAAATGCTGTGCATCATGACTTTATTGGGGTGGATTGCCTAATGAGTCTCTGGGGCTTGTTCAAGCAAACTCAGGTAGTTTGACAGGACTGCTCCTATGCCTGCATGTACATGAGTTATATATTGTAATGGTGTTTTAAACAAGGAAAATACATGCATTTTTCTGTGCTGCATGGTGAAGGTGTTTATGGCACAGAGGTGGAAACAAGTGAAAATAAAAATATGCTGGGGTTTTTGCTGACTTTTATTGTAGACATATTTTCTGTAGGAATTGTCCTCTTGTCATTGCTAGTTGAGCTATCCAAAAGCTGCTGCCGCTGAGCACAAGCTATGACGTGGCATTTTTTTCTTTTCACACTTCAAATTTAGAGCTCACAGTTAGCAAAAAAAGTTCCCTGCAATATGTGCTGATTACTTGTGTGTTAGTCACCACATGCTCACCTTGTCTGAGGATTCATTGCTCTGTTTTGTTGAAATGTTTTATTGAGGTTTTTTATAAGAGATGCAGATTTGCAACACTGGGTGGCTTCTGGTCGCAACATCGCTGCTCTTACTGCAGCCTCACATTTCTCTCTTGGAGGTCATAGTTTTTTCCTGTGTGTGAAGGTATGAGTCTTTCTGGAGTATGTGTCCACAGCCAGAGAGTGAGGGGAGGTATTTCAGTGCAGAGCAGCAATCTCTCTGTTGGGTATTTCAGAGTGTGTTTCTTGTCACCAGCTCTGAAATGCTGCATTATAGCTGCAATGGGCTGCAGTGCAGATGTACCACTTGTATTTCTCAAGATGTTTAAAAAAATTGCCACAGTCATGTAAACTTCCTCTTTTGTAGTGAGAGAATCAGGTGAAATGTGAGAATTTACCAGCAAGGCTCCTGTTGTCATTGTTCTTGAGTGGAAACTGCCAGGGGCCCTGCTCATAGTATTAATCCTTACCTAGTGAGAAAAGAGGTCTAGCTTTGATTTCAGCGAGTGCATGAGGTTTCTTTTATCTGTTCCTTGTCAGCCTCTGCATGTCATTGAACTTGAATCATTAGGCAAAAGGTTAAATGGTCAGGAAGAGATAAGGATTTCAAAGCTATAATAAGGGCAAATCCAAAAACTTCAATAGGAAGGAGCAGTTGAGGATCTGAGCGAGAAGTGTAGACAGAGCTGTTTGGTGGATGCTCTTTGCAAAGAGCAACAGCGAAGTTGAGAAGAGTTCATTCTGCATTTCACTTCACTGGTGCTGGTCTGCACTTCAGTAGTCGTGGTGGCAGGGTTCTTACCAAAGATTTATTACAGCTGATGTGTGTAACCAGGAAATTCAGAGCAGGCTGGTGAACTTCAGCTGAAAGGGGTGGGTAAACCCCTGTCTGCTCATAGAATTGATTAGCAATCCAATTCTTCCAGTGCCCAGAATATTGGTACTTGCAGCTGCATTTGAGCTGCTCAGTTCATCAATAGAAGCTGTGTTCTTGCATAAATGGAGAGCAGTAGGCCTTCTTGTAATTAAATAATCAGTTGTCTTAATCTCATTTTATTAAGCTGAGCACAGCACAGACTAGAGGAGCAGTCCTGCACCAAAGCTATTTAAACACATCAAACTTTTTCAATTTCATTAGGTTTTGTTCTCTTTCTATCTTCTCCACGTGAATCTGACACATGCAGATCATGCTCAGTTCTCTTTTTTTTGCCTTGATATCTTCCTTATAACCCTCTCCTAGGCTTGTACACAATCCATATAAAGGCACAGAGAAGCCCTTTACCTATTAATTGGTCTCACTCTGTTGCATCACTTTCTGAACTGCCCCAAAGCACCTTCTTTGCTCATCAGACAGCAGTGTATCCTGCACAAAGGAATGAAAGCAAGACTGTCTGCAAGACTGCAAGCTTAGGCATGTATTGAACATAAATATTAGCTTATTTTTCACCCTTGAAGAGCAATAAAACACCAGTCCTCAAAAGAAAATGTTAAATGTAAGCAGAACTGTTGTGTTTTACTGAGAACCTGGGAAAACAAAAAAGGCAGCAAAAAGATGATTTTTATTTCTTATCAGAGTATTTCACAGGAACAACCTATGTTGTAGGTAATGGTACCAAAGCCTGTACTTATTAATGGTGAATTTCTCTGTGGTATGAAGAAAAAACAGAAGAGAGTTTTATCAAAAGCCTGAACACCTGCTTTGCCTAGCCTAACATTAGGCCCCTTTATGACATTACTGCTTGCAAGCAGGGTGCTTACCCTGCTCACCTTCTGCAGAGAGCAGAGACTGTAGGTGAGCATCTCAGGAGGTTGGGAAGGCCATGTGCAATTGAGCCATTTTCTGAAGAACCTCTCTAGAATTGAATCTAGAGAAAGAATATAAAATACATAGAATGAGAGAAATGAGTGAGCTGGCATTTTTAGAAGCCCTGTAAACAGAGCTAGCTGGACATTTGCCTTTTTGTTTTTAAAATGTACAAGAACTGGCACCACCACTTACACTGTGGAGTCTTCTCAGTGTGTGTACTTCTGTCTTTTCTGGGTTGTTTCTCTTGTACAAGTGATCTGCTGTAGCCTGGCAAATAAAAAATTGTAATAAGGCACCTGACCTCTTGGAGAAATCTAAGTTTTATTGTACCAGGGTATACTGGTTCTCTAGTTCCCAGTGTAAGATTATGCACCTCAAGTTGTTTTGCAGAGCTGCTCATCTGTACATGCCATTACCATTCTCTTCTACTCTACTGCTAGGAGCAGAAAGTGTTAAGGGATTCAACAGTTCAAATTGCTCCCACAGCAGAGGTTCCTGAGGAAGGCAATGTCATGTGTGGTACAGAGGAGTGAGAACAGTCCTCATGGTCAATCAGCAGGATGTTATCCTTGAACCTTACTTCTTTCTCTGTGACAGGTTTTCTGCATTATGTTCTCCTTGTGCTAAAATTAAAAAAAAAAAAAAGAAATGAGAAAGCCAGACCTACCTGTTGAAGGCATTGACATTACATCCAACATCCTTTGGAGAGAATCTCTTTGAGAATCGTGTGAGGCAGAAGCTATTTAGACTAAGCCTTCGCTATTTACATTGAAGCTGTAAGCAACTGGAGCTTGCCCCAAAAAAGACCTACCAGCATTCCAGTTGACTGGAAGCGCTCCTTGTTGTTTCAAGTTCTCTTGTAAGAAGGAGCCCTGCAGTGGGGTGTGGGGCAGAGAGAGTTTCTCCAGGCAGAGTTCTCCTCTGGTGTTTGCCCCCAGCAGCGCTTTGCTGGGATGTGCAACACACTGTCTTGCACTCTCAGTGGTCAATCCTGTTAGCCCTGGGCAGTGGGAGGGCTGTGGTCCAGCTATTCTGAGGCTGAGTTAGAAAAACACATGACCTGGGCTGCATCCAGCAGTTCAGGATGGAGGCCATCAAACTGTGGCATCAATCAGCCCCAGCTTGTGGCCTTGCAGAATTGTGTGATGCTCCTTGTATTCGTAGGTGGAAAAGCAGGAAAGATGGTGTGATGTCTTCTTCCCCAGAAACTTGTGGGTAGTGTGGGAACCAGGGGAGCCCTAAGTCCTGTATCAGGGAGGAAAAAGTATGGAAGGTTCTGAATGAAGGTGGAGGCTGTAGAATTTTTGCAGACAAACCAGTTGGCACCCATATGACTCTGAACCAGGTGTGCTTGTAGTATGAAGTTGAAGGGACCAGATTTCTCATTGGCGTGGCTCTACTGAAGTCATCATAATTATGTTGTTACTCCACAGCAGCAGAACTGGGTTGTTGGTTTAGTTCTCTTTCAGGTGCATCTGGGCATTTGGGTTACATGTCCAAACTTCACTTGCTGAAATAATCTAAAGCCTGAGGTTATGAATATACAGGAATAATTGTTCTTTTAAGGGCCACTTTACTTTTCATTCTCTGAAATGACATATGATGTATAAAGATGCAGTTTTTGAGTAATAACAAATGCCTGGGTTACCATTCCACCAAACACCAGATGTGAAACCCAGAGGCTAGCAGAGTATTTATGGAGGGAGTATCTGAAGAAGCTGTTCTTATTGATGCTAGCAGCTCCTGAGTGCTAATTAGTTAACCAAGTAAATGTTTGTGGGTTGTTTTTTTAATGGCTAGTTCCATTGCCAGCAGTGTCTTCAGAAAAAATAAAAAGAAAACTGGAAGGAACAGGTGGTGCACAACTTATTTTTTAAAAGGAAACAGCATGTTGTAGAACTGCAAGCATCTGCTTCTACTTAATGCTGTTTTTCAGACACTGAGATGCCATTCATTTATGTGGAATAAATTGCTATACCAGCAAGTAGGCCCTTACAACACTTTTTAGAAATGTCATACCCTTTAATTCTAACCTGAAAGGCTTAAATTAAGCAAGACAAGTCTCTTTGGAGATAGAAAATATCTTCTACGAGATTATTTGATACCGCGGGAAAAATAGGTAAGTGTACATGTGAATGAAGACTTGGATAAAAGTTTCTGTTCCTGAAAGGTTTTCTGGTGTTTTTTCTCCCTGCCCCCCAGATAAAGACACTACCTTTATCTACGAGATTTGCTTCACTTAGAGCCTTAGAAAACAGTGGCTGTAATGCCTTTACATCTTCAGTGTCTTTTATTATTGGTGGGGAGAGAGCGTTTCAATATGCATAGCACTCAAAGGTAGAAGCTTTTCTGTTGCTTAGAGCTCCAGCTCATATCCTGTTCATAAATTTATATCTCCATTTCTTATGTTTTCACAGGTGTGTGGACACATTACCGCTTAACAGTTGATATGTCAAAAGTCTTTCTTCCATAAAGTCACTCATAGTTTGTTTTTTTTTTTTTTTTCCCTACTGTTACCAGTAATAACAGAGCCAGGGTTAAAGCTGTTCTATCTGATAGGGCTGTATGAAGTGTCTCACTGAAGCTCTGCCTAAAGACAATGTCAGATGTTCTGGTGTGGTCAGCTCTGTAAAAGGGTTGACATCCTGAGGAAATAAAATACAGTCATAGGAAGAATCAGTTATTTTTCTACCAGTTCTTAAATGCTGTGGGCATAAACATGCCTCATCATCTAAAGGTAATAGAGTTATTCCTTTTGTGTTGCTTCTTACCTTGGAACATGATATTAATGGGAAGCCATTCACCAAATTCTTGATTTTCAGACTTTGAAAGGTGGACTGTAGAATTAACTTCATTTGTCTGAACAGTGAATCAAGACAGGAGTTACTGACTTCAGAACTTTAATTGAAACTCTACTGGTGTTGATTGGAACTTGTTTTCTTATTATAATATAGTGTGTATATATATGTAAAATATATATATATAAATAATATATAATAGATTAACCAGTTGTTTTGTTCTATGAAGGAAACATTGTAACATTTGTAAGAATATACAAATCATATATCCTGTGTTACATCTCTGGGTATTTTTGTGTAGCTGAGATAACTTTGTCAAACTGAAATAACTTTGTAATTCCTAGCCTGTTAAGACTAGTGTCTCAAATCCCGATAAAATCAGGTCAAGTCAACACTTCTAGGGGACTGGCAAATGTTTTGATTCTGATCAAAAATGAGAAAAATACTTCTTTAGACATCCATGTCTCTGCTGTCCATATTTACCCACTGCTGACACACGGGCAGTTTATGCTTTGATGCGTTTCTCCATCATGCAGGTTTGTAACCCAAATGCTGTAAGATGTGGCGCTTTACATTGCCAGACATTGATACAAATGCACTTTTCTCACACTTTGTTGTTGTGGTTGCTTTGAGCTGAGCTTCCAAAGACCCATCATCTGGATACAAGTCAATGGGAATGGAGTGACTGAAAACGTGAAAACTTCAATCCTTAGTTTTTAGTGCATTCCTAGGAGAGATTTAGTTGTGGTATGGAACTGCGGGCAAGAATTCAAATGATTCATGTGTTTTTGACAGAGCTGTCTCCCTCAGACTGCTCTTTGTAAATATTTGAATCAGAATCTCTGAGACGGGGGAAATTCAGTGCATCACAATGGTGCTGCAGTTGTAATCCAGAGCTTTATAAGCTTCTGTTAATTATTTTTTTCGTTGAGGTACCTGCTGAACTAAATAATCTTTATATAGAAAAGGTTGTAGAAATATGTGTAACGGGGTTAGGAGCCAGGTGGGTAGTGAGGCTCTGTGTGGTTGAATATTTCCATTTGAGAAAGGCTTTTGCACCTGGTTTGGAAAAACATCGGTCAGGGAATGGTACCTGTACAAAAATTCTTGCTGTGGAGGTGGGATGGGAGGTAGAGGTGCAGGAGTCGCAAATGAATGTGAACTCATCCTAGACTGTGGTTAGAGGGAAGCCCCTGTTCTCCAGCAGTGTACAGCTCTGTGCCTTTGCTCATGAGGAGGCCAGGTTTAAAAGCCAGAAAAATTCCTTGTTACTCTTTTGTGCAGCTATTTTGTTCCATAGCTGAGGCAGTGAAGAAGGAGCAATCTTGGAGATCCAGTCCTGAAGTACAAAGTGTCTCCATCGGGAGAGTGTTTTCAGTTTGCATCTGAGGAAATGAGGAATGTTAAGATATTAATGTTATCTGCAGGCAATAAGTTAGGCAAGTCTGTGACCCAGCTGGGATCAGATTCCAATCTCCTGAGCCTCATGCAGTGCTTTTTTGTTTTTTCCACCAAAGTGGCTTTTTTTGCTGTACCTCTTAATTAGCAGCTTATCCTGATCTAACAACTGAGAAATAGCTTCATAGTGCAAACAATAACAGTATGGGCAGATAAGTGTATAAAATTGTATTTTGCTACTAATTAGAGCAGGAGCTTGTGCCTCTGGGACACTTCACACTGTGCTCAGAAGGAGAAAATGTGGCCTCCAACCCATCAAGTGAGAAACGATTGCTTTGGATGAAAAACTGATGCTTTTTTCTGCCAAATTCAAAGGCAAGTTTCGTATGTGGACCATGGAAGCTGAGCTAGAAAACTTGGACTTTTAAATACAATTGTCTGATTCTGCCAGTGTTCTGTATTGACAACTATACATTTTCATAATAAGCAAGAGCTGAAGCTAAGGATTGCTGTACGCAAGCTCTTCATGTCAGAATGCAATTGTGCATGTTGTATTTATGCTAGAAGGCTTGAAGCAACAGGGCCAGATGCTTTTTTTTATGTCTGAAATTGCTTAGGTCCATTGATTTCAATAGACTTGCACTCACATGCAGTCACAGCCAGCAAAACCAGAGTCTTGTGTCTCAGAAATACACCATGAAGGTACTGAACAACATCTGTAGCATAGCAACAGGAAAGCCTTTATGCCTTTCTCATTTACTGGTCTTGTACCCTGGCAGTAATAGTGAGCAGATGGTGGAGGGTTTGCTTTCTTTTTTGGTCAGGCTGGTCACATTGTTTGGGAGTGTAATGCTGGCTGAGTTTAGAACAGCCAGATGGGGTAGTGGTGCAAGGACTCAGCTTTGAGGAACCTCATCTTTGGTTCAGGGCTAAGGTTTGGGAAGACACCACACATCAGCATGACTCCATGACTTCTGCTTGCTTCCCATGGCATTAACCTATCCCCTGTGTCAAGTTTGGCCTTCCTGATTCCGTTAGAAACAATGCCAGCAGGGTCTGGCACGTTTGCTCCTGAGCAGCCCTGGTGCATGCTGTATGGGCAGCAGGAGGCCCAGGCCGCCATCCCATGGCAGACCCTTTCTGGGAATGAAAAAAAGGTGCCTTTTGTGCACAGCAGAGGAGCAGGTGCTGGAACTGGGAGGAGAGTTTGAGGCCTGTGAGCAGGCAATGAAGTATTCCCTGGGACCAGCATCTCTGCGTCTGATAATCAGCATTGAGCCCTGAGATCAGTGCAGCACCTGCTGATGCTGCTGCTTTTTGCCTGCTGCCAGGTGTCTCGGAGTCTTATGTAAATAAACCATTTAGGAAAACAAATTACTTAAACCAAGCCATTCTGGAAAGAATATCACCAGATTCTGTCTCAGCCAGCCACCTGAAAGATGTCCTGTATTTACACAAATGTAGCGAGTGTGTTTTCCCCAGTATCTTTTGTGGTTTTTAACATTATTTGCCTTTAATTTCTTCAAGGGCAGAGTGAGAAGTAGCATGGGTGTTTTAACTATGTCCTGTAATTAGAAAACTAAAAGAAGTAGAAAAAAGCCTTCTGTGTGTCTTCTACATCTTGGGATTTATTAGGTGTCCATGTGCTGACAGAACAAGATGGCAAATTGCTTTGTGTTCATCTGTTACCATGTGAGGTGGAAGAAGCAAGTCTCACAAAAGTACTGTAGTGCAAGAACTTTTTTTTTTGTTCCCTCTCATCATGGGCGAGTCCATCCCTTTGTTTAAAATGGTTTTCTTGTGTCTCAGTTAATAGACAAAAGTGATTCTGTTTTCATAAGTGCAGTACTGGGGAGAGGACCTTACATGTAAAAGGTATTTCAGAACAAAATCTAGAGCTGAGTTTGAACTGTTTGGTCTGTTCCTACAGCACTGCTACTCATTAATTAAGAACAGAATAATTTGCAGTTCAGAGAAGTGCTGTAATCTATTCATGCCTGTGGGAAGATATTACTTTCACTGTGTTCTTTGGGCTAACTGCAGTAATTGAAGGAAAAGAGGTTAGGAAAGTGTGTTCTGCTGCATGTCAGCTCTGTGTTTTCTTGGCTACTGCACTGATGAAAAGCCCTCCATTCAGGAAGATTAGACCAAATGTGCGAACAGAAGCAGCTTGCCAGTCATCCTGCCCACTTCCATGCTAGGACCTGATGGATGAACTCAAACTGCTTGAGTGCTTGTGTTGCTCCTGGCTGGAAAGGCCAGGGAGTAGTCAAAAGAGAAACAGGAGATGCCCAGACCCAGCTCCCTGCTGGTGGGAGGGACTCCAAGACCCCCAGAGTCAAGCTGTTCTGTATCCTGTGGCTGCAATGAAGGCAGCAGGTGTAAAGATGGGTGGGACTTGCAGCCTATTTGCTGGGGCAAGAAGGCTCATATTCAGCTGAGTCATAGAAGGAGAGGCTTCTGGGTTGGAGGACTGGGGAAACAGAAAGGTGGAAACTTCCACAGATACTGAAGGGTTTGATTTGCAGCCTTGGAAGAAGCTTGGATTGATGTAACAATAGAGATGTACAGACATTAAGCAGAAAAGTTATAGGTTTATGTTTCTATAGTTGTAAGTAAAAAATATGCCTTAGTTAAGTAAGAAACTATTAGATAGCATGGTAAAAAATTTTATAATGTAACAATATAATTGTATAGAGTAGGCTAGGAGCCTGTGTGTTATAATAGAAGCATGTGTGTATGTATAGTAATAGCTTATTGGATAAAATGCAGCAGAGTTAAGTACAGGTGATAGGTTAAAAAATCAAAGTAAACTTTATAGCAACTTTCTGTTTCTGGATTAAAATGTTATATATGGCCTTGTAATGAAGAAACCCGTGAATACTTTGAGCTGTGGCTGAAATCTTGCTGCTCTAAATCTCACACCTGGAGGCTGACATGAATTGGAGCAATAAATAATCTCTAGCACGTTGTGATCCCATCCCTTCATTTTAAGGTGGCAATAATAGAGGACATCTGTGAGTTTCATGGAGAATGTGCCATTTAGACCCTGCAGGTTACCTGGACAAGTACCGTGGTAGGTAATTTCTTTTGAAGTAGGGTCAAAGTCTGATATTTTTTAGCTAGAAGTCAGGAGCAGGATGTTGGTTTCCTTTATGCTGACTTCACCCACCCTTCCTCCATGAGTCCTCATGGCTGTGCAAAGACCTGACTGGCACAAGGGGAATGCTCTTGTGTATGGAGCCGTTTCCTGTATTTCTCATTGAGAAGATGAGCTTTGAAGATGCAAGTACTCCTCTTTGGGAGTAGTATTCATAGGCTGGATCACGCATGCTGGCCACTGATGTAGTTGATGCAGTCTTTTTTAAACTAATCTCTTTAGGCAGCTAAAGGAGTGAAGCTGAGGCTGAAGGTTACCCAGGTCTCTTCAAGGTTACAGAGTATTTTTGCAGGAGAAGCAATCTGCACCTTTTTAGAATTAGTGTCAATGCAGAAGAGACTAGGCAAGCCTCAAACAAGTTTATTGTGGTTATGAATCATGTGTCTGGGCACAGCAGCTGTGATTTGTGGTTTCAGGGCATTTTAAAGTGCATGAATTTGTGGATAAAACTTGCTCTTGCAAGGAGGGGACATAAAAAGAGAAGGACATTTAGATTAAGTGCAATGACTGAGACTTGGACCAAGTTTTAAAAAAGAGCAGTGAAGTATTTTTCTGTATTAAATGTTAGTTTAGAGTCTTTGAGCAGGAAAGCCTAAGATTAACTTTACAGGCCTGGAAATATTGCTGGCCTGTCCCCAAATCCTGTGGTTTCCTTCTTGGACAGAGCCCTTTGTAGCTGTAGCAGAGGATGGCAGAACCTTCTGTCAGTGGGAAATGACCCAGCCCTGCAGCCAAGTCAGTGCAGGCTGAGCCCTTGCTGTGAGGTTAAGGGGGTGGTCAGTGCATTCCTCTCAGTCAGGGCAGAGTAGACACTGCCCTGCCTCTATCATGTGTCTACCATGTCTATCAGGATGCAGTATTTGCTCTGTAATTAGCTATACACAGCAGTTGGAAGTTGGAATTCAGGTACAATGTCAGTAATGGCATGTGTAGAATCAGAAAGAAATGGGGTGAAAATCTGAGTTTTGCATTTGCAGGTGCAGACATAATGAAGGGGGATGTAAGCCCACAGAGTGTTTTTCATACCAACTTTCACAAGGGCAGCACATCTCAGAAGGCTGTTATCTTCCCTGTGAGTCTGAAAATAGACTCTTTGGAGCAGGGGATAAGCAAAAATGATGCTGTGTTAATGAAAGGGTTGGGGATCTGCTCTGGTCACATTGCTCTCTTTTCCAGGCATATTGAACAAAAAATTGTAGCTGTGAAATCCTGAGAAACAGCCTGTAAAATGTCAGTGCTTGCATTTTCTAGAAAGGCTATTTTCTTCAGCTCTGATTGATTTCCTCGGCAAGTATGCTACTTACTTTTGAAGTTTTATGTGAATTTGGTGTGTCTCAATACATATGCCAGTAGACTCTGCAAGGGAGCTGTTACATTCATCACTTTGTCTTAAAGCTGTCTTTAATTCTCCTGTTTAAATCTTGCCCTCCTGGAGATGTTTTGTGATATCCCCTTGATTAACAAGTATTGTTGCAGACCCTCTTCTCCACCAGTGAGCAGTGGATCAGGGTGTATTGGGAGTTGTTGGGCTGTGCTCTTGTCCCCGTGCACATCTTGTGTTTCAGAGACACACAGCCTATGTATTTTTTGGGGCATTGTGTCTCTCCACAGAGCCCCTCTGTTTATGTGCCTCCTCCTGGTCTTGTGTAATGTGGTTGTGCTGTGTTGTGCTAGGTCATGCTTTTAAACCACAGAATTTCTGATTGCAAATTGAAAAGGAAAGACTGCTTGGATTATCAGCAGTAGAAGACATGACCTTTCTTCTGCTCCTCGGGGCAAAGCAGAGATCCTTGTAGTGTTCTGCTTTGAAACAAATTAGTAAATAGCCAGGGATGTTTTTTATCTATAACAGGTTAGCTGCTGAGGTCTATGCTTCCTAGGTGCTGAAGGAGATGGAGTGGAAAAGACATTTCATAGATATAAGAACTTGGAAAGAAAAGTCATGTAGAGATGTAGAAATAGCTTATTCAGGCAGGAATAACAAAATTTAGGGAAGTTAGGCCAAATGAAGCGGTGCAGATGAGAATATTGCCTGAGTGCAGAGAACAGGCTGTGACTATTTGCCATGATGAGGTTAGATCAGGGATGGTGTGAGCTGCAGGGAGTGCAGCAGCTAGGAAATAAAAACGGCCAAAAGGTCAGTGCTCAGGGCTAGGTAAATGAGCCATGCCATAGGACAGGGCAGGGGCAGTGCCAGAGCTGCCTGGAGATGTGATTGCAGAGGTGATGTATTTTGGTGTTGTCCTTGACAAGGGGAACAGGGCTGACAGTGGCTGGCTGTGCCTTATGTGCTGGTTTGAATTCACAGTGATTTGGTGTGATGAAGTTAGTGCACTGTGGTATGCATGTAAATGACGCCTTGAGAGGCTACCTAGAACAGAGCTAGACAGTGTTAAAATAATAAAGTGGGTATTTATTAAAAGACCTTCAGAGGATACACCTGGCCAAGGCTATACCCAAGGTGGATGATGGGTCACATATTTGCACACTTCTATGAGTTTTAGTCCATTTACATATTGGGTTTAATTGTCCAATTA